>JACEIK010000648.1:0-80944 GCA_018107945.1 Datura stramonium
TTGTAGTAACTTTTTTCTAGCGTTAAATTTAAAAAGTGATATAATAATTTTAAAAAACTAGAGAAATTTCCAACATTACTTATAATATCAGCAGTTATCGACTAATAATATGACATTTGAAACAAATATCATAATATTTTTGGCATTTTATATCAAATAATGTTGTTTAACAACTTTTAGTATAAAACATCATTATTTTTATAATATTTTGTATCAAATGTCATTATTTAGTGATGTTTTGCATTATGATGTTGTTTTTACAATATTTTGCATAAAATATCATTGTTTTTATGACATTTTATATAAAATGCCGGTATTTGGTGACATTCACTATAAAATATTATTATTTACGACATTTTGTATCAAAATCATTATTTTTATGACATTTTATATCAAATATATTTATTTGATGACATTTTGTAGTCATTATTTTTAAAGATATTCTATATCGAATGTCATTGTGTTTCTCGATATTTTATATCAAATGTCATTATTTTAAAATTTTTTTGTATCAAATAATAGAAATTATTTATTATTTTCAATGTCATTAAATAAATATCGTTGTCTCTTCACTCTCTTGTAGTGTAAGTATAAGAAACGAATCAGGCCAAATGACTATTATCCATTTCTTTTGCACAAATACTTGAAGAAAAGTGCATTTATGCCATGTAGATCAATAAATCTAAAGCAGACTCCTTTTCTATCCATCATCACCCATTTCATCTCCTTAATCTTTCATTTTTCTCTTTTACTCTCACTCCTTGTTGTAAAGTTACCCATGTTTACGAACATATGAAAACTCTTAGTATCTCACTAAAGAAATAGGAAAACTAAATCGGTCGATTTTTCATAAAAACTAACAACAAATCGACCTCAATACGAGAGGTTGGTAAAAAGCTTGGATCGATATTATTTTTAACAAATTTTAAGTATCTAAAATCTTATCTAGGAAATGTTAAAATGAAACCAACTCAGGAGGTTAGTTATTAATATTTCTTTTAATCTATCTTATAACTCTCATTATAAGGTCAATTTTTGAAAATTTTGAAAAATTAAAAAAGACAAAATTCAAGTTGAATTTGAAAATAATAATATAAGTAAAAAAATTAAAAAAATTAAAAAAATTAAAAAAATTTTTTTAAAAAAAATTCGTAATTCAAGTTCCAATTATTAAATTTCTCATTATATTTAACCTGAGGTTGATATTCTACAAAAAAATCTACACGGAAAATGTCATTTTTGCTATCCACACCTTAAAATTAAATACAATCTAATTTGAGCCACAACTAGCTCAAAGAGTTCTCAATAATCCACTAAACTACATAAACATGCGTTTCTAACATCCTCCGACCCACACTACTTCAATTTCAACTTGAAACTACTTCAAATATACATCAAAACAAACCAAAATTCTCAAAACTCTAAAGAAGTTATAGAAATTCATAAGATTCTACAAATATACATAAATATACACAAATATCTAAAAGATTAGTCTACAACATTAGTCCATATACAATCATGGCGTACTTTCATATGTTCCACCACCACCTCCTCCTCATCATCATTATCCATCTCTATGTACATTAGTGGGTTTTATTTACAGCTACCTCCAAATCGGACCGGTCGTCATACTCGGGATGCTATGTTGTAGGTAGGAAGCGGGTAGCATCGAGGCTAGAGAGCATCATTAGGACATTGGGGAACGGGAAAAATTAATCTTTATAGAAAGTAATGCATCTAAATGTGCCTTAAGCCCCCCTTCTCTCTGCATCCACTTTGTCGCTTCCAAGATGGTTAGATAGTTGAGGAATAATCGACCTGTCGTCACCCTATTTATTAGCCCGAGTGTTTAGGAAATTCCTTGCAACCCGGATTGCAAGCAGCGATATTCTAGTTAAGAGAGCGTAAGCTATATATAATACCTCGGAAGCCAAAAGATTAGACCCAGGAGTTGAAACGGAGAAAGGGCGAAAAATCTGCTGACGAGGTCACAAAACGGATGGAATTCTTTGGACCCGTGGGGTTGACCACGAGTCGTTAGGTGACTCGTGGTGAGGTTCTAGTCTTAAGTTTTGAAAATGGTGATTGAAAGCCACCACGGGTTTGACCACGAGTTGTGGTCATCCCCCTGCAACGACTCGTGAGTCGATCGTGGTCAAGGAGCTATGGGAAGGAGAAGAAAAAGCTTGGCGGTGTACCCTACGGTTGGTAACCACGAGTTGTGGCGGGCACCGCGGTCGTGGGATGGGTGGTGGTCGGTAGATTGCTTATGGTTTGAGAATTTGAGCGTGAGGATGACAGTGGTGACCATGGCCGTGGTCACCAATAACAACTCATAGGGTCCTACATGGGGAGAGCCTAGATGAGATTATTGGACGGTGCGCTCGATGATGATGCCACGACTGGAAGTGTACTTTGGGTAACAACTCGTCTGGTCCCTCGTTGGGATTGTCAGCGGTCGATTTTAATTACGAATTTATTAAGGGTATTATCGTCATTTCTAACCCTAGGGTCAATATCCCGTCATTTTAAGCTATTTTCGGGGTGTATTAAGATAGGTTAAGTGATTTTAGCCTATTCAAAATCATCGTGCAAGGTTGAAGTGTAGAGGGTGATCGAAGCATAAAATCCCAAGGTTCTTCTCAAGCTGTTCTTGATTCCTCTTGGGCAAATAAGGGAGTGATAGAATCCAAGTCTCTCGAGTATATAGGGTTATGAGTGGGTGAACTCGTTTCACACCCATGCCTAATCTCTCACGATTCATGAAATTCTATTTGAAAATCTTATGGGGTTTTATCCCAAATTCTTATGAAAGCCTAATGATCTATCTATGGGCTAATATCTCTGCGTGTATCACATCATATTTTACGAATCATGGGAAGATTTTACTACTAGTTCGATTATGAATTTATTATTTTAAATTTCTATAAAATTTTGCCCAATCATGCATGCTCTATGTCATCAGTTATCATTTTACCTTGATCTTTTGATGTTCTTTAACCCATCATGATTTATGATTTATGATTATGAATTTACTCGAATTCTCATCATGAATTTATGATTCCCTAAGTATAGACATGTTTTACAAGTATGCAAGGACTTGCATGATTGATCGATTTATGATGTTGGACGGTGATGAGCCCTTGATTCATGGCTAAGAATGTATTTTAATTGGGATCAACGATATTATTATTTATTGGGCATGAATCTCATGAATGATGTTTATGACTTACATAAGAGACTAATGTTCATGTTTTTAGGAGCAGTGTTTAGCACCAAGTATCCCAGGCGTTCAAGGACTACGTCGGTCTCTCATAATTACGTGCCACGAAGTAGGTTCATTATTAATACATTCAATGTTAATGGATCCCCTCTTTAAGTGATATCACATACTGCCACGTCCCTTTCTGGTAAGCACAGGACGACTGTCCACTTGAGTGAGATAGTTGGGGCATCCATGTAAAGCTTTACCATGATAGTGTCGGTTATAATGAGTTCTCCTTTGTGTACCTCATGTTTCACAATTCTTATGATTATGCACTTTAGCTCCAGTCATGTTCAATAAAGCTTTCTCTTATGATTATGATTATGGTTAATTTACGAATGTTTTGAAAACCTTGAGCCTTATGTTCCATTGTGACATTTTATGTTATGAGCATGTTGTCTCTCTTATGAAATTTTATGTATTTTAAATATCCGTTTTACCTACCTTGCATACTCGGTACATTCCCTGTCTTGACATACTTTATGTTGTTTGTTTTATGATACAGGCGCCGACCTTGAGACCAAACACGTCATTAGGTCGTTTCCCAGGTAGCATCTATTGTATGGTGAGTTCTCATCTCCCAAGGACCGGTTGATATTAGTTATCCTTTATGTTGATTTTCCAGACTTGTCGAATTAGTTGGGAGTGTTGTCCCATCAACCCATCAGATGTACATTAGAGGCTTTTGGAGCTATATGTAGTATTCGGTTATCATGTATGAAGTGTGCTTCGTTTCCTATGTTATGTCATGATTATGCTTCCGCTATGTTATTATGTTGAGTATTTCGCTTTATTTGATTGAGTTAGATGTATATTCATGCCATAGGTCAACTTGGAGTCTCTCGCGCGGCTCCTTGTCACGTGTGTTGCGATTTGGGTCTGATTCCGAATTAAACCACCCATACCTTGTTTAGGTCCACGAAAAGTGTCCAACCAAAGCCGCTCCATGTTGTTCTTGGGTAAGTGGAGTGTCGAGTAGCTATTGGTTGGCTAAGTATGATGAAACTCATCAATGATTGTTGATATCAACCCTAAATTTAGTCAAATGGCTTGGAACATTAACTTTAAAAAGAAAATGATAATTAGTACTTTAAGATAATGTGCTGGGGTTTAGTAGGTCAGCTCGGCTTGTAGTTCAACTCACGTATTTGGATCTATGAGATCTTCTTTTTATATGTAGGTAACCTTGAATAACTCATCTTGGTTTCTTGTGACTTGCCCAAAATCCTTTTTTTCCTACAAACAAAATAAATTGGAAATTCAATCAAAGTATAGTAAAAATAATTAATTAAAAATATTCCGAGAGAAATTATAGGGCTTAAGAAAACATAAGCGGTCTCCTTCTCACAACTCCTCGGCCAGTAGCCCTTTAATGTGTGAGAACCACCTTTCTTAGAAGTTTTGACCTTATTTCGATCATGATCTTTAAATCTAAACCTTTCATCCCCCGCCTAGTGTACGCAAAGTTGTTTCCCACATAGGGGTCTAACCTGAGCCTCTCCATTTCTCTACGGAGCTTCCAAGGAACAAGTCGATATTTTGCATATGGGTTTTTCTTGAAGTTGATGCAAACCTTTTCATCACATTCGAAAATTCATGCATAATGTTTCTTCAATGAAAATTAGATGAGTTTGTAAATTAGATATACAAGATTTTTCAATTAGATGAAAGACTATGTAAGTGTTAAAAGTTATATTGAAGATATAAGCACAATATAGTCATTTACTTAAAGAATAAATTATTATCATCTTTAGATAAAGCTTAATGAATATTTGCAACTGGTGAGAGATATTGCATGCGGATCACGATAGTCAAATTTGATCAATGAATAAGTATTCTACAAATGGTTTCAAGTTTCAAGAAAAAAATTTCTAAGTATAAGAAAATCAATGTGAGTGTACGTTAAAAGTGATGAGATGGTTTGGCCAAGCTGAGTTATTATGGTGGTAATACAAGAGATCATGGAAGTTAATTATCCTCCATGAAAAAAGATCTTTTTGGTGTAAAGGTGGTTTGATCCATCACAAAGAGATACTAGGTGAATCAATAACATAATATAGCGAAGTTAAAGACCTGAAACTGATATGATCGTTATGATCCTTTTATCATTGCACAAAAGATAAGTAGGTGTATTATGTTATATCCCTTACGTAGAGATAAGGCTAATTGGTGGGTGGTTATCAAGACTAATCAGCAGTAAAGTGAGATTGACAATGCATTAGATGTGGTGTACCAAAATGATGTGGCAGCATTCCTTGGCGATCGTCTTAGGGGTTGGGGAGCACCGGTTTAGAACACATCACAGACACATATTAGAAGTAAGTTCGATGATAAGGTAGCGCAATCACAAATATTTAGGAAGAATCAAATAATGAAAATGAACCATACAAGTAGGAAGAATCAAATGATGATTACGAAACTAGTGAGATGAAGAATAAAGAATCATGGAAATGAAACAAGCGAGAAGGAAGAATGAGAGAATATGACGACTAGCAAGTTGGTTTATTTTTTTTAAGCAATTATGTGAATATTTGTAAATTTATTTATATATACTAATGTAAATGATGTCCTCGAGAACGCAAGCACATGGTCATCAAGTAATATAAATAGTGAAGTTTCGATTATCGATCTCTCAAAAACTTGTCGGTTCTAATCCTTAAGGTTAACATCTTATTTCACTATTCTAAAGCAAGGGATAAGAAACTAGGGAATGATTTGGAGAATTAACCTACTAAACTTGAAAAGTAAATTAACTAATGAACTAAAATTATTGCAAACGTGTTTGTATTTCAAATGATGATGAAAAATCTAGGGAAATGGTACTTCACTTCAGGTTGAGTTTTCAAAACTTGATTAACTAGATTGATTCTTCCTAAGGTTACTAGTTTCAAGTTACTATCCCATTTATTGCCACTTTCCAAGCATCCAAGAACTATCCATGAACCCTAACCCCTATATCCTATGATGTGAGGAGAAGCATGAGATGAAGTTTGTGGCTACTTATTATATCAACTAAATAATATTGAAGGGTATATTCCTATCATCAAAAACTTCTATCCTTCAACCAGCCAGGTCAAAGGGTCTTTGAATTCATTTTATTTTACTTTTAAACTTTCTAGTTTCCTCTTGAGTTCAACTAAAAAACTTGATAAATTTATTAGAAGGTGATCAATCTCTTTGAATAAGCAATAAACATAAGTAAATATAAACAACTTTTAATGAAGAATCAGAACTAGAAATAATTAATTCATCAAACGTCGATCATTCTCTTTGGACAAAATCTAAAATAAAGAGTTTAGACACTTTCATGTTCAAGAATAAGCAAAGACATCATCATAAAGAATAAAGAACGAAGAAAAACCTAATTTATGAACTTGTCTTTCCTCCAAAAGCATTATACCCTCAATATGATCAAACAAAATGATGTATGATAGCTAACAAATGACCTAGATGTTATATTTATAAGCGAGGCCTCAAATGATGCTTTTGCCCTCAAGTATTTTAGCTTCCAAAATCAGCAAATCCATCTCACACAATAGGTTTGGCGCACCACGCCACCAGTGCACTAATTGCGCTTAAATTTCTCCAAAATTTTACTCAGAAGCTCCCTACGCCGGCTAATGCACCAAGGTGTTAGTCAAATTTTGAGCATGGATACTATGGCGCACCATGCCACCCAAAGCACTAGAATGTTGGACAAGTTTTCTAAGTGCGGGATGCTTAAATTAGCCACGCTATTCATCTCAGCGAGGTGTTGATCAAAATTTTCTTTGAAGTTGGGGACTTGGCGTGTAACGCCACCCATAGAACAAATTTTATGCATTTTCTCTAAAATTTAGGGGTTGGCGTGCCATGCTAGCCATTTTACCAGGAACAACTTTTATGAACACTCTTCTTTCTTCACACCTTTGGTCATTTTTGAGTCCTTTTTTCATGATTTTACCGAAAACATTTAAAAACATTTGTTAGCTCAAAAGACACACGAAACATGAGTTTATGCATTTTATAAGGATTGTGAACTCAAAACTAGCAAAATATGGATAAAAACATGACAAAAGGGCATAAAAATATACCCAACATCAGTAAACTTATATGCAAATGTCATGAGGTGATGGTGATTGAAGTACGTAGTAGTAGGAGTACTAAATTGAGTAAGAGTAGTAAGAAAGCACCTAGGAGCCACTATATTCTAGCTGTTTTGCTTGGGTGGTCTTTCATGCTTTGCTCCATATATGTACTCGTCTCTGCCGGTGCCTTATGTCCCCTATGGTGCTTGGGCATCGGAGACATATTTTAGGTATATCTTCAACCATTGCCACTATTCCCTACTTCGCACACTTGTATACCTACACCGGTCATGCTTCCACCATGAAAAAACTCGACGTATTCATCATCGGGTACTCCTTTCCCCAGTGGTTCATCTCCTCACCTGTCCGACTTGTGACTCACAGGACAACAATTTGAGTCAAACAAACATAATACATCTACTCCGCCCTTGGCCAAGGTCTTATAGACTTCGGCCCTGACAACGACACTAGCACCGTCACCGGCTGCAGAGCAACGTCTGGCGCTGACACACTGCACCGGGGAGATGAGCTACGGCCGGAGAAAGACAGTCTTGGTATAGTGATGATCTTACCTAATGAATCTGGATAACTTTGTTCTTATAATTGATTTAGATTTATAATTTTTCATCTCAATATTTTATTTATGACTTGACATGTTTATTATCATTTTGAAACATCCAGCAGGAGAGAAGAAATGCTCTTAGAGAGCATTCGGAGGCTATGATCGTGATAGCAACTAACGTGGAGTGAAATACCACATGAAAACAACGAGCATGTTTAATCATTCTAATGTATACAAATTAATCTTAGTAAAAATTTCTGCATTAACTTCTAATTGATCATTATATATCATCTAATACTATTGATCATTTTGATTTCAGACTTTATGTACTTGGCTTTCATAGTACTGACAAGATAATTTTCCATGACCTAAGGGAGGAAGGCTAGTTCCAAGATGTTCATTGGTTTAGAGATACCGGGGAAGAAGACAAAGAAGTTTGATTAGCTTCTACCTCAACTATATGAGGTCCTTCGGGCATATTTGAGAATGCCGGTACCGGCAAAGTCTAAACGGGAGAAGAAGGCCGGGAGGAATGAAAAAGGTGGCTGGTGCATACTAGGGGTGTTGGCCAGGGAAGATAACTAGAGAATTAAGTAAGCTTAACTTATATATATATATTTGACTAATTTATATATTGACTAAATTTGATTATATTTTGTTTTGCAGTCAAAAAATTAGGCCTCATTTCTCGACTCATGAGAATTATTTTGGGTCTCTTGTGTAAAGAAGAAGATGGAATTGAAATCGGATACATGAGTCAGAAAAGGGATGAACAAGCCTATGTAAGTTTGAAAAGTTATATAAATAGTAATTTGACATTAGCTACATAACTTTTCTTTTGTAATTATGTAAATGGATTATCGGCTAATGACATCTATGTACAACCCGGGCTCGGCAAGCCCGAGCGAGCGATCTAGCCTCCTTTGGATGTTGCTACCCAAATTTGAATTTGAGAAAGTGGTGGAGGGGGATACAAGGGATAATCTAAGACCTAGTCTCTAGGAACCTAGTTCGATGCATCCACTTCAGATTGGAAGGTGTTGGCTCTTCAAACTAGCACAAAGGGGTGATAGTGTTCGAGATCTATCATGACAGGCTGGGACCCTGGACCAAGACAGGACCTAGAACCACAATGGCTCCAAGTCGATCCATGGAATGATCATAATAACTAAAAAGAGAATATATAAGCGAAATTGATAACTTAAACATGAGCAGTAGATGTATGAATAACATAACGTATATCAAATGATAATAACATCACAATACTAAGTCTCAAATTTGAACATACTAATCTATGTCGATAAACCTCTACTAGCTGATGAGATATTGGAAAAAGCCCCATACTATCCCTAAGTAAAACAAAATGACAGCAAAGCGAAATGATAGATGCCCTCGAAGCATGATGATGACTTACCCAAGGCGGGGCTAAACTAAGGCGATAGGGAGACGAGCTATCAACGAGGTGGGTGGATGCGAACCTATATCATGAAATGATATAGCATAGAGTATGCGGTCGGTACATAAAATGTCTTGAGTATGTGAGTTAATGGAAACATCTTTGAGTAAATGTCGATTGAAATAATGTATATAAAATAAATCATTAGATCATAAGAGTAAAGACTACATGCAAAACTTACTCCGAGACATACATTGGCATAAGGTGATTATCACAAATGAAAATAGTGAACCAAGATTTAGAAATAGAAATCATATGAATTATCATAGATAAAATTATATGTAAAAGCTCATAAGCTACGATCATTGGGTCAAAATTTGTTTGTAAAACATAATACCATACATCATGAACATAAATAATTGAAAACATGAGGAACAATGGGAGACTCGTCATAAGCGGCACCATCACGATAAAGACTTATGTAGTGCCCCAACTATCACCTCAAGTGGCGAGCGGGTTCGAAACCTTGACGGGGCGGGGACGATACCATGATATGATATCTAGTCGAGGCCCCTTGGGAGGCGGGAAAACTCTTTGAGAGGTCCCCGAAAAATATATATACACCTATGTTGGTGCGTACTTCGATACTGAGGAACCTTGAAACCCCAAGCCTACTCGATGTTAGACACTACTCCTAAAGCATGCATAGTGCTCCCATCATTTTCAATGAAGCCGAAATCATAATTATATGTATAGTCTAAAATCCCGGAACATTGAGAGTCTTGACTCAAAACATATCATAACGTGCGTTGGGAGTCTTGACTCCAAAACATATAGTGATTCTTGATCTTATTAGCCTTGGTTAAATCATGAAAACATACTTAACTGGTGTGGTCTTGCCCAAATCATAAAATCATACATACTTAAAATAGAACTTCATAAGTCAAAATCATATATTCATACATGAAAATTATAAACATTCATTCATGCTAGATATCTCATCATACTTGAAATCATGAAGCATAAACGTTTCATAAAACTTTCATATTAGGGGGCATAATTTCTAATAACTTGAAATTATGAATTTATAATTAAATTGTGTATAAAATCTGCCCATTAAACTTAAAACACGCTTTAGAATATGAGGGGATTAGACCCATAAACATATAATAGAGAATTTCATAAAATTGGGTTAAAACCCTATAAATCCATATACTTGAATTAAAACTTGACATGAATTGGAGGAGAATTTGGGCATGAGTGAAAGGAAACTCTCATTCATAGCCCTACCCCATACTAGAATGGCTGATTCTCAATTTATCCTTGAAAGCCCGAGAAATTAGGAAAAATTGAGAGAATTCTAACTTGATCTTAAAGAGAAACTCAAAACTTTGCATGCATGAGAGTCTAATGACTTGTGGCTAAACCTCCTTAAAACACTCCTTTCGGGGTTTAAAATGATGTAGTTTAGGAATTAGGAGCTAATAAATCATGAAAATGCCCTTAATGATTCGTTTGGAAAATGGACAGCACCAATTACAATGATCCGTCCAACGAGTTGTTGAATCTGACGGCTCGATGGATCTTCCATAGTTCCTGGGGCATTTCTAGTACTCGGTGACCCCTGCATAACGATAGATAGGATGGGCGGTTACTCATAGTCATTGCATCGACCCAGTTGTATTTGAAGCACTTCTAGTTTTTAAGGTTCTAACAATGTTGCTTTCGGAGATAGTGGATCGTATGAGGGAAACAATGAACCGTTACTCCATCTATTTCTTAAGGGAAAATTCTATTACTATTTTGATTCTCTAACCACGACTAGAAGGATGAGTCATTACTTAAAACAATGGATCGTCGTGTCCTCTACGTCGTCATAACTCGGCTGGGCATTTCTGAACCCGTTCCAACGGCCCGCGGGGACGAGCCCTTGGATTTTCCACGAGTCATTTGCTAAGGCCAATTACTTGCGAAAAAATTGACTGAGGACTTACCACGAGGACACAACGAGGTCATTGTTCCCTCTGATGACTCATCCCTCGATTAGTTCAATGACTACGGTGCAAATTTTCGATTTCTACGATTCAACCCTCGGGTCTTAACTTAGAGACTTCTGGGTGTTATATTATCTCCCCCCTTGGGAAAATTTGTACTTGAATGTATATTAAGCATGCGAAAAGCTAGGGAAGGAGCGTAATCCCAAAACTAAACAAGCTAGAAGCTAGAAACTTACGGAGCGACGAGACTCAGGAATAAAATACATGGTAGGCGAATTAATGAAATAATATGTGGAATGACATGAAAAGGAACTTAGAGACATGAAATTGACATGGCCCCTGAAAAAAACATTAAGGAGGAAGCGTACCTCATCTTTGGAATAGAGTGGTAGATCTAGACTAATGTCATTAGTGAACTTATTGGTAGAGTTATCTCCAAATTAGGAGGTTTCAAAAGAAAAATATTAAAAAAAGATTTTAGGTGATTTAATCAAGATTTGCAAAAAACTAGGGTAAGTGTTCCCCCATGGGTTCATAACTACTTCGATTATACACCGTGATCAATCCCAATAACACTTATGAAATAGATAAATAAGGTTCATCAAGCAATGGTTCGTCCCCTCTTGGATGAATATACTCAATCAGAGATTCGGGTATCACGAGCAATTTCTTTTTAGCAGATTATCAATATGTTTCCAAATTTAACTATCCTTCCACCACGCTTTGAAGTTTATACAATGATCATAAAGACCAAGGCTTTATTGTAATTCTCTTTTCCTAATCTCTACTTCTCTAGGTTCAAGCAAGTAAAGAACTCGAGAGAAAGTTCTAACGTTGTATACCATTAATAAACGTTTAAAGATGAAGAATTCAATACAAGTATTTAGCATTGGTTTTAAATCACTTTTGTGTAACCTATTTCGTTAATCCTGTGCTTCCCACAACCCATAGTTGTGGAGGTTTTAACCTCTCATGATTGTAATAGAATTTGCATTCATAGACAAACACATAATTAAATACTTACAACAACAATTGAAAGAAAACCAATATACAATTCAAATAACAATCTCAAGAACAATGTAGGAAATCAAAAATTTAATCTAAATTGCTCTCCAAAACATGATAATAATTCACAAATAATATTTTTCACACGTTTATTACTTCGTTCTATGTTCTCTATATTTGTTCACGACTAATATAAAACATAAAAGCTATTTATCTGAGACATTTTGAAATTTTTCCTAAGCTAACGGGGAATTTTTCCTATTTGGCGCCAGGCTGCATCTGCGATAGACCTATGGCCGTTACTTGAGGATTGTATGGGTCGTACTTGCTTCTCATACGTCATTGAGCACTGCGGATTTTCTAAGTGTTGGCAAGCTGGTATGAATCGTACATAGTAGTGCAATTCGTACAATCCATCTGTAGCTTGGCCTTGAGAACTCGACATCTTAAAATTTTCCCACGAGTGTTGTGGTAAACTCGTATCTTCCTCCTACGACTCATATTGTTTGTTGTAGTAAAAAGTTACCAAGTCTTGAAGAATCTTCCGAAGTTCACCATAGCTCATGGTACAAGTCGTATGTTGGTGCTACGATTCGTGAGTCCATCGTCTGAGATTTGCCTTTGTGCAAATTTCTCTGAATAATTCCACGACTCAAGTTACGGCTCGTACCATCTTGGAACAACTCGTATTGAGAGTCATATGTTGCCTTCCTCTTAATCCAGCCTTCTAATTTTCACCGCGGCTCTCGGTACATCTTGTACAATCAAGGTACGGCTCGTCTTTGAGACTTGCTAATTGTTTTTCTACAATTTTGGAAACTATTTTTGCCTGTTTTGCTTTCTAACACTTATTTTCACGAAATCAAGGTAAAGTGCCTCGTATCCATATAATCATATCTAAGTCCATGCTAGTAGTTTTAAGTGTCAAAAGTACTATAGAAACACGGCACATCAACACTCTCAACTTAAGCTTTTGCATGTCATCGAGACAAAGAAAATAAAAACTAAACACGATGCTTAACTAGAAAATAAACATAGGATACTACAACCAACAACAACCAAAGCTTGCACTATAAACTCAAAAAGCTTTTGAACCTTTTTCCCATGAACCAAATCAACACATGAACATCAAGAAACAGCAAAACATGATAAACGCGAGGAATCAAGATATGTCATCTAGCTATTAACAAATAGTTAAGTCATCACCAATGCTTTTACACAGATAGCGAGGTAGACTTAAATACAAACCATGTACCCTCGTATCAAATAGAAGACCCCATGCAAATATAGTAAAATATGAAACATGGAATTGAATAAGTAAGACTTTCACTCTCACAAAGAAGTTCCAAATATTGCATATCGGATACCATAGGCTTGCCCTTATTTTCTCTAGTTATTTTTGTCGAGATGGTTAGGCTGGAATCACTATAGGACTTACTTGGGCTTGTAATGTAGGCTTCGAGTGCAGGTATGGTAGAGATGCAATCTTTTGAGTGACTAAACTCCTTGGCACTATACGTGTGGCTCACATTTTTTTTACTTTTTTCCACCCTTTTACTTTTTTCACTTTTTCTCCTTTTCACCTTTTTTATGCACTTGTATGAGTGTGGCGTGTTTCTTCAAACTTTTCAAGCATCATTCTCTTTTGTATTTTCTTTTTTAATTTTTCTCTTTTTCTTTTATTTTGTCACCCTGCCTCATTTCCACCTTTTCTTTCTCTTCCTTTTTCACCTTTTCGTTATTTAGGCACCCACACTCTAGACACCCTCAACTTAGGTATTTTGCCTATGTTGGGGTTCAAAATGTTCAAGGAGGGACTAGGGCCAAAATAAGTTCATTATAAAAATGTGTACGGTTGAGTAGTTAATCAAAGAAAAGTGGTTTATTTAAGGCTCAAAATCGGGATCAAGGGAATCATATAATTTTGGTAGGGTCATTAAAGCTAAAAAATGGGCTAAACAAAAACGACCTATGATCCTTTCCTAGCAGACATCCTAAAACCTATGTAAAGACCCAGTGACCAGTTCTAGATCCTACGCGGCGTGTTAGGCCCAGGTATCGGACCTCGCTCACTCATGGTACTTGTCACGTTACTCTACATGCAGGTTATATGCATGACTTAAAAAAATAATTCATGCTAATACACTAAATAACATAAAAATATTTGTAGAAATCATGCTTTGTAATCATAAGTACATAGCTAATCATAATTTTTTAAAACGGGGTCAATTATTTTACAAATCCAAAACTAGTGCAATTTATTGGTCGAGTTCTCCTAAGTTAATTTCTAATTAAATAAAAACCACAAAAATAAAATCCTAAATATGTCGGGTTTCTACTAGATAGCATGCCCAAGGGAAAAGAAAGATGGCAAAGAACCTTGAATGAATTAAAAACCCAAAATACAAGTACCCTCCTTTTTTAAAAAAAGCATGCTTCGTCCCAAAGCATAGAATGTAAAAATAGGGGAAGGAAACATACTGTGGCTACTCGAACTTCACCATCCATGGGGTTTCCTCCCATAGAAGCTCTGATATAACATCACGACATGAGGTAACTTTTGTGATTCTTCGGGCATCGTTCGTGCACCGCCTCGATTCCTCTTTTTTCCTCTGTTTCTCCCGGATATAGCTTTATTCTTTGCCCATTCACCTTGAACTTTTTTCCATCTTTGTTCTCCAGTTCCACGCACCATGGGGATATATTCGGTACTACGCTGTGGTCCCGTCCACCTAGATTTTAATTTTACAAGATGCAAATGATCCTTGATTTGAGCAGTAGGACCAAATCACGGTGTTGAGACTCCATTTTAGTAATCTTCTTATCATGATATATTTTCATTCTTTTTATAAATGGCCGCACTCTCGAGCTCTAAGTCGGTATTCGTCCAACTCATTGAGCTGGTCAAGTCTCCAACTTTCTTTGCTTTATTCTAGTTTAAGTTCGACTTTCGAGCCCGTAATTCCTTATGCTCTAATTCAATAGGTAGATGACATGATTTGCCGTAGACAATATGATATGGAGATGAACCAATGGGGGTTTTATAAGCTATTCGATAGGCCCACAACACATCATCGAGCTTCCTAGACCAATACGTTCGATTAGTATTCATTGTTACGGCAAGAATGGTCTTTATCTCCTGTTTGAAACTTCTACTGCTGACTTGATTGAGGATGGTAAGGTGTTGCTACCTTATGCTTGAGCCATATTTCTCCAACAGGGTTATAAAGGCGGTTAGAAAAGTGTGAACCACCATCATGATGATTGCTGCAGGAGTACCGTCTAGCGAATATGTGCTTAGCGAAATCTTTGTGACACTTTTGTCTTCATTGTTAGGTAATGCAATAGCCTCCACCCATTTGGAGACATAATCCCACGCCACCCAGTGTATTTCATCCATATGAGAGCTGAAAAATGGGCCTATGAAGTATATACCCATTACATCAAATAACTCAACTTCCAGAATAGGGGTCAATGGTAACTCATGCTTGCAAGTAATGCCACCTTGTCTTTGACATTGATCACATGCCTTGGCATAATCATAGGCATCTTGGTGAATACAGAGACGATATGCCACGTTTGCGAGTTTTGTGTGTAGTTCGGATACCAACATTTGTGATGACCCCGACGGGGGAGATAAAGTGACGAGCCTCAGTGCTCAACATTTCCACCTCGGCACACACTACGAATGATTCCATCTGCATATATGTGAAATAAGTCGTTTATCTGATAGTATCTTTGGGCATCAAATAAGAACTTCTTATTTTACTTAGGGAGTCATGTCTGTTGGGATCATGTCGCCCAAACCAAATAATTTACCAAAGTCGGCAAACCGAGGAATCAGAATCTTGGGATGCGAGTTTAGAACCCTTCTCATCTGGGAAGCGTGTTCGATATCAATCTCACTCTCTTTCCACACAGCCTCGAGACTACACGATGCGGATAAGTGATCAACTACGTTTTTGAGTTCCTTTCTAGTCTTTCACCTCAAACTCCAAATTCTTGAAGCAACAACATCCACCTATCCCAACTTTTGGGTTTCGCATCCTTTTTAGACATCGGGTATCTTAAGCGGCATAGTCTATGGACGATCACCTTAGTTCAAACAAACATTCTCCAGAGCTTCTGGAGATGCAAGATTGCTGCCCCAGCTCTATGTTATGGCTATCGGTTCTTTGCAGGCTATGTTGCAGTGTTTGCAAAAAATATAACTGGAAAATGGGATTAGGAAAATTACTGGTGGCCATTACTTGTATTTGCTCCATTAGCATCACATTACATGAATGGAAGAGCAATCTGGTGATAATAGGAGATGGTGGGGACCTCTTGGCACTCAAAAAACTCCGGACATACTCATCAAACAGGACTCACCTCTCTTCTCCAAGTAATTTGCAGTATTGCCTGATCTTTTGAAAGATCTGGGCTCGACCTCAGCATAAAATCTGCATTGCTAAAAGCACGACTATTTTGAAAATAGGTGGTGGAAACACAGTATAACTTAAATTTTTCCTTATCCACCTCAATCCCTTTTCAGATTTTGTGACCCAGACACTATTTCTTCGCTTGACGGCCGACATTTTCTCAATTTAGGACCAGATTAGTTTCTTCGCATCTGCTCAACACTCTTCTCCCCAGTGTTTGAGGCAAGATTTGAATAAGGTCCCCCTGGCGAGAACTTGTGCATGAATGCCTCGATGGTTTTCCTCCACCATATCACGAGAGCTATCGATGTCATGCAATGTTGGAATATGGCTAGGTGCATTTTTTGATCAAAAGGAATCCTTACGAAGAAAATGTTCCATATGGGAAGGTTAAGGTAGTCTTTCTTGATCTTTCGGGCTATAGTGATCTAATTGTACCACAGAGGTAGCCATCGAGAAAATAGTGCCCGACCTTTACTGTCCAATGCGCACCAACATCGATCCATGAATGACTTTGGAAAGTGGTCGCTAGGTCCCAGTGGTTGAGCTTCTGTAATCCATGCATACATGCCATCCTATGGCCCGATCTTGTCGGTATCAACTCATTCTTCTCATTTTGTACCACTATGATCCCACCTTTCTTTGGCACACACTTTCTGAGGACTTATCCACTTGCTATCGCAATGGGGTAGACTACACCGATGCAGCCACTTGATAATCTCCTTTTTCACTACTTCTTGGATTGGTGGGTTCAAGTATCGGCGATGCTCTATACTTGGTGTAAGTTTGGCTCAGGCGTATTTTGTGAGTACATATTCTTGGAGGAATCCCAGTGATATCAAACTATGGTCCGGCCCGGTGCCTTTGTGCCTTTTTAATATTGAGACCAAAACACACTTGCCGAGTTTGTCAAATCTGCTTGCAATAATCACTAGCAATGTGTTGTCTTCACTGATGCATATTTGAGATGGGGAGGTAGTGTCTTCGGTTCAGGGCTGAGTGGTTTCCTCTGCGTGGCTTTCTTGGCGGAGTCAGTAGTTCTTCAAATTAAGGTCTATCTTATATATGCAGTTATATGACGCATTCCATCAAGGGCATTCACCAGCTCAGGTATTGTGTTTATCTCATTCATAGTTCATCAAGCAGCGCTGGTGTGATGATATTCATCATCTTTTCCACAGTAGCTAGCGACTCTTGTATTCCATCTAGGTGTTTGCAAAGGTAGCTCCCTTAGTGTTGGCCTAAATGAATCACAAAAGACAAACAAAGAAAATGTGAATGGGGAAATAACAACCAAAAGTCAAATATAAGCAATTAATCTAATCTTAGCTAGTATTTCTTGGAAACGATGCCACTTTTTGATAATGCTCAAACTCCACTTCCTGGCGAAGTATGAAGCGGACATTGTCAATAAAGAACCCAACTAAGAGGTTGGGGTCGAACCCCATGAGGAATAGGGTAAAATCTAGACTAATACCGTAATTGAACTTGTTGAGTGAGTTATCTCCAAATTAGAGTTTTTTAAAGAATGCAATATTAAAACAAGATTATAATTGTGATTTAGATCAATATTTTGACAACTAGGGTAAGTGTTCCCCAGCAGGTTCATAAGCTTACTTCGGTATACCACACGTGATCGATCCCAATGCTTACTTGTAGAGTGATAACTGGGGTTCATCCAAATAGTTAGTTCATCCCTATTGGATGAATATACTCAATCATTGGTTGGATCTCATTGATTTCTTTTTAACCATTATCAATATTTTCCAAATTTAACTATCATGCGACCACTTCGAGTTAATACTGATGATCATAAAGACCAAGACTTTGTTGTAATTCTCTTTTTATAATATCTTTACTCTAGGTTCAAGCAAGTAAATAATTCGGGCAAGTCTAATGTTGTACACACGATGAAATGTTTAAAGATGAAAATAATTCAATTCAAGTGTTTAGCATTGATTCTAAATCACTTTTGTTTTAATCTTATTTCGTTAATCCACCATGGTTCCACTAACCCATAGTTGTGGAGGTTTTAACCTCTCATAGTTTGTAAGATTACAATTTGCATTCGTGACAAACACATAATTAAATACCTACGAAACAATTGTAAGAAAACCCGGATAAAATAACAATCTCGGGGAGCAATGTAGGAAATCAAGAATTTGATCCTAAGAATAGCTACTCCAAAAACTTGATAACAATTTACAAATAATTCTTCACCGCATCTACTACTTCATTTCTATGTTCTCTATGTTGTTCCACGACTAAAATAAAACATAAAATCTATTTCATCAAATATTAGAAACCTTTTCCTAAGCTAATAGGGAGTTTTTCATATACGCGTCTATTGTACATTTGGATCTCGACCGTAGCGAGTTATGCCAGGGTCATACACCTTCTCGTACATCCTTCGCTTTTGCAAATTTGTCTAAGTGTGTGTAAGATGGTACAACTCGTACCACAATACTGTTTATAACAATACCTCATTGGCAGCCTTGAAAATAACATCTTGAAATTTCCACGCAGGTGTTGTGGTATGACTATTTGTATCCTATGTGATATTTCTAATGGTAGCAGCAGAAGTTCTACTAAGTCTTGAAGAATCTTATGAAACCACCACACGGCTCGTAGATACCCGAGATTAGTATGTTGGTGCTCTGATCTGTGAGTCCATCAAGTACCCAGCACTTTGTGCAAATTTCTACAGAACAATTCCATGACACTAGTTATATTTCATGTTACCATCTTGGTTTGGCTTGTGCGAGAGTCATATGTTGCCTTTCTCTTAATCTGACCTTCGACTTTCACCATTATTCTCAGTACGGCTCGTACAATCAGAATCGACTCATACTAAGGCTTGTACTTAGCTATTTTTCTGCAATTTTAGGCTTCTTTTTCACATTTTTCTCAAACACTTATTTTCCTTAAATCAAAGTAAAAGTGCCTCATATCCATATAAACATACCTAAGTCCATGTTAATTTCTTGGTTTTAAGCCTCGAAAGTCTTTGTAAACTCACAACACATCGAATTAGCAGAAGCTAACTTCGTTGGTATCTCAAACACATATGCCCTTTTCGATTCGCCTCGAGAATCTTATAAGGAGCCACATATAAGTGACTAAACTTCCTTTCTTTCCAAATCTCATCACTACCTTCATGGGAGACACCTTTGAAATAGCCAATCATCGATCTGCAAACTCAAGCTCTCTCCATCTAACATCCGCGTAAGACTTTTGATGACTACGAGCTATCTTAAGCCTTTCCACACGATAAAATTTGGACTTTCTCCACATTTATAGGCCAGATATGGCCCTGTAATGTAGCCTCACCTACTTCAAACCATCTGATAGGTCATCTCCTGCCTATAAAGAGCCTTAAGCAGTCTGAATCTTTGGAGGAACTACTATTATGTAAACTCGATTAGAGGCAAGTGATATCCCAACTACCCTTGAAATAAATCACACAAACTCCCAACATGTCCTCAAGAGACGAATGAATTACACTCGGCGATCATGCATTTAACGGGTGAAAAGTTGTGCTAAGCTTTGCAGAGTACCACGTCCCTTCTAAAACGATCTCAGCTGACGAGTGGCGAGCACCTATTTACCGAGATGATTGACAATGGTACTCCATGAGCGAATTAACTTCCAAATATACAATCTAGCATAATCCTCGAATTTGAATCGGTAGTTTTGACTAGTAGAAAATATCTTGCTTTAGTTAATCTGTCTACAACCATCCATATGGAGTCATGCTTATCGCGTGTATGAGGTAAACCCATAATGAAGTCCGTATTAATCTCTTCCCACTTTAAGTAGAATACTAACCCTATATCAAACCCCAGGTCTCGGATACTTAACCTTCACCTGTGACAATTCGGACACTTAGTCACGAACTTCGCACATGTCATAGCTCATGCCATTCCACCGATAGACTTCCGTAGGTGACGGTACATCTTGATGTTGTTCATATCCACTCCTCACGACAAGGAAGTTTAAATGATCGTTGAAATATAAATACCCAACTAAGAGTTGGGATCTAATCCATAGGAAATAACGATTGAATAACGCAAAAATTGTATGCGGCTTAAATGGTACATCCATGCATTGAAAGTAAAACAAATAAATGTTTGTGGAAAAACGAGATCACAATTTGAATTAAAATCAACTATCAAGAGAACAAGGCAACCAAATTGAATGAACAATTATGAGCAAGGGCTAGAGATGTTCAATTGATGGGGGTTCAATTGGATAAGGATTAACTAGAAAATCAAATTATTACTCATAAACATAAATAAACGTGGATAAAGTGACACTAGATGTTTTTAATCATTTGGGTGCTCTTTCCTTAATTTACTCAAACCCCAAGGTCTCAATTAATTAATACACTATATATTAGGCAAGATTTGAGCTATCTCTAGCCTCAAATCTCTATGGAAAATATTATGACTATGGATTTTGTTATCTCTAGCCCAATCCCACACACTCGCAACCCAATTTCCCACTATTGCTTTCTCATCTATATTCAGATTTCCTTTTTCAAGAAAATATGAAATAAGTAGATATAACTCACATTGCAACTATGGATAATTCAATTATAACATGGAAAAAATAACAAATTTATACTAAATGAGTAATTCTGATTAATATAGCAATACCCAATCCAATCAATCCCCAATCATGCACACACCCCTAGAAAAATATCTAGCTACTCATAGATGAATAATACAAAAGCATATTAACAAACAAATTTATAAAATTCATCATTATGAGTAAATAACAAGCTCAAAATTGTCTTCAATGGTGGTTTATACCTTGAGGAAGAAGAAGAAAAGCTATTCAATATTTCTCTCTCTAACTCTACAAATATGGAATGGAATATTCAGTACTTTCTAAAGAATGTATAGAAATAGGTTAAAAAATGCTCCTCAAATCTCGTGCTAGACGATTTTGCCCTCCTGACGACCTCACTTGTACGTCAGCGTTTCGTGGAAGTAGCCCATCTGCGAGGCGCTCCTCTGTCACGGTTGGGCAGTGACTGGGATCGACTGAGTGTTGGAACCCGGTAGTTTGTAGGTGCGGCCGCGTTACGCTAGTGAACTTTCCACTTTCGCACTAGTATGCTCCTATGTTTGGCCGGTCCTATTCGGCGGAGCTCTGATCCGTCGAGGTGACGCACCGTCCTCTTCTTTAATTTCATGCTTTTGTCCAATTCCTTTCCTTCTCTCTTTACGTTGAATGCATATAAAATCAAAAGTGAAAGAGCATAAAATCCTCCCAAATGACTTGAAAATCAAATAAGATCCTCATGATTTAAAAGCCTAATGAGTTGAAAAATTACCAACTCATCAAACTAAACTTGGACCATTTCTGTCCTCAAGAAAGGAAATTCTTCTGTTGAACTATAGGAGTAAGCATGTCATTCTAGATGAGATTATGCGCAAGGAACCACTAAGACCCAGACAATCCAAAGATCGCTCATCCTTCGAAGGAAAAGAGAGGAAACTCAACACTATATGCAAATGCTTCCAAGAGATTACCATGATCAATTAGCATGGTTTATAGTTGTTCTTCATTCAAAACAAGGGGAATGGTTGATGATATCGAAACTATATAGCATCTTAAGTCATTAGAAATTCACATTCAAAGTTTTTTTCTTCAAAAGCTCACTATATTTTTCTCAATCACATCTTTTTGCACGTGCAAGCATGTTCCCCAAGGAGGTGATGCTACTCATATCAAAGAGAATCCCATTTAATTATCAAGTAATTCACACTCGAGGAATTATAGAATGAAACAAATACGCTCAGTCTCGCAAAGAAATTCTCATGCACATAACTTGACCCATAGACTTGCCCTTCGTGTAACTCGTCACTAATGTAGAAATGCTACACTTAAAATCAATTAGGACTTGGAGGTCATGATGAAGGCTAGGGGTAATGGTAGGATGGCTTTTAAGTTCTAGTGACTAGAACCTCTCTAATGCCCTTTTTGTGAATCTTATTATATATATTCCATTTTCTTTTAAGATCACGCTCACCTTATCTCTCCTTAAACAACAATTTCACTTTTGATACAAGAGCCCTCCTTATCTCTCCTTAGTTACCACTTTTCATCTCATTTAAGCAAGAGCTGACATCTTTCTAAAATCGGTTCTTTTCACCCAAACAAGCTACATTCATTCTTTCACTTAATGTGGTCTTTACCTCATATTGAAGTTCACATCATTTTCCATTTTCCTTTTTCAACCCCCAAAATTAGGAGTTTGCCTCATCTTTACCTTTTTTATTCCCACACTTTTGGGACTCAAGCATCATCTTTGCATTTCTTCTCACAACTAGCACTAGGGAGGATGAGAGCCAAAGAGGAATTACAAAAGGGATAATAGGCTTGTAATGTGGTTTTCAAGGAAAGGTTTAAGGCTCAACATTGGCTAGCAAAATTTATGCTTAAGGAGGTCATATGGGTAAAGTAGCTATCAAAAGAAAGCCTAAATTCATCTTTCAAGTGAAGCTACATCTAAGATTGCGCTTTGAGTCACACTTGGTGCAAGTTATAGGCAATTGTGCATGCAAGAGAGAATTAAACTAAAACTTTGTCCCACAAAGTATCACCCTCCATGGGGTTCAAGCCATTTCATCACCACATCAAAAGTCATAAAACAAGATATCATGTGAATCGAAGCCAAACAAAGAATGTGTAACTTATGACAAAAAATTACTCGGCTTTCGAATTCAACTACTCCTTTCTTTCTCAAAATTCATTTTTTTAACAGCCATGCCATTTAAGAATTGTTTTTTGCGAGTCCCTCTCGAAACCATTGTACTCATTGACTCAAAAGAACTCCTAAACTCGACATTTTCCTTAATAAAGTCGCCTCTCAATCTATTATTGTGAAATGCCACTCAGTTCGGCAATAAGAAAAATAAAATAGCTCCTTAGGAAAAAGCAGTGTCATAAAGAAAACCCTTGGAGTTTATTCACTAATTACTATAAACAAAAGGTGATAGTGAGACTTGGGTCATGAAACATTTGGCAATTGAACACAAACCCGATTAATGGTACTAGCAACTTAAGAACAATTTTTCATTCATCACCGTCTCGACAAGGGCAGCAACAAACAACCAAGGCAACATAAAAAGAAATCAAATTAGCTAAACAAGGAAGCAAAGATGAACAACAAGCGACAAAGGCACAACAATTCAACAATAACCATGAAGATAAATAGAAACTATAAAATACATTGTTCCCAATGTATGCATGAAAAACAAGGGATGGAAGGGACTCCCTGATATATTTCTCCTCATCATCAACATTGGACTCTTCATTTACATCATGGCCCTTATCTCCCCATATCTCCTCCTCATTACCTAAGCCTCAAATAGATCATCGTGGGACCTCGAGATATAGATTGGAGCAGCCATGGATGCATCAAGTGCACTCATATATGGATCTTCCCTTGGTGCCCGACTTATCAACTCTTGCACTTCAACATGAAGAATGTCCTTTGCGCCCTTCGCTACGTCTACCCAAGAGCATAGCTTGGTAAAGCTTTCATACACAATTTTCATTTCCCTCTTCCATAGTTCGACGACGAGGGTGAGATATTTTGAGCTAGTTTTTTGGAGTTGGCTCTCATGATAATGTGTTATCTCGGCAAGCTTTTGAATTCCACTTGGGAGAGAGAATGTGGGAGGAGGTGAAGGCTCGAAATGGTACTTCTCCAAATGCATGACCCGGTGTGTTGGGGTGTGGCATATTAATGCGGGAGCAGAGAGGGTCTCTTCTATGTCATGGGAGGTGGAACCTTTGGGAGCCTCAAAAACTTGAAATCTTTCTCTTCACCTTGGGTGCCTTAGCGTCCCTTTTTTTACATATTGATTACACCAGTGGTGGAGCTTGGAGACTCGTCGAGGGGAATAATGTCACCTATCGTTCGAGGCATAGCGAGAAATAAGCACAACATATGGAATCGGACGTTCCTTGCTACCTGGCCTTTCTCTTCATTTGGTTGGCCATAATCTCCCTGGAATTGATGGACACCCCTATTATGATACAGGCGATGAGTATAGTTTCCTCAAAGTTCACTCTTTGGTCGTTCTTTGATGGCATAATCCAACCGCACACAAACTCCGAGCGGAGTTTTGCTTTGAACGAGATCATGCCTCGAAATATCCCCACCCATAGAGGCCGTAAGGGTTGGCCCTTTGGAAATGATTGGAGCTATCGAGTGAGTTGATTTTCTTTAGTGGCCACTCTTTTTGCATGCTCGGTCCACGGATCGATCTTATTAGCCCAAAATAATACATTGATGGTGGTTGGAGTAATATCTACCTCCGCACCCCTAATCCGTAATGACGGAAACAAGGGAACTCATCAACTTTCCCCTTATGCTTCATTTCCTCTTACCATGCACGGTATGATGCATGACGGGGTACCAATTTGGTGTAGTACTCACGGAAGAGGCTCGTAAATATGTGCCCTTTACTTTTGTGACCCCATGAAGTTATGTTGGGAAATCATTCTCGGCCCACCGAGATCAAATCTTTTCTCGGTTATGATTGATCTTCCTTCACGGGATGGCATAGTATGCATTCATGTCGGGCACACGAGAAAATGATTGCCTCCTTGGTGTTAATGGAAATTTGGGTTTATCTTGGCCTTCCTTTGCTCTTGCTTTTTGATGTGGAGGGTGCTTTTCCATTTGTGTGGCTACGGATGAAGTCGCCAATTCAACAAAGCCATGTTAGTGCTGCAAATAAAGGGTATTTTGTATTTTCCATAATTGAAAAGAGAAAGCAACAACTATCCTAAGCTGGGATGAAAAATTCTAAGGACTAGATGACCAACAATTTGCAAGATAAAAATCAAGTGCTTGGCAGTACAACGCGGTGAAATATAGGTGGAGACCGCTAGTCACTTACGGTGACTGCTTAGGTTCTTGGCGAGAAAACTAGGTGAAATTGCTCTCTTTGAAACCACACACTGACATTTCGCCGGTCTTGACCCATGACACGCGAGGTGAAACGGATTGTGGGCGGTAACAGATGCTACAGTCGGAACCTATATTTGTTGAAGCGTTTTGTCGAGCCTAGCGCGGTTGCTAGAGGACCTTTGCTCGGTAGAATTTAACCCCAACTTAGCTAAAAAGAACCCCCTCAGGTCGCGACTCTTTGTTCACTTCACATTATGATTTCTTCACACAAGCAACACAAAAAAATAAAAATAACAATTTTCCCTTAAGAAGACGTCACATCGTCTATCATTGGGAAAATCATATAATTAAGCACACGGGGTTACTTAGACATCACCTGACTATTATGGCGGCCACACAACTACATATAGAATTTTTATCAAAGATGTAAACAAGAACACCCCTATCAATATTATCTGCATTTTTCACCACCACCAACATACCCACACTATTAGAAACTTTCAACAATGAAAAAGTACAATATGGGAAATGGGGGACATGGTATAAAAAGTTTCAAATCTAGCATGCTTCATTTTTGACTCACAATCTCGGACAATCGAAAAGATAAAGGCTCACGTAACACATACCAATTTGAAAAATTAGAAGAAGTAAAAGAGATTGAAGCTTTGTGCTTGACCAACAATGGTATTTTACAATAAGAATTGCTTTTTCTTTCCTTTGCTTAGTGAGAGAGTTATGTGAGGTAAGGTGAAACAAAAAGAATGAGAGGGAGAGAGACTTTATAGGAGTGAAGTGAAGGAGGGTGATTTGGTGGTGAGAAGGTGGGTTCTTGCAGTAGGGAGTTGGGAAGGAGTAGAATATTGGGGAAATGGATTTGGAAAAGTGAAAAGGGATGTGGGTTAGGTGAAAAGGTGAAGAAAAGAGGATTTTGGGAATTTTAAAAGGGGTGATCGACTTTTAAAGAGAAATGGGTCGAGAATCGATTAATGGGTAGGTCAAGATTTTAAAATAAAATAACGTACCTCCGCCCCGCTAGACTGTGGCTGCCGGTGTGTGCAGATGTTTCACCGATTCCAGCGCAAGTGACCTTTTGTATGCCCGGTTTTATAAACTGTGACTAGCGGCGATTCTTGGGTTGTCACACTGCATTGCTAATTGGGTCGTAATTTACAGTCCCCTTTCCCAGGGTTCACTATTTTGAGTTGGCACTTGGCTAGCGGTTGCGGATTGCTGCAGGCGGCGATTCGCAGGTTTCCCTCTTTTTATACAAGCACTACCTTTCCTCTTGAGTTGGTGCGGTGGTTTGCACTTGTGAACTTGCATTTCATAGGTCTAGAGCCACCGGTGCCTTGTTTTTTCTTCTTTTTATTTATTCATCCAATCATCCTATAAAAACAAAATCAATAAAGCATAAAGGCATCAAAACATAAAAATACTTGGGTTGCCTACCAAGAAGTGCCTTATTTAACATTGTGGCATGACAAATACCCCCTCAATTGTCATTTTTTTAGTGGGTCATTCTCCGAATAAGCCTCATCATCACAAATTTCATCTTGCTCTCTTTCATCATTGAAAACCCCTATCTTGCGCTTTCGTCGAGGGGGCTTGGTGGTTTGACATACATTAAAGGTGACTTCTTCATCGTCTACTCTGAACTTCAACTCCCCCAACTATATGTCCACTAGTGCTCTTCATGTGGCTGGTAATGGGTGCCCCGAAATGATGGACACCTCAAAATCAACACAAATCTATTACCACAAAGTTGGTTGGAAGGATGAACTTGTTCACTCGGACCAAAACATCTCTAGCACTCCCATTGGCTTACGGATAGACTTGTCCACCATCAAGAGCCTCATTATAGTAGGCAGGATTTCCCACACCTAGATTCTTAAAAACTTGACAAGTTAATGCTCTCTCCAAGATCATACAAGGCCTTTACGAAAACACAGACCAATGGTGGAGGGGATAGTGAAAGCTCAAGATCTATCTTTTGCGAGCAAGATTGCTTGCCATCATAGCACTTACAATGATGTGTTACTTCTCCTACACCAGCATCAACCACCTTACTTTTTCTTCAGCAATTTCATGAATTTGCATAACAGTCATTTGGAGTAATGCATCCAACAAAGTATATTCACGAGGATAATTTGTTAGACATCTCAATGAATTTTGAACTGATTGTCCTCCTTCTTATCTAACCTTTGAGGGTAAGGAGGTGGAATCCTAGGCTCTTGAACCACTGTCGATTAAAGCCTCTTTATTGTTTCCTCCTCACTTAAATCCTTCTCGAATTCAGCATCGACTTCCACTATTGAGTTCTTTGGTATCATCAACAGCATTTGTTCTTTTGGCACCTCATCATTCACACCACTTCTTCTTTTGGGTTCAACAACATTTTTGGGCAATGCCCCCATCAGATAACACCTTGCCGCTCCTCGTGATGATAGTCATGTATTGTCCTTCTTGGGATTAGGCATAGTGTCACTAGGGAGAGTCCCTTTCATTTTGGGATTCATTTGCATGGACAAGTGGTTCATTTGAGCTTCTAAGTGTTTGATAGAAGCTGAATGTGAACTCACTATTTGGGTGAGGATGACACCTCCCCTTTTAGTTTTCACCCGCTGTCTGTCGATTCCACCCTTTTTAGCACTACAGCAAACATGTTTTAAATCTTGGAGCTTACGCATCACTCACACTAGGTTTCCATTGGGGATTTTCAGCCTTTGGAGGGGGAACATATAGGTTTGAGCTTACGTGATAACGTTCCCCATCATGGTTTCATATGATTACCCGTCATCATTTCTATCAACCCCAACCTTGATTGTCGCGGTTCCCCAACCTTGATTCTCTTCCGGTGGGCACTAAGGGCCTTGATTGACACCTTGGTACCTAGGTCGAGAACCCCCCATTTGATTTTCCATGAATTGACACTCTTCCTCGTACCTTGGCGGTGAAGCTTCACTCTCATATTGCATAGGACTTTGAGTCCCCACAACATTAACATTCTTGGACCCGGTTCCAAAATATGCTTTGTCATTAGTCGAGTGGGTCATCTCGTACTCTAGGGTCTCCTCCCTTTCTTCATCTCTTCTTTTATATCTCGGCAGTCACATCACTTGGACTAGCACCATTTGAGGTACTTGAGTGTCCACTTGTGCCAAGCTCGATTTATTTTGGTCATTCTGCCAAAAAAGCTCTGGCTATACCATAGGGCTGGTCCATGAGAGTCCTCCAACTAAGTTATTAGCCGACAGACTTATTAATGGGAATCCAAGGAAGAATAAAAACTTTGAAGGAGCACTCCATCGAGGCTGTGGTTTGGACATAGGGCCACTTTCTTCTTGAGCAGAAGTCATGCTTCGTATGAGTTCACCGGGATTTTCTAAAGTTTGTGATATCATCTCTCAGCTATAACATTCTCGATCGAGGGAAGAACCTATCAAAAGAAAGCAGTCAACACTTTCCATGAAGTGATACATCTCGGGAGTTTCTCTAGCCATGGTAGCTTACCCCGAGTCAAAAGAAAATGGGGAAGAGCTCGTCGATCGACTCTTGACTTATATTTGTGATGTTAAAAGGTTGGCATATCTCAAGGAAATTTCGAACTTGTCAAGTTGCATCTTCACTCGGTACGACCTACGAAGTGTCCTTTCAATTGTAGCAGGAGTAACATTGTGATGGTCATGTGAAACCTTGCATTCCCTACTATGGTGGTACAGGCGAATGCTTTGCTATGTCTGGCATCATGGGGTCATCATCCTGTGGTCCGTGTGACCTTGCACTTGAACGCCCCATTTGCGAATGTTGGTTAATATCGAGTCATCCTAAAGTGACACCCAAAAGCAACTACAATTGTAAAAGCAAAACACAAGATGCTAAAGTAATTCAAATCAACAATCAACTAGGGGCTATCTAATCCTATTCTACGGTCTCGGCCAGCGTAACACCAAAATTCATGACGTTCAAGTCCACTCTCCACGGAAGTGTAAACAATCATCACAATATAAGTACCCAACTAAGAGAGTGGTAAAGTCGAATCCCTGCAGATATTGATTGAATAACTCAAAATTGTCTATTGACTTGAACTAAATTGCATCCATGCATTGAAAATAACAAAAATAAATGTTGGGGAAAAAAGCGAGATCTGGTCGAATTAGAATCAACTATCAAGAGAACAAGACAACGAGTGAATGAACAATTATGAGCAAGGGCAGGGTTTGCTATTGATGGGGTTTCGATTAGATGCGATTAACTAGAAAATAAAATTATTACTCATAAGCAAAATAGCAGTGGATAAAGTGACACCCGATGTTTTTCAACCATTTAGGTGCTCTTTTCCTTGAGTTTTCTCAGGCCCCAAGGCCTCAATTAATTAATGCACTATCGCTTGACAAGATTTGAGCTATCTCTAGCCTCAAATCTCTAATAGATGACTGTGGGTTTTGGATATCTCTGGCCCAACCCACCTCAAAACCCAATTGTCCACCATTGCTTTCTCACCCATATTCAATTTCCCTTTTTCAATCAAAAATGGAATAAATAGACATAACCCACATTTTCAACTATAGGTAATTAAATTATAACTTGGGAGAAAACAACAAATTTATAATAAATAAGTAATTACAATATTAATATAGCAATACCCAATCCAATCTATCCCGATCATGCACACACCCCTAGCAAAATATCTGGCTACTCATAGATGAATAATGCAAAAGCATTTTTGACAAACAAATTCATTAAAATCATCATTGAAAGTATATAACAAGCTGAAATTATCTTCAATGGTGGTTTGTACCTTGAGAGATGAAGAATAAAAGCTATTCAATATTTTCTCTGAACTCTATAAATGCGGAATGGAATATTCGGTACTTTTTAGAGAATGTATAGAAATAGGTTAAAAAATGCTCTTGAATCATTGTTGGATGATTTGCCCATATAAAAACTGGCCTCACTTGCGAGTCACCGGTGTTCGGCGGTGGCCATCAGTCAGGCGCCGCTTCTGTCACAGTTGGTGCCGGTGACTTTGGGATGGCATGAAGCCGGTTGCGAGTGTCTGAGACTCATTGCGGTGCCTTCCACTTCACGGTAATATACTCTGCGTTTGGCCAGCATTTCGTCACATCATATGGTGGAGCGCCGGGTCCCATCAGGTAAGGCACAGTCCCTTCTTTAATTCCATGTTTTTTCCCAATTCATTGCCTTTCTCTTTTTAAGTTGAATGCTAATAACGCTCAAACTCACACTCTTGATAAAGTATGAAGCGAATGTTTCAAAAAGGTGGGTTTTATAGAAAACAACGATAAAACAATATTGAAATTTGGTTGTTGTTTATCAAGATTTGAAATTAACTAGGGCAAGTATTCTAGATGGGTTTATAACAACTTTGGGTTTACTGCTTCGCTGATACATCCCAATCTTAACTTGTAGAGCCCGATAACTAGGAGTTCATCGAATGAGGCGGATTTCGCCCCTATTGGATGACTATACTCAATCATCGGTTAGGTCTCATGGGCCATTTCTATTCAACCATTATCAATTTGTTTCCAAATTAACTATCCTACAACCTTAAAAATCAAGTTATACAATGCCCTTAAAGATCAAGGCTTTGTTGTAATTCTCTTTTTTCTTCCTCTACTTCTCTAGGTTCAAGCTAGTAAAAAATTCGGGCAAGTCTTGAGCTTCGTTAAGAAATATTAAAGATGAAGAGAATACAATACAAGTTTTTAGAATTGGTTTTGAATCACTTTGTGTAACCACAGTTTGTTAATCCACCTGGTTCCCGCAACCCTAGCTATGGATGTTTTTAGCCTCTCATGATTCTAAGATTGTTATTAGCATTCATAGACAAATACATAGTTGAATACTTACAGCCGTGATTAAAAGAAAACACCTTTATGATTATTGTAAATTGTTGAATAATCAAAGAACCAAAGAAGAAATCAAAATAAAGAAATCTTGAAGACTTGAATTAAGATTCACAACAACTTGTCTCTCTAATTGTGTCTCTTGGCTTATCCTACGAAAATAACCTAAAAAGTATTTATATAAATAATTGAAACATTCTCACTGTAAAAACAGGGAAACTACCAAAAGTGCCGCATTCACCATGACTACAGCCAACGAGTTATGCAGGTCGTACCTTGACTTTCATCATTGGCTACCTTCTGTGAATATGGCTAAATGTTGACTTAAGTATGACTCATACACCAAGAATCTACGAGTCATACAATCTTCCCATGGCTTGATCTTGCAATCACTACCCTCTTTGTTAACACACGGATAGTATTGACTCACCTTTATTCCACGATTGTGAGTCCTTCTCATACATTGAGTTCTTGCCATTCTTCTATTCTTACGGAATTTTCCGCAGTTCCTTGAGTACGAGTCTTAGGTAGGCTTCACGACTCGTGATTGCCACCGTGCAGGATATTGGCACATGCAATTTCTCCTGGAGACTTTCCACAGCTGCCATGGTATGACTCGAACTAGAATAGTGCGGCTTGTACCATGAGCGTGCTGCCTTTACTTGAGAATTTCTGCGGACCTTTCCATGACTCTCGGTACGGCTTATATCAAGATAGTACAACTTCGTGCGAGATCATGTTAAGCCACTTTTCGTAATTTTCTCCATCTTTTGCACAATTCAACTCCAACATCTATTTTCCTGAAAGCAAGTAAAAAGTACCTCGTATCAATATAAACACACCTAAGTCCATGGTATTTTCCTAGTTTTAAGTGTCGAAAGTGCTATAAACCCGGCACATCAAATGCACATAAAAACAAAGAGAAGAGCATAAAATCCTCCCAAAAGACTTGAAAATGAAAGCGAGAAGCTCATGTTTAAAAGCCTAATGAGTTAGTAAATTACCAACTCATCACATCTTGGTTGCACTTGGGTGGATAGAATCACAGGAAACTATGATCCTAGCCCAGCATCACGCTCTCTCCAGTCATCAACAACTAGAACACATAAATCGACCCTCATATTAGAGTACGCCATCTCCCACTTGGGAGATAGACCTCAACCTTCTAATTCCGGACTGCTTTCTTTAACTTTACGAGATAGGATCTCGTCTTTCCTAGCCTTGACCTTAGTCACCAATGAAGATTCTAACCCATTCGAACAATGCACCATTCCACTTGATTATGGCGCACACCCCTAAACGAGCAAGCTGCCCAGACATCCTTTGCGAACTCCTTCTTGCCATCTTTAATAGGAGACACGCTCTCCATGGACAATCTGCTAAAAGCATCCACCACTACATTGTCTTTAGTGGGATGATAAAGGTATATGTCATAGTCAGCCCGAGGAGCTTTCAGCCATCTCCATTCCCGCAAATTCGGGTCCTTACGATTGAATACATATTGAAGGCTCTTGTGGTCTGAATACATCCACATGCACCCACGTATCAGTAGTGTCTCCAAATCTTCAATGCAAACACCACAATTACCAACTCTAGATCATGCATGGGGTAATTCTTCTCGCAGGTCTTAACTCAATCTGAGGCATAGCGTGACCTTATCATGCTGCATCAACCATAATCAAGAACAATCCTAGAGGTATCATAATACACAACGAAACCATCCGTGCCTTCTGGTAGAGTCAACAATGGTGATGAAGTGAGTGGAGTTTTAATTCTTGGAAAATCTTCTCACAGGCATCTAACCATTGATATTTGACCTTTCCTGGTCACCTTAGTCAACGGTATTTCAATGGATGAATATCCCTCAACAAACCTCTTTGTGGTAATAGTTAAACCCAAAAAGCTCCTAATGTCAGGAAAGTTAGCGGTCTAGGCTAATTCTTCACCGATTATATATCTTTTGAGGATCCACTGCACACCATTGTCTAGACACCACATGGTGCAGAAATGATGTTTTGAGTTCGGCCAAGCTCATACTTGTTGAACTTAGCAAAAAGTTGGCAATCCTTGAGAGTTTAGTAGCACAATCCTCAAATGAGCGACACTCCTCCTTTCTACGAGTATATGAGAATGTCATCTATGAAGACAATCATGAACATATCAAAATCTTTTTGCTTGAATACCCTATTTATCAAATCCTTAAAAACTGCCAGGGAGCAGTCGTTAGTCCAAATACATAACTACAAACTCATGTGACCATGCAAGTCTGAAGATCATCTTCTGGCCTTAAATGGTACACGTCTAGAGATCATCTTTCAGCCTTGAGATAGGAAACAAAGTGATCTACGAGGCACAAGCTTGAACTACCTTTCCACTCTAGAGCGCTCACAGAAAATCAAGAAACTCTACCATACGGGTTCTATAATTGGCTTGAGGCAAAACATGTATATAACTTGATACATCTTGAAGATAATATCAAAATTGGTCATGTCTAACTTTCTACTTGGGTCGGTACGAGGTGACTTTATGAAGGGCTGTGATAGGGTAATTTATATGCACCCGTTGAGCTATAACTAAGTCACCAATTTGAAGTAAGGGCGAGAAGGATTTTGATAGGATTTGGGACCATTTCAGAAACTAATAGAAACATAAGGAGTCCAAAGATGAGTATCCCCTAGATCCCGGCTCAATGCATACACATCGAGATATAATACTCGCAGCTTATACCGGTGACCACATGCGGAGAGACGTCTGCTCGTAATGAGATAATAGTGCATAAGATCTATTTTTAAGCTTTGCCCTTTTGTACTAGTGGATGCACCATATTGAAGTGAGCATGCGGTGGAGCTCTTTGGGCGGTGGTGGTTACAAACCTATACTATTGCCCTTTAGGTGCAAGGAAGAGGCGGCAGTCTAATAGTAGATGTCTAGGCTTCCTACGCCCGGAAGCATGCGCACAGACCCGCAAGTACTCTCCAGGTGTGCCTCCTACTACATCTCCCTCAAGGCGGAATCTTTGGGCTCTCTAAAAGGCTCCCTAGACTCTAGAGCCTAATGCTCTACCCCTCGATCACGCCTCAAATACAGACGGAACAACAGGCGATGATGGCGGCGGGTGACAACCTCGAGTGGGAGCGTGGTGATGTCTCACGGACCTCTGTTGGAGCGCATCCATAACACACCCTTGCAGCCCTCTTGGACTTTCTCTCCTTCTCCTTCATCTACTCTATATCAATTTGGTGTATATGACAAACCTCAAGAAATCTAGGTCTTTGTTTAGCATAATGATCCTTCATTCCTTGACCAATGAGTTTGATACTCCATTCACAAACTTACTTATACGAGCCCTATGATGCGCAGCCATCTACAGCGCATACTTAGAGCGGGGTAAACTCCAAAGCATACTCTTGACCAGTCCTTTGGGTCTTGCCCGGGTTGACGATCTTCACCGCCTTCGCCTCCCCTCCAACTTCCTAGGGAAGAATCTATCGAAGGTCGCCACAAACTCATTCCAACTCACGAGGATGGCTCACATTGCTCTACTCTCCTTCCAGGTAGTGGTACCATATATAATCAACCCCTTGACTAGGAGGCTAAGTCTTCACTCTCCTCCCGGTCACCCTATAATCGGGTGATCTTCTACACCTCTCGATAAACTCATGCAAGTCCTCATCCACCTTGACCCGAGGAACTCGAGATGGGTTCATCATGAGAAAGTCTCAAACTTTAGCCGTTGCTGCCTTCCCATTACGAGAATATCGTCCACTACCTTCGATTATCACGAGAGGTCATAGCACATTGCCAACATCGAAATGCCACTCTAGAAACTCGGCATGAAGCAGCACACTGGGAAAGGATATACTAGTCTTTGGCGGGGGCTTAGCTGATGTCCATCTCCATTGCGATTGTCATGGCCATTTTGTGCCATTCACTTCTACCATTCACTCGTTATGGAGGCATGTTTTACGCAAACACATATAGAACAAGTTTGAAAGATAGAGAGATACTTCATCGCACGACATATATCATGAAAGATAGGAAATTTCCTAAACGTTTTGTAGCCTCTTTCCTTATAAGTGTGGAGCACTTCACACCTGGTAAAAACTCTACTTAACGCTGCTTTCGGTTCACCCTAGGACACTCAAACCTTTGCTACGATACAAAGTTTGTCACGATCGAGTTGGGACCACGGACTAAGACCACGAGATCTAGAACCACCAAATGGATCGAAGTCAACCGTGGCATGATCATAGAAATAAAGAGAATATGATAACTTATAATCTGAGTCCTAATAAGCGATGGCGGAGGCACCACTTGACACCTCAAGAAGACTAGTCAAATAGATCAGCGACATTTGAATAATCTGCGAGTATACTAATATTAAGTAGGAAACTTAACTAGAATGCATGATGAGATTTCAGCGTCACAATAATAGCAGGAATCCCCAACATTGATAGAATCAAGACAATTTGGATAATTAATCAATTATGCAAGAATCTAGTTTTCTACATTCATAAAGCTAGGCTAAATCATTTACAGAAGCTAGTTTCCACATGATTTCTAGGAATTGGGAAAAATAAAATAGTAATAACATGATATTACTGAAATTTATGGGTCTGTCTGAAGACTTTCTAAATTTAAAACCTCGGAGCTATAATTGATAGAAGATTATTGAAGGGTTTTGGGGACGCAAGGGAGAAGAACAATTCCCTTGTTGAATTCCCACATACACGGAGTAAAGACCCTTGGAAAGTAACCGGAGAGTACGAGAAGAAAAATGGAAGCCCTAGCTTAGCTGCAATGTACCTTGGAACTTCTACATTCTAAAAGTCGTGAGTTGAGAGGAATGAGATGGATTAAGTCGATCAACCCTTTTATTTCTCTTTGAAATATTCCCAAAACGACATAGTTTAGGAAATAAAAAGGTGAGAAATTAAAATATCCACAGGGAAAAATGCAGAGAAACTTCCGACCAGGACCAACGTGTCACTCGGTAAGGTCCTTGGTTGAGAACACGACTCATTGGGACCGGTTGTTGGTCTGGGACCTGGGCTCACTAGAGCCTTTAGTAGCAGAGGACCACAACTTGTTGGATAGACAACGGGTTGTTTGTTCCTTCGTGTACAGGAAGAGAAATGCGGGAAGCAACAACGGGCACAACAACTCATTGGTAGACCCGATGGGTCGTTGTGTCGATCCTCACCCCCCTCTTTTGGAGAAGTTCTTAAGATCCACACAGACAGCAGTGAGTCACCCTCTTGGAGAAGTTCTTAAGATCCTTTGAACTTAACATATTTGGTTGTCATGATATTTCTTTGTGTGATACACGGGTCATTGTTGCCACTTTACGTTATCTTGAAGGAGGTTTTTGGGAATCCCAACTAACGACTCACACCACAGTCATCACACGATGACTCATTGGTTGAGTCATGGGTTCTTAAAGAGAGTTACGAGTTGAGGACGATTGAGTGATAGGACGACTGTTATTTCTCACAATTCGTTCCATGTCAGGTTTGATTTTTCGAAGGACCAAGGTAGGTGACCACGAGGCGAGACAACGGGTCATTGGGCGGACCACGACTCGTTGTCTTGGTCGTTACGAGGCAACATTTCTAGTTTCTTAAGTTTTCTTGCAAGGTTTAAGGTTGGTCTAGGAAAGTTTAGGGTGTTATAATAAGCGGAAGTCTGAACAACATAATGTATATCAAATGATAACATTACGATACTAAGTCTCGGCGAACATACTAATCTCTGTTTGGGGCAGCAGCGATGAGATGCAAGGATAAGCCCTAGCTATCCCAATTCTAAAACAAAATGACAACCTGGCGAAATGATAAATGCCCTCGAACAATGAGGACTCACCCATGGTAGGGCTAAGGCGGTGATAGGGAGAGTGAGCTATTAGTGAAATTTGAAGCGGATCACACAGACACATATCATGAAATGATATAGCATAAATATGCAGTCGGTACTTTGAATGTATCTTGAGATGTAAGGTAAGTAAAATATGCTGAGTAAATGTAAACTAAAGTCATGCATATAAATATAAATCATTAGATCATGAGGGCAAAGATTGCGTGCGAAAGCGAACTTAGACATGCATAGTCATAAAGTTTATTATCATAACTAAACATAGTGACCCAAAGATTTAGAAATAGAAATTATATGACTTGTCGTATTTGAAATTGTAAGTAAAATTTTATAAACTAATCATTGGGTCAAATGCTTTATAAAACATAATATTACAAGTCATGAACATAAATAGCGATAATACCTAAATAACTGATAATATGAGGAACAATGGGAGCTCGTCATAACCGATACAATCACAATAGAGCTTATGCTATGGAGGTACTTCCAACTATCATCTTGAAGTGGGAAGAGCCATCCTAAACCTTGCCGGGGTTGAGAACGGTACCATGATATCGATATCAAGGCTGAGGCTCCTTGGAGTGCGGGAGAAAACTCTTGTGAGAGGTCCAAAAAATTTTTATATATACCTACGTTGGCGCGTAGTTACGAGATCGGGAACCTTGGAACCACAAGCCTACTTGGTGCTAGACACACTCCCAAGCATGCATAGTGCTCCCATCATTTTTTCAGACAAAATGTAATTACATGCATATAAGTCCGAACATTGGGAGTCTTTATTCCAAGACATATCATAAAATTTGCGTTGGGAGTCTTGACTCCAAAATATATGATAAGTGATCTTATTAGCCTTGGCTAAATTATGAAAAACATACTTAACTGGTATGGAGCCTTCCCAAATCAAAATCATGCATACTTGAAATAGACTTCAAGTTAAAATCATATATTCATACTGGAAAATTTATGAACATTCATTCATGCTGAATGTCTCATCATGCCAAATCATAGATCTTCAGCTTGACTTTTCATAAAACTTGAATAATAGGACATAACTTTTAATAACTTGGAATCATAAATTTATAATCTAAATTGTGTACATAAATATGTCCATTAAACAAACATGATTTAGAAAATAAGGGGATTACACCTATAAACATATAGCAGATAGTTTCATAAAATTGGTTTTAAAACCCTATAAATCCATATATTTGATGTCACGACTTGAACATAAACCAGATCATAACACGGGACAAGGATCCACAGAGAGGTCCCAGTCGACCCATGACATAAGCATACATCTAAATTCATTCACTTTAAAGAGGAAGACTAAACATAATACATAGCAGAAATGTAAACTTATCATAACATAACATAATATAGGGAGTCACTTGGACATACACGCAAAAGTGAATACTACATGCGTACGAAAGCCTCTAATGCATATGATGGGTTGATGGGACAACATGACTAACCCAGCCAAGTACTAAAACATAAAATAACATTAATGTCTTTCAAATGGCCCTCGAGAACGAGGATACCAATAAAATTTGAAAGTTAACTGTAAGAGACGATCTAAAGATGAGGATGAGCTTGAGAGTCGGGTCTTGTATCATGAAACTATACAACAAAAAAGTATGTGGTCGGTATGTGGAATGTACCGATTATGCAAGGTAAGTAAACGGATATTTAAAATATGTAAATCTCTGGAAACATAATAAGAATAGGATGTCATTCTCATATCATAAACATCGTATTAGATAACGTAGGAGCTCAGGTTTTCAAATTGTTCTTAAAACATTCATAATGGCAAGCATGAGAGGAAGAGTGATAATGACCATAACTTGAGCCAATATACATAATCAAAATCATGCATAAATCATGAACAATGGGGAGATTCTCTTCTTAGACATACCCCATATGAGCATACATGGGCAGGCTTGTAAACCTAGTCGGGAGGCGGGTCTCATACCTTGCCAAGGGTAGAACCATGAAAGTGTGATATCACCATGAAAAGGGCAAATTGGGCTGAGGCATTCACAAGAGGTCAGGCATACCTACGGTGTCACATAGTTATGAGATTCGGGACAGAACCTAGGCCCCAACCTACTCGGTGTTTGATACTACTCCCAAAACATATATAGTGCTCATGGTATAACATGCATGAGTTCATGGGCTAGTGAAATCATGATAATCATAAACATGCTTGTAAATACATTGGTCTAGCCAGTAACCAGAGGCCCATGGTCGGCCTAAATATAATTCATGAACCATAGGTTTCATACATGCTGTAGATTATGCATAATAGCTTGAAAATCATCAAATCATGGTGGGTTATTGAATAAATTCAATATTTCAAATCTTAAATCATCTTTGAGCTTGTAAGTATTAGCAATTGAAGCGAAGATCATAAATCGATTCATCATAGATAATGCTTAAATAGGCTTATTTTAGTAGAAATCGAAATCAATAATTTTATAAGTAAAATAAATTGTAAAGTCTGATCAAAATCCATGAAATATGATGAAATTCATAAATCATAAAAGCCCATTAGCAAATCATTAAATTTTCACAAGAATTGAATCAAAAAACCCAATAGATTTTTCGTAGATTTCCATAAATTAATAGAGAATGGGATTGGGTGTGGAGGCAAAGAAACACCCATTCGTAACCACATACACAGGTAGATCGAGATTCTAAAGTTCTTGAATGCCCAAGGATGGATTGATAGGGAAATACTTGAAGAATAGCAGTCTTTCTAGAATTCTCTTAATTTTGCATGCATGAGAATAAATAGGTTAGGGGGACACCTATCTTAATATACTGGAAAATACATAAAATGACTACGTTTGGGGCCTTAGAGAATAGAAAGGTCGAAAATACCCTTAATGAAATCACCACGAAAATTTGCAGTCCCCGATCCAACGGGCGTACCAATGAGTGGTTGGATGCTACCACGCGATGGTATGACGTCATACAAACTACCCATGCCCTGCTTCTAAAATCATACAATGGCACGGCGGGACTGACTCATCCTTTGATTGACGGACCGTTGGGTTAGATTTGCTTGTCTCTAAGTACCTGAGCCTTTCCTCTGCCAGGCCTCTCCACGACTTCTTGTTTCCTCCTACAGTCGTGGTACTGTCCGTTATGTCAACTAGAGGTTAAAACTTAGACAACGATTGGTGACAATGAGTCATCGCCACTCATGAGGGTCGTGGATGACACATTACTTCCCCCCGTGCAAGGTCGATGCTACCCACAGTACAAACAACGACTCGTTGTTTCAAGAAATGGTCGTTACTCCATCGGGTGCATCCTTTGCCACCGGACTTAAGGAAACCCGGCGGCTCCAACGGGTTGTTGGTTGGACCAAGATCTATTAGAGTTGTCCATCCTTAGCAATATTTCCGAGTTTTCAACCAACTTCAAATTTCGATCCGGGTCTAATCTTAGGCATTTTCGAGGTATTACAATATACCCCCTTGGGAACATTAGATCCTTGAATGTCGAAAACAAGCAAAAAACAAAGGCATGCAATCATTACACCCAAATACTAATCATTTAAAATCGAAAACTAACGGAATGACTACCCCTAGTTCCATATCACATAGATCGATCTGATTTCATACTTCACATATACATCCATATACATAAAAACTTGGACACATGATTTGAACATGGAAACTAAATCGAGTTATAGGGCAAAATGGATACCTGGGGGCCGAGACTAAGGCGGTAGAGAATAAATTGGGGTACTTAGCCATTACATCGGCTTGACTTCCTACATAGCTCCTTCAACATGCGATTTCTCCAAAATACTTTCAACTGAAGCTACTTCCTTAGTCATAGCTTGAACACGGCAATCTAATATTTCCACAGAAACCTCCTCATAGCTAAGGCTATCTTTTACACCAATCTTGTGCAGGGACTACTAGAAGTGGATCTCCCAAACATTTCTTGAAGCGATACATGAAACACGGGATGCACGAGAAGACAACTACGAGGGCAACTCCAACTCAAACCTTGACCTTACAAACTCTCCTCCCATGACAGGTAGGAGGTCATCGCCGGAGATTGAGTTTTCCTTTATTTTTGACAGCATTACTCCCTTCATGGGGATACCTTGAAATACCCAATCGTCCCACCTTGAAGACTCAACTCCCTCACCACCCGCATCGGCATATGGCGTTTGGCGACTCTAAGTAGTTTTCAACTTTGTCCCTTATCAATTGAACCTTCACCATAGCCTCATGAATCATATCGGCCCTATTATAGCTTTGCCTCACTAACCTCAAACCATCCAACTGGGTGATCCCTTTCAGCCCATAGAGCCTCGAACGAGTCATATGAATCTTTGGGTATTCTCATTTGTTATTTAATAGCGAACTCGATCAATGTCAAGTGATCATCCAACTACCTTTAAGTCCATCACACATTATCTCAAGACATGTCCTTGAGAGTCTGGATTATTCGTTAAAGCTTGGCGATCCATTTGAGGATGAAAGGTTGTGTTGAGCTTAATTAAGTCCCAAGCCCTTTACGAAAAGACCTCAGCGGGAGGTAAATTGAGTACCTCGGTGGCAGAAATAATGGACAAGGGCACTCCATGCTATTAAACCAACTCCCGAGATATATAGCTTGGCGTAATCCTGCCGAGTCATGGTTTACACTTAGGTACAAAATGTGCGGCCTTGAGTCGGCTTTGTCTCACAGCGACCAAGAATGGAATCATAGTGTCAACAAGTATGAGGCGGAGACCTATGATGAAATCCATAATAGTCTCTTCCCTTCTAAGTGGGAAATCTAATATACGAAACACTCCTCCTAGCCTTTGATGTTGAACGCATAGCCGATAGTTCGGGCACTCGGCTATGAATTATGCAATATCCTTGCTTGCATTGCCATTCCTTTGACTAGATTTCGTAAATCGATACATCTTGGTGGAACCTGGATGAATAGAGTACACAGATCCATGGGCCTCATGCAACAGCGGAAACGCCGTCATGACGTAGGAACACATAGGCTACCTTAGTGCGAAGCACCCCATCTCCCCCTTGGGAGAGGACCTCACATATGACTTAACGACTTCTTTCCAACTTTATCAAAATCGGGTCTTCATCTTGTCTAGCTTTCACATCGAGTCACCAAGGACGATTTGGATCCATTCTGAACAATAACACGCCATCGGTAGAGTCAACTGAGCTCACTCCTAACCTTGCTAGATGATGCACACATCTTTTTGACTCTTTCTTTCCTTCCTCCACATGGGATACACTTTCTATTGAGAGCCTACTAAGTGTGTCCACCACGACATTAGCCTTACCCGGATGGTAAAGAACACTCATATCATAGTCTTTGAGTAGCTCTAACCACCTCCTTTGTCATAAATTGAGGTCTTTTTGTGTGAACACATATTGTAAGCTCTTGTAGAAATTAAAGTAACATCCCGCATGGACCCATATAAATGATGTCGCCATATCTTCAATGTGAATACCACGCACGACCAACTCTAGATGCAGACCGGGTAATTCTTCTCATGGATCTTTAGCTGTCTAGAGGCATATTGCTATCACTTTCCCTTGTTGCATCAATACACACACTAGAGTCCGATTCTCGAAGCATCATAATACACCACAAAACCATCCGTGCGCGTTGGGTAGGGTCAACACCGATATGGTAGTGAGTTGAGTCTTCCAATTCTTGGAAGCTCTTTTCACAAGCCTCAGAAGCATTGAAACTTTACCTTTTAAGTCGGCTTGGTCAAGGTGCTATAATTGATGAAAAACCTACGAACAAATCTTGATGACAACTGCTAGCCCCGAAGCTTCAAATATCTAAAGGATTCATGGGTCTAGGACAGGTCTTCTTCACAGCCTCGATTTTTGAGAATCTACCTTTATACCTTCCTTGACACCACGTGACCCAAAAAATGCTATCGAGTTCAGCAAAACTCGCATTTGCGGAACTTTAGTACAATTGGCGATCCTTGAGGTACGAAATTACTACTCTCGAATGGTGGCATGCTCCTCCACACTCCGAGAGTATATTACGATGTCATCAATGAATACAATCATGAACATATCCAGTGCAATTTAGAATACACTATTAATCAGATTAAGTAGCTACGAGGCATTTTGTTAGTAAAAAGACATAACTACAAACATAATGACCATCACAGTGTCACAGCTATCGTCGGATGTCACACTCCCGAACTACGGCGATGATATCCAGACCTAGGAACTATCTTTGAGAAACACTTGGTACCTAAAAAGTGGTCAAACAAATCATGATCTTGGGTAAAGGATACTGTTCTTAATGGTGACTTTCTATAATTGGGTAGTCAATGCACGTCAGAAGCGAATCATCCTTCTTACGAACAAATAAAGTGGTGCAACCGCGAGAGACTTACTCGTCCCAATAAAGCCCTTATCTAACAGGTCCTTTGGCCCAGTCTTTCAATTCCTTTAGCTTGGCGGAGCCATCTGTGGGAGTGATTAAATTTTAGCATAGAATAAAAGGTCAATACCAAATCAATTTCTCTCTCGGGAAGACCTTTGGTAGATCATCAGGAAATACTTACCGGGTACTCATGCACCACGGAGCGGGCGAATAGTCGGGGTCTCGGACTTCGCATCCTTAACCCTAACTTCGTTGTACATACAACCCTTAGAAATCATATTTCACAGCTTCAAGGTATGAAATAAATTGACCTCTTTGGTACAACCAAACTACCCTTCCATGCCAGGCCGACTCACCTTGAAAGCAAAGAAATTCCCTTTGTCTGGTCTTACAATTAACATAAGCATAACACGCATACAACCAATCCATGTCGAGAATAATGTCGAAGTCGGTCATGGATAACACTAAAAAGGTCTGAGATGACCTTATATGATCGTGTGAGCCATCCTCTATACACTTACTTTAGCCTCTGGTTGAATCACCAGCGGGGGTAAGCGAAAATGGTTCGACGAGTCTTGGGACTAACTCCAAAGCTACTAGAATTGTAAGGAGTCCGCAAAAGAAAAGTAAACCACTACATCAGCAAAACAACATCGTATGAAAAACACACAACATACCGATGACCACGTTAGGTGAGACCTTACCACTGACCAGGGGACCTAAAGCATAGAAACTGTTTTGTGTGACTACCAGTGAGCTTGGTTAAGGAACCTACTGAATGGGACGTGTTGCTGGAGCGATAGAACTAACTGCAGCATACGGGCTCCACCCAGGCCACGATCTGTAGGTGAAGGGTGAAATCCACAGTCTGTTTCAGGGTTTGCCACACCCAGAAACAAGCATCAGAAATTTGCGACTAGGCACCTCAGGTGATTCTTTGCGGCATCCCCCACAAGCTAGGGTGCGCTCCATCTGCATTACTACCTGGCTTACCGAGTGAAGCTACCCGTTCCTCGATTCCCTCGAACCTAGATGGAATGCGGCCAATGATGGTCTTTGGGCAACTAGACTGTCTTGGGACTACGTATCCACCCCTTTGATACGACACGAGAAGTCCCTATAACTTCTCGGTACCTATCCTCTTGGCCTCTCTACCTCGATATCACCAGACTCCATCTACGAGCATACAACCTGATGCAAGGAAAGTATATATCTCGATGCGACATAGCGATCTGCAGTCCCTATCCAAATAGTCCGCTACCCCATGTACAAAATGGCTCACCCCGAGCCCTCACGGTCCTCCACGGCTACGCATACTTGGATAGACGGGTGAACTTTAATCGTACTCTTTGAATGGATATGTCACCTGGCTTCAAGTTAACAAACTCAGCCGCCTTAAGCTCCCTCGTCTGCCTCGAGGAAAAAACGAATCCAAGAATACCACGTGGAATTCTTCCCAAGCTATATAGGGCCTACACCTTTGCCCTAGCATCTCTCCATTGCTTAAACCATATGTGAGCCATCCCCTTTAACTGATAGGAGGCCAAGTCAACACACTCTCCATTGGTCACCCCCTTAACCTAGGTGATCTTTAGAATCTCCTCGATGAAATCATGTGGGTCCTCATCCACCTTGGACCCAAGGAACCTAGGAGGAGTTCATCCTCAGAAATCTCTCTAATGGGTTCGCTGTAGCCACATGTTGCCATTCTGTGGGATATTCGCAATAGCCTCTTTTGGTAGACCTAAGCGTTTAAGGCGTGCGCCAACATCTGGATAGCTTCCCAAAACTCAGCGTGGGCAGCGGCTCTAGTGCTTGGGGCTCCACAGATACGTAGAACTGCTGATGCCCATGACTATTTCCATCTCAGTAGCCTTCACGGATTTCCCATTCTTCTTAGTTCATTCTCTTGGGGAGATATGATTTTGCAATCGCAAATATCACAATAGAGGATAGAAAAGCCGTTTCATCGCATGACATAGATCATGAAAAGAGAACATTTCTTAAAAGTCTCATAGCCTCTTCGTCATAAGTGTGGCGCGCTTCACACTGATGATCCATGACGATACGGGTTGTACAAGTAATATAGTGGCCCTTTTTAGAGCAGGAATGTCGAACCTACGGGCGGACTACGGTAAAACCTTCTCGAGTGTTAATTCTTATGCTCTAAAAATACGGTTTCAACGAGTGTAAAGAAAAGTTTTATATTTGCAAACTATTTTTATACTAAAGTAGAATAATTATACAAGTGAGTCCGAACTATGAATGTGAGCATGTTTGAGGCTAAAACGAACATGAAAGGTAATCATCGATCTACGTGGTTTTTATCTTTTCTCCAGTTGCTAGTGAACTTATGCCTATGGATAAAACTCTCGTATTTAATCCAACTTAAGAATCATGAACCTTCCACCTATATTTTCGTGATAAGAAGAAATTCATGTTCTAGCCATACAAAACCGATTCCACACTTGACTAATACGACTTTCGGAGTATATTTCTATCACGAAGGTAAATCAATTCTCAATTTTCCCAAACAAAGAACAGATCATATCCTATTAATTCACAACTTTCAGTTTCTTGCCCTCTCGGAGTGGCAGGACTTTTTAGTTACATTAACATTGACCGGATATTAATGCGGTAAGAACAAGAATTAAATAGAACAACCATAGAAGAAAAGATGAAACAACCGGATAATCAATAATTACATTTCAATACAATGTGGTTCTCAACACCGGCAAGAAAGGGAATTAGCCACTCATTTTGTGGATTGAACATCGTTAAATGAGTGTAAATCATACAAACAATTGAAGAAAGAAGAAAGGGATAGAGAAAACCCTAAGAATTTTCGTCCTCTCAGCTGCCTGTAACTCACGTTCTTGCTCCACCAAGTCAGAATTAATTAAAAATGAACCTAAGTGTTCTATTTATACTAGGGAGAATTTTTCCAGGAATAACAAGCAACGTGTCACGGAGTGCATCGCGAACCTTTTGCCTCAGTGACACGGTGCTGCTGTGAGAGCTCTTTGGAATTTGGCCGCCCGGGTAATTGCTCCCAACGTGGCACGGCATGCCTTGCGAGCATGCCCGTGCCACGGTGCAACGCGGACCTTCAACTGAATGTCAAGATGCAGGAAATTAATTCCAACGTGTCACGGCTCGATCGCGGACCTTCTCCGGAAATTCTTGAAATTATATCTCCCGGACAGAATGCATCCGCGATGGCAGCGTGTCACGGCTCCATTGCGGAGTCTCTTCTTCTTGCTTCTCCCTGCTTCCTTGCTGTTCCCGAGTCCATCTCAGATTCCTCTCATACATGCATCTTAGCTCCATAAAAGTATGTTTTCTACGCAAAACAACGCTAATCATGTTGGTTATTATAATTCACACTTCCCTACAATTTACATGAAAATATACAAACATTGTTGGATAAACAAGAATCAACTTGATGCATTTGAGTATCACTTGGGCATATAAATATGCTGAGGATCACCTACCCCACACTTAAAATCTTTTCATCCTCCCGAACAATACTCCTATACCTCATGAAATTGACATCCCATCATGGCTACTTTGGCTCGACAATCAGAGGCTACGGTTATCTAGATTATTTTCATAACAAATCATCAAGAAAACATGCATGTATCATCATTACAATGACATTTAACAAATCAAGACCCCTAACTCAAGAATCGACTCTCGATATTGGCAAACTCATGCAAATTAGCTGACCAAGATATCCAGGCACGAATTTCATTCTTTCGTCAAGCATGCGCCCTCACATCACCAATTTTCCCCTCTTTTAAATCACACAAACTCTAAAGCATTTCATGCGGGGGCATGTACACACATTTCACTCACTCTCCCAAGAATTCACGTACATCGTGTCATGACCCATAGGCTTGCCTCTAGTGTATTACTCCACTAATATAAGGACGCGTGATGTAAGATCACGCACGTGGGACTTAACCGGAGGTTGTAATATCGAGCTCTACGGAACTAGTATATACTGGGCTAACCAATAATAGCAAGTAGCATCCTTAAGCGCTTTTTCAATACATCCCATCACATTACGGACATAATTTCTTCCTTCCTCCTCCCCTTCTTGAAGTCTTTCTTTACTTTTGTCCCCCACTTCTTTAAACACACGAGACTAAAAAAAAGATAAGTTTTACAACTTTATTTCCTTTAAGTCTGGCAAGTGCACCTTTGACTCTTTTTCTTTCTTTTCATCACTTTGCTTTTTCCTCTCTTTATTTTCCTTTCATCATTTCCTCCCTTTACACTGTGGAAAATTATATATTTTCTTGAGCGCTTAAGGAAGCTTCGGATAGGTTTCACGGACAATGAAAAGAAGGGTTAAACTTGGTTACTTCCCTTTTCGACAAAAGAAAAAAATATAGGTGAGGCTCGATGGGCTAACTAGGATTTGATCTTCACGGTGGGTATAGAAAGGAAAAAACTTTAGGCTCAACAAAGAAACGCCTACCATCCTTTCCTACACTACACTTCCTTCATTCATTTTCGTACACACAACGGGTAAGTTCTATGTACTTCACAATAGCATGGAATAGCGAGACCTCTATACTCATTGCACATGCTTAACAAGACATATTCTGAGACTCTTCAATCGACTAATTACAAGAATTCAAAAATTAGCCTCAATCACACCGAATCGAATTCTATGGCCTAAGTGTCTCACATATGTACAAAAATTTGCATGCTTTCTAACGAATCATCTGTAGGTATAAACATTATGTACAACACGCAACCAGGATTTCGTAGCCATAGAGTAGCAACATTCATGGTATACAACCAACACACCAAAGATTTAAAATGACTGTCCTCTGTTTGTTTCCTTAAAGCAGTGCGTCATCCATCCATCATAGAGACGGTCACTATTTACGACTTCGGTTCAATGGGACTCTTCTCGGCAAAGAAACTAGAAAACAAACTCAGAAACCAACAATAAAAATAGTTAATGAAAAATTTATTAAAAATATCGATCATTTCGACAAAACTATTTACCTGCAGGCTAACAACATTCAACGGCACACACAACTTCACAATGATGTTTACAATACAAAACATACACACAAAAGCAAGGTCACAATATTTTCAAACCGACAATGAGAACATGCAATTACATACAAAACAAGACCAAAACCAGCACCACTAACTTCTCCCCACCAGCGGCAAAATCGAACCCGGTGTTCATACAATCACAAAACGAGAAGGTGGGTGGTGAAACTCCCCGATCAATCAAAATATTCCACTTCTTCATTAGGTGTTCTTTGCCCTCGTCTCCCGTATGCAAATCTCCCAGTCGTCCTCTCACACATCGGAATCCTCGCGCGTGTCTCCTCCGTCGATGGGGACATCATCATCCATGGGCTCCCACAAAGAACATTCCACACGACATAGTGCCACAGGCGTTTTCGCCAAAGGGGTAATCTAAGTCGAGCTGCCACGGCTCATCCTCCGTTGCCGGTCTCCCGCCTATCACGTAGGCAGACATCTGCATTGGAACATACGGGCCATATGCGATCATCCAGGAACGTCGCTCGGTGTTTAGTGTGGCCAGCTCGTGAGTGGTGTCGAGTGCCTTAGTCTTTGTGACATCTATGGCACGCCTCTCCATCTGTGGGATATAATCTAGGAGCCTCTTCCTCTACCTCCCGGGCCCACCAGGGAGCCGTGAGTCGGCCCAACCGCCAAACCGTGCACATTGCCTTGATCTGTAGGGCTCTCTTCATGGAGGATATGATCACTTAGCCCTGACGTTTATCTCCGGCCCTTTCATCGGGGCATACACCGAACATACACGATCCTGGGGTCACATCCATCATGGGCTTTTAGGAATCCAAACGGGAGCAAATAATTTTGACGAGATGCGCTGCATTCCATCTGTGAGTAGGGCAATGTCGATGGTAGCCCCTCTCCTTATGCCTTCTCCAACGTGCCATCGGCCAAGATACTGTGTGCGTGCGATATGCATAAGGGTGGAGTGATATTGTTTGCGGGAATCACGTGGGCATCGGTGTTTTGCGCCCCGGTATGGCATTAAGTTGAGTGAGGCTCAAGTGTGACAATACGGCCCACTTATCTTGATGGTGTGACTACGGAGCATCGGGTTTAATACATGAAACTCCCGTCAAGTGCGGTGCACTCCTTGGGCTCATCAAAATTGAAGCGCGGCCGGCGGTGTCAATCCGATTGTACCATGGAACTCATTGCCAATGGGTCACTTGCAATGCTTTCCACGGGGAAGTATTTGTTCTCCTTGTGCTTCGTGTACCACTTCTTCCCTTCCTCATCACCATCCCCGGATTCCAGAGTATTAGGCGGCGCGCCGTGGAACTTGGCCAGTGTGTCTTGGGGCTAGCATTCCAGTCTGCTCCTTTCTTCCGGCGCACGATGTAGATGCGCCCTCCACTGTCTTGCTGCTTGCCATTGTTCTGTCGAAAAGCGCAGGCAGGTCAAATGTCGATCAAATTTAAAATTAGCTTCGACTAGGTTAGGTTAGGCTCGGCTACCCCACACTTAGTCTTTAGCCACAATTTCGGTGTTATGGCGAGAACATATTTATTTCTAATTTGCAAAAACAAGAAAAACTAAAACAACTAAAACACAAACAACATTGCCTTGTGCATTCCGCAAATACGACGGTATAACGCTTATTTGTACTACTCGGACTTCGCACAGCTAATTCATCACCATCGATCTAATTTCATACGAGCATATAACAATGAAGAAGAAAAACAAAAAACGGGCTATTTATCTACACAAACCTCGTAATCTACATTTCTTTCATACTCAAATTGCACTCCCAGAAATGCACTCCGCATCCGTCGGTCTTCAGCATACTACATAAGAACCACGACCAACTCATTTCACCCAACATACTCAACCCAACAAAGTTGCAGTAGCTAGTTTTCTCCCTTTTCATGTTAAACTTCAAGCCTAGCAGCCAATTTTTCGAAAATTCGATCAAGCTCATGTTTTTATCGGTTCCTTGCAATCCATGATGATATTACGAACATCAATCAACAATAACTTACATGAATTTAAGCTCAATTTCTTCATAGGGTAAGGTCTACTCACTTCTCATGCTACAAATCGAAAAAAATTCGACCTAAATTGAGATAGAAGTGAAGACATACCTTAAATTCGATGAGAACGAAGTAAACTTGACGAAATTTTGTACCTTAGTCAGTGGCATTGAGAAATTTTGGGAGGGTTGTCGCGAAGAGGGTGAAAAAATGAGAGAAAATGAGGGGAATTGGGGTTAAAAAGTGGGATTTTTCGCGCGGGTTACTCGGTGACCCGGCGAATAACACTTCAACGTGTCACGGAGGGTAACGCGGGCACCTGCAGTGACACGGAGCACTCAGCAGGCATTGGAATTTGTAAAATTCCAGTTTTGCCTTCAACGTGTCCTGGAGAATCGCATGGAGCCTCCTCCGTGACACGGAGCCACCATCGCGCGAGCTCAGCTGTTTTGCCACTTTAAATTTTTTTTCTTACCTCGTTTTCTCCTTTGCTCTCCTTTGCATTTTCTCCGATCAGCTTTGAAATTATATCTTACAACAAGAAATCGGTTAGAATTCCAAGGTTTGACGAACCTGATATTTTATTTTTATATTTACACCTCTACATACATATATATATATATATATATTTTTTTCTTTTTTTTTTCTTTTTCTTTTTTTTTTCTTTTTATATATGTACAATTATAAAAACAACATTCCACGGATTGCACCCATGCAGCGCTTTGTGGTTTAGTCACGACCGTCGTTTAAGCTCATTCGCCCCTAGGGTGACGGACATTTCTCACGAACACGTCCTCACCCCAATAATGCTACCGCTGTCCATTTACCAGGCATTGTATAGTCTTCACAGCACAACTCTCTTGCCCCATGCGGGGTCATCTCAGCCCCCTTGGCATTACGACCATTTGGGCAGTAACTTCCCACAGAGGAAACAACTTCGGCCTTGAATTGAAGAGTAGCACTTTTTGTCCTGGCCTGAAGATCACGTGCACCACATGCTTATCGTGCCACCTTTTCATTTTTCTTTGTAATATTTGGCACTTTCATAAGCATGCAAACGAAACTCGTCGAGTTATTTGGCAGGTTGCATTAGTCTCTTCTCACTGCTAGATCGGTCAAAGCCGATTTCCTCACGGCCCGGAAAGATCGATGCTCTAGTTAAAGCGGAGCCAGATGACGAGCTTTCCCATAGACCAATCGGTATGGAGAGGTCCCAATTGGTGTGTTGTAGGCGGTTCTGTATGCCCACAACACATCGTTGAGTTTGCTTGACCAATCATTGCATTGGGCATTCTTTGTCTTTGGAGAATGCTTTACTTCCACATTCAAGGCCTGCTTGCCCACTAGTTTGGGGATGATAGGTACTGCTGGCCTTTTATGCTTACTTGACATTTTCTGGCTTGCATTGACAAGTGGGCTCCTCCATCCTTGATAATGGCTCGGGGTGTCCAGAACCTTGTGAAAATGTGTTTTTCACAAACTTTGTTATACCTTGTTGTCATTTAAGGCAGCTATTGCTTCCACCCACTCTGATACATAATCAACGGCTACCAAGATGTAACGATTACCAAATGACGGTGGGAATGGGCCCATGAAGTCGATGCCCCATACATCAAAGTCTCCCGCCCGGTACATTTTGCAGCGGCATCTCTTGCCTCACTTACCAATTGTGCACGTCCTTTGACATCTATCGCGCGTTTTTACATATGCCATAGAGTCTACGGCAGATTGTATGCCAAAAGAACCTGTTTGTAGTACCTTGTGTGCTGTCACTCGCCTCAGTGGTGCCCTCCATATAGTGAGGAGTAGGGGAACTCCTCAAAACCTCTGCGGTTTGGCTCTCAGAAATGCCTTATTTCTCATCTTTGATCTGGTCCTGCTTAAACAAATATGGCTCATCCCAGAGTAGTGCGAAACCAGTGTGCCATTTTTTTCTTTTGCTGATACGCAGCCTCACGGTGGATAGACTCCACTCTTCAATAAATTATTACTATGCATACCAGGAGCCTCGGCTTCTCCTATTGCCAAGAGAGTTTGCTCATCAAGGGAACTCCTCTTCAATCATCACCTTCCCCCTTCCGTCACGACCGACTCTCAATCGCGATAGGTGATGCATACATGATTTTCGCTCCCCTTCTGTGCCATTCTAAGTCCAAACTCTTGTGACAACAAGATCCACACGATCAACCTCGGCTTCGCATCCTTTTTGTTAGCCGAGATCTAGAATCATTTGCGTGATCGGTATACACCACTACTCGCGAACTGCAAATAGGATGCGGATGTCAAAGCAAACACCGGTGCTAGCATCTCTACTTTGTGTGTATAATTACTTTGAGCGGTGTTCAATGTTTTGCTTGCATAGTGAATGAGTGAGTGCACATTCTTCCGCTGCCCCAATGCGGCTCCTACCGCCGCGTCGCTCGCATCACACATCGGTTCAAACGGTTGTTTAATCAGGAGAAATAAGGATGGTGCTTTTACCAATCTCGGCTTCAACTCCTCGAATGCTTTAACACACTCATCATCAAAATCAGCTTCCTCTTTTCTAATAATTTGCATAGGTCTGAAATCTTGGAGAAGTTGTTGATGAGCCGATACGTAGAACCACACGCTGCGAAAGCTGAACACCTTTTCACAGAGCCACGGGTGGTGGTAATTTCTCAATAACCTCGATCTTAGCTCGATTAACTTCCAATCCTTGCAAGACACTCTATGGACAAGAACAAGCCTGCCCTCCTTGACTAAGAAATATTGCTACTCAGTTGAGTACAAGGTTAGATTCTTCACAGGCGAGCCAACACCACATCCAAGGTTAAACAAGTAGCAAACGAATTACCGAAATCAGAAAAATCATCCATAAATACCTCGACGAAATCCTCCCTGTGTGTGAAAGATTGCTATCATGCATTTCTGGAATGGCGGGTGCATTGCCTGGCCAGATGGCATCAGGTCTAAGCATATGTCCCATAGCAGTTGTGAAAGTAGTCTTCTCAGGTCTTCGAGGTGCTGTAAGCTGTTTGTTTATAACTGAGTACCCATCAAAGGAAACAATAGTGCTCACTTTGACTGTCTTTGTCTAATATTTGGTGATGAGCGGGATAAGGTAGTGATCTTTCCTTGTGGCTTCATTCTTTCAACAATCATACCGTCAGCCACCACAGTGACCGGTTCGTGTGGGAATCGGCTCATTTTCTCATTGGTTACCACGAGTCATTCCTCCTTTGGGACACATTGAGCAGAGTTTGATCCATTCATATGCGGCTCCAGGATTAGACCACACGCATCAAGCCATTTAATTATTTCTTTCTGACACGTACTTCATTCTTTGGATTAACCTTATTGCCAGTGTGAGTTAGCTTTACTCCTGTCTGCGTAGAAAATTACGTGTGTGCAAAAAATTTGGATTAATACATAGATATCGGACAATTGCCGGCCCATCCCATTGCTTTCTTCCTTTTAAAGGAAGCTGAAAGTTTGCCTCTTTTTCATTCTGTTAGTCGATGAAATGATGGCAAACAAATGTCACCCCTCCCCCAGACATATTTTAGATAGGGGGTAATGCTTTTAATTCAGCTTTGGTGCTTCTTCAATAGATGGTTTAAACAAGGCTCCAAAGATCTCATCAGATGAAATTCTTGCTTCTTAGGGTAACTTTGTGGCTCATTCAACTCTTGTACCACCTCATGGCATCTCATCTCACGTAATGGGTGTCCTTTCTTTCCACGAGTCCTGTGATTCAAGTACGATTCTTGAAAGTTCCTCATATATTAAGGCTTCATGGCTTTATCCACATCAAATACCTCATCCTTGCCATTCGCCCGCATGGTGTGGCTGCCTGCAGGCTATCATTTAACGCTTTCCGGTAGCCAAGAAAGGCCGTCCCAAAATAAATGGGACCCGGCGTCGGCTCAGTCCGGCACAACAAAATCTCACAGGAAGATTAGGAGCCAACTTGCACCGGCCGTCTCCCTGACCACCATGCGGTCTTGCCAAGGAACGTCAGCGTACGCAAGATCCAGCTGTCTCAGTAGGTCACAGGACTCCCTAGCCCCAACTTCTTGAATAAATTCGACATCAAGTTAATGCTCGCTCCCAAATCACATAATCCAAAGGCTCGGATACTTTGCAGGTGTTATTTGAATTGTGGCGGCTCCCGGGGGTCTTTGAGCTTTGTAGGCAATCGGTTTGTATCAGGAAGTGCACTCCTCGAAGTAAGAGCCACCGTGGCAGACTCAAAATGGCTTGCTTTTTTGGCCACGATGTCCTTTATGTACTTTAACGTACTTAGGCACTCACGCAAAAACATCAACAAGAGGTAAGTTAATGTGTACTGTTTAAGCATCTCCATGAACTTTTTGAAACACGCCTCCTCCTTTGTGTTTCTTTGTCGTTGAGGAACGGGGTTGGAGGTCTTTACGGTTCCAGCATCCTTTCTTCTTCCCCTTTTCATCATTTTGCTCCCTCTCCTTTTCTGCGCTCCCATTGTTGAGGTGGTCTTTACGGTTCCACCTCTTCAAGCTGCAAACCACTTTCCCCTCAGTGATCATTGCATTTACTGCTTGGGGTTGGAATTACGTACATTTGGGAAGTCCTCCTCTGGGCTCACGGTGTTACCGGGCTCCGACAAGCGCCCAAGCGATACTCCGGCGCCTTGGTAGCTAGCGGTTGGTATTCTTAGACCTGAGCCCCGCCAATTTAACATAGTCGGCCTGCAATTGAGCTTGGTTAGCTATCAATGCTTGAACATCTCCTCAGCAGTGTGATGGTGGTGGAGGAGAAATTATTTGTTTGTTCTATACTATGAGGCGGCTTAGTTGTGGCCCTCCTTGATTCCTCTGCATACCACGACCAGCACTTTCTGTCCACGATGGTTGTTGCTACCCTAACAGAAATTCGGGTGATTTCTCCAGGTTAAAGTGCATTTGTTCAGTCTTTTGTTGGTGATTGTTCCTTTGTGCATTCACAGGCAAAGTTCACTTAGGAGTCGAGTTTGCTCCACAACACTCGAGGAGTGTTCATTGCTTCCGCACACTTCACACCAAAATCAGTACTTTGCATTTATTGGGGCTTGAGACTAACTCAAGCTCATGTTGTAAAGTGGTGTTTGGTGATTACGCAGAGGCGGCTATACGTACAGCGATGGCTGTAAGCCCATCCACTTCAAGACTCCGAGCTGCTTTCCTTGCTCCTCCCCGCTTGAAGAGTCCGCATTCCACTCAGGTTACCTGAAATACGATTAAGCAAAGAATAAAGCTCCTAATAAGTCTTTTCTAATGCTTGTCCCGGTACGCCAAATCCGGCCAAGATTTTGTATGGGGTTCCAAACCCTCGATAAAGGTGTGCCAGCACATCATTGGATTGATGGTGATGAGGGCAGATCCCATAGCGGCCCGATTTAAATCTTTCTCAAGCTTGATACATATTCTCTCCTTCTCTTTGTTTTGAAACTTAGAAATTTGACTTCTAAGTCTTCTGTTACATTTCTGGGAGGGAAAGAGCAGGATCAGAACTTTCTTTGCAAGATCATCCCAAGTGGTTATAGAGTTCTGGCTCGGCTTTCCAACCACCTTTTGGTTCTCCCAAAAAGTGAAAATGGGAACAGTGTAAACTGTTGACATAGTCTATTGACACTCCATCGGGAATGTAAGTGTCACTTATCTCCAAAAAGGTTTGAAGATGTTGTTGTGGATCCTCGTGAGGAGACGTGAGCTGCCATGTGTGCGGCAATTGCACCATGTTGCATTTAGCTCGAACCTCCCTCTGGCTCGAGTTTGCGAATGCTAGATGTGACATTACTAGCGTGTGGGATTGCCACATCACGAAGGCGGCCTAGCGCCATTTCCTCGAGCACTAATACTACCAGCACAAGTGGTGGATTACGTGGTTGCTCCATGATTATTTGTTGTCTAGCTTAGCTGGTTTTCTTCTAGAGCTTCTCCAGTGCACGATGGGGTGTCTTCGTCTCAGGATGGATCCGCTAAATCTTTATCTCTTGCCGATGTTCAACGAAATTCATTATACGGCAAAATACGGGCTAAGACCAAGTTAATCGACACTAAAATAAAGAAAGTAGCAAACTAACACTTTTACGAAAAATCAAAAATTTCACCAATTGCAGTCCCAGGCAACGGCGCCAAAAACTTGATGAGGCACGTCACGGGTTGTACAAGTAATATAGTGGCCCTTTTTAAGAAACTAGGAATGTCGAACCTACGGGGTGGACTACGGGGTAAAACCTTCTCGAGTGTTAATTCTTGCAACTCTAAAAATACGGACAACGGTGTAAGAAAAGTTTTTTATAATTTTGTAAACTATTTTTATACTAAAGTAGGAGAATAATTATACAAGTAAATTACGGAACTATGAATGTGAGCATCTTGAGGCTAAAGCAAACATGTGAAGAAATTAATCATCGATCTACGTGGTTTATCTTTTCTCAGGTTGCTAGTCGGAACTTATGCCTATGGATTAAAACTCTCGTGGCTAGCAACTTAAGAATCATGAACCTTCCATCTACATTTACGCTGATAAGAAGAAATTCATGTTCTAACCCGTACAAAGCCAGATTCCACTTGACTAATACGACTTTCGGGTATATTTCTATCTGAAGGTAAATCAATTCTCAATTTTCCCAAACAAAGAACAGATCATATCCTATTAATTCACAACTTTCCAGGTTCTTGCCCTCTCGGGTGGCTTAGGACTTTTTGGATTTACATTAACATTGGCCGAGATATTAATGCGGTAAGAACAGAATTAAATAGAACAACCATAGAAGAAAAGATGAAACAGCAGGATAATCAACAATTACATTTTCAATACAATGGTTCATAGCCTCGGCCAAAGAAGGGAATTAGCCACTCATTTGTGGATTGAACATCGTTAAATGAGTGTAAATCATGCAAACAATTGAAAAGAAAGAAGAAAGGGATAGAGAAAACCCTAAGAATTTTCGTCCTCTCAGCCACACACATGCCCACGTTCTTGCTCAACTAAGTCGAATAATTAAAAATGAACCTAAGTGTTCTATTTATACTAGGGAAAATTTTTCTAGGAATAACAAACAACGTGTCACGGAGTCGTCGCGCGGCCTTGCCTCGTGACACGGTGCAAGCTTGTGAGCTCTTTGGAATTTGGCCGCCCGGGTAATTGCTCCCCAACGTGGCACGGCGTACAACGGGGCAGCCGGGCGTGCCACGCGATTGCCCAGCTATGGACCTTCCTTTGAATGTCAAGATGCAGGAAATTAATTCCAACGTGCCACGGCTCGATCGCGGACCTTAAAGTCTTGAAATTATATCTCCGGTGAGAATCATCCAGCGATGGCGGCGTGTCACGGCTCCATCGCGAACCTCTTTATTTCTTGCTTCTCCACCTGCTTCCTTGCTCGTTCGAGTCCGTCTCAGATTCACTCTCAACATGCGTCTTAGCTCCATTAAAAAGTATGTTTTCCTGCAAAACAATGCTAATCATGTTGGTTAGTATAAATTCACACTTCCTACAATTTACATGAGAATGTACAAACATTGTTGGATAAACAAGGCAAAACGATGCATTTGAGTATCACTTGGGCATATAAATATGCCCCAGGATCATACCTATGAAAAAGACTCTACGTAGCGACTTTCAAACACCCTGAGACCCGTCAAACATATGTCGATACCAGTTTGTCACGACCCGAACGTAGGTCGGATCGTAACACGGGACAAAGGGAACCGAGAGGTCCCAGTAGACCCATGGCATAAGTATACATCTAACTTCATTCACTTTAAGTGGAAGACGGAACATAAGGCGTAGCAAAAACGTAAACATATCATAACAACATAACATGGAGTCACTAGGCAGCCCATAGTGAATACTACGTGCAATGCGAAAGCCTCTACTACATATGATGGGTTGATGGGACAACACCCCCAACTTCTTGACCAAGTACTAAAACATAAAATAACATAAATGTTTGTCAAAGCGACCCTTGGAACATGACTACTCATAATAAGCTGAAAGTGAACACTAAGATGATCTAAAGATGAGGATTAATGCGGCGGGTCCGTATCATGAATTGATACAACATAAATTATGCGGTCGGTACGTGAAATGTTAAGATTATAAAGGTAAGTAAAATAGACATTTAAAATATGTAAAATCTCATAAAACATCAAAAGAGTATGATGTCATGCTCATATTGTAAACATCGTAACATAACATAGGGCTCAAGGTTTTCAAATTGTTCATAAAACATTCATAATCATAAGCATGAGAAGAAAGCGATAATGAATATAACTTCAACCAATATACATAATCATAATCATTCATAAATCATGAGGAACAATGGGAGATTCTCTTAACGGACATACCCCATATGAGAACACATGGAGCCCGACTTGTAAAACTAGTTGGGAGCCGTTCGTACCTTGCAAAGGGTAGAACCATGAAAGTGTGATATCACCATGAAAAGGGCGGTGGGATGAGGAAAGTTGCAAAGAAGTCCCAGCATACCTACGGTGGCACGAGTTTATGAGATCGAGTGAACCTGGGTCCTAAACATACTCGGTGTTTGATACTACTCCCAAAACATATATAGTGCTCATTTTATAACATGTTGATTTCCCGCAAGTGTATGCGGTGGAAACAGTAATATAGTGGCCCTTTTTAAAATGGGATGTCGAACCCATAAGGTGGACAATTCCGCTAATTATCAAGTTCAAGTGTGATATTAGCTTTCTGAAGTGTTGATTAAAGACTTTTCGATAAAGTGTAATTAAGTCTAGGGGTGGTCATCGAAATACTCTGAAATTATTCAAGGGCAGCTGAGTTAAAGCTGGGATAATCATGCGATAAGCTTTGTAATGGTTTAAGTATGGAATTATCAATTGTCGTCTCACATATTTAGAATTGTATGTTCATGGTCTTTAAACCTCTAAACACGACAAACTAGCCTCATAACTACATCATTGAGTGGGGATGTGACATTTTTAGTTCGTAGGCAATTTAATTACGTGGATATGGTTTACGGGGTTTGCACCTTGATTACGGACTTTCAAACCTCTAATCATTTAACTCAACTTAACTGCACAACTACTTCTTGGTGGTGGAGTGACAATTCTAAATTTATTTCTTATTAACCCGTTTATCAACCAAGCAAAGCCAAATTAGGTATAATTTCTTATCCTAACCGCGAATTATATCGTAAGATACAAACTTGCTCCCTAAATTCATTGTTCTTGCCTAGGTTTAGTTTCTCAAGCTTTTACCTAGGCTTAACGTGTGTGTTTTCATGGTGATCGATCATTAAAACAACCAAAATTAAGATTGCAAGACAAAACAACAATCAATAATTTAAAACCAAAATAAAATAATGTATTCACAATCATACCATGTGGGTTTCAACCACTAGAGGAAGGGTTCTAGCCACTCAAGTTCGTAAATTACAAGAAAACATTAATAAATATAAACATACTTATAAGAATTGGTAGAAGAGAAGATGAAATTTAAGAACCCTAGGTGATTTCTCCCACTTCTCCCTCACTCCTTGGCGGTTTTCGGAAATAATTTTGTGACAAAATATTTTTAGGAGCTAAGGGACCGATTTATAGTAAATGAGAATTGTACAAAATTATGCCTTGCATGGAATAGCTCTGTGTCACGGAGGTTATCGCGCCAATATGCCTTCGTGACACCGGAGGAGCCGCGAATCTGCTTGGAAAACACATAAAAACCGTTGCCGAGGCAGCCCCTTGCCGCATTGGCTGGCGTGGCACTTGTTGTTGTGCGGCGCGTTAGAGAGGCCGTGACAATCCCTTGGTCGCACACTGACCTACCAGCGTGGCACGTTGCCCATGGGCGGTGGGGCATTTCGCGCCTCCTCCTTGCCGACGTTCGCGTTTTACTTTCGATTCTATGCCTCCACTTCGCCAACTCATGGATTAGTTCCTCAAATTCATTTAAACCTACAAAAACAAGAACTAATCATGTTGGTTAGTATATATATTCACATTTACATAGAAGTACATGAGAATGCACATAATTTAGTCGATAAACAAGTCAAAACTAAGTTATAAAGCATCACTTGGGCATGCTATTTTGCCCAAGATCACTTAACCCACACATAAAACCTTTAAGTCTCGGAGAACCACTTTTACATCTCATGTAAATGACAGACTCACACATAACTAATTTAACAAGATAATTCAAAAATTTATGACTATAATGATTATTTAAGATAGCAAGTTAAAAGTAGAGCATGCATGATTTAATCGATGAAATGAAATACAACTCAGTTAAGACTTCCTAACCTCAAGAATCGACTCTCTCAATCTTAGCAAACTCATGCAAATCAACCGATCAAGAAATCAAACTTTTGAATGTTATCTCTCATTAAACATGTGCCCTCACAACCAGAGAGTTACCCATTTTGCTTCCAAATTTTCAAATCACAACATGTATGGGTATATGAATAGAATTCGCTTGCTCTCTCAAGGAATTCACATGCCTCAAATGTAGTGAACCATAAGCTTGCCTTTAGTGTTTTCCTCCACTAATTTAAGGATGTTTGAACCTAAGATCAAGTAGGACTTATCGGGTTGTAATGTACTAAGGGACGGGTAGGTACTATTCGAGATGTGGTAGCTATCTTCCCCAGCGCTTCTACTAACTTCAACCTTCATTAAGGACATCTCTTTTCTTACTTCCTCCTCATTTTCACTCTTGAGATTTTTCTCTTCTTGTTCCCATTTCTTTAAGCACACTCAACTTATTAGTAAGGGGTACTTAATCAACTTTTTTATTCATTTATTTCTTACTCCCTTCTAATACTCGAGGCATTTTGCACAAATGCACCCATGACCTTTCTCAACTTTTACAAGCACTGCTTTTCCTTCTTTTTTCATGCTTCTCACTCCCTTCACTCTCTGGAATTTTTCACTTAAGCGCTTAGGAGTTTTGGATCAAGCTCAAGGCTAATGAAAGAGAAAGGATTAAGCTTATGTTATGTTTATCCAAAGAATAGACAGGGTCCAATGGGGCTGCTAGGATTCAACATTCAAGGTAGGTAAATTGAAGGTAAAAAATTAGATTCATTCAAAGAAACCACAAATCATCTCCTACAATCCACATCCTTCATTTCGTTTTATATACACCGAACCAGTTCTATAGCATTCCACAATAGCATGGAATATTGGTAAACTTACACTCGCGGCACATGCTCATTTCACGACACATTCGGACTCTTTCGGCTAATGCCTCAGAATTCAAAATTAAGCTTCAATCACGTCGAGTCAAATTCAAGAGCCTAAGTGTCTCAAACAAAGTTATACACTTCTTACATGCTTCAACACTAACCACACTTGTATCTTACAATCATGTATAGCACATAACAAGAACATCAAGCCATCAATTAGCTACGAAAACCTATTGACTAATTTTCCTCAAGGCGGTGTTAAATCATCCATAAATCGAAAATAGTCTCTAACTATGACTAAGCTTCATATATACAGACAAAGAGAAATTTTTATTCTTCGGTTCAAAGACCCCAGTCGGAAAAGAGCAGAAAGAAAAATAGCAGTGGTGAAGTCATGCTTAATTCAAAAATTTGTTCAATATGTATCAAGCTACATTCACCAAAATCATTAAGCACAAAATTTTGAAATTACCCTCACCCTACACTTGAATCTCGCTATGTCCCCAAAGCATCTAATTAAATTCCAAGGGTGAGAAATACTCCACAGAGCCTCTAGGCCTAGCTAAAAGCATGCTTTTCTTCAAATTCGCACAAGTGGGTGTTTGACCCCACACTTTTTCTCTTCCATGATTTTTAGCTTCCTCCTCCAAGGGTACTTAGACTTCCCCTCCATCGATGCTTAACATTCCACCAAAACAACACAAGAAGAAAAATAATTAAAATTACACAAATTCAAAGAAATTAAAATGGTACCCATGGTACCCTTGGGTTACCACCTCCCAGCGGCGCCTAATTTTACGTAGCGACACGGCGGTATCAAGTTTCACCACTTTTTCCTCCACGCCGAGGATATGAATCTCACCCTTAATTTCTTCTATAGTTTCCTCTTATGCTCCAGGGGTGGTGGTGAAAAAAATGAAAGGACCAAGCGAGTAGATGTCTCCTTTTACGCAATGGCCCTTAAGTAGCGAAAGTCATTTTGTCTCTCAGAATTCGGCAAATTTCGAGAATATCTACGGGGCTTGGTCCTCCTCTAGAAATTTCTCTATAAGCTTCAGAAGACTCTATTTCTAGGTTGTTAATCAAACTTAATGTCGAAAAATGGCAGTGGGGTACAATACACCTCGGACTCTGGCTTGCATTGTGCTTGACCTCCTTACTTGTATACACCTTCCTCGCATCAACAATACATCTCTCCATTAATGTCAAATGGGGGATACTCTGTCTATTCTTCCACGAATGGATTTTCCATATGTGTGAGACCATCACGGGGACTCGAGAGCTTCTAATTGTTGAGCTTCTTCAAGGAACTCACCCTTTTCTTCTCCTTGTAATCCCTCTTGAGTATTGCACTGGCAGATTCTTGCAAATCGGCTGAAGCTTCGGCCTCGGCCATCGTCTCCCAGTGATCTTGGCGCTTTATTATTTCTAAGGCCTCTCCATTTTCCTTAGTTTGAATTCTATTACTTCCATCTGCTCCCTCATTGCTTACGTACGCTCCAAGGACTGTTTCAACATGTTTTCTATTAGCTTGGTGTTCCAGTCCTCATTTTCATCATTCTGTACTTTCGTAAACCACAGAAAGATCATAGTAGGGGCTTGGGGGAAGGGGTATGCATTCGGACAGCCATCCAATGGCCATCTTGACCACCACATATATTGCAAGGTTACGGTTTTCCATAAGTGGGGTCCTCCACAATTCGGGCCAGGACTCACCAAAATATGGTATCACCATTCAACCCATTTGTGTTCCATGATGTCATGTCAAGAAGGGTATCAGACTAAAAAATAAAAATAAAATAAATTTAAAACTAATAATTTTTTTTCAACACTTAAGGAAATTTAAAGTCACACAAAAACAGAAAATTCACTAAACTTGCAGGAGTCCTCGACAACGAAGCAAAAGCCTTGATGTCCGCAAGTGTATGCGGTCATGTACAAGTATAGTGGCCCTTTTTAAAGCCGGATGTCGAACCCACGGGGCCTGGACCAATTCCGCTAATTATCAAGTTCAAGTGGGATGTGCTACATATTTGTTGATTAAAGACTTCTTTCGATATACAAAGTTTAATTAAGTCTAGGGGTGGTCATCGAAATACTCTGAAATTATTCAAGGAGAAACTAGAGTTAAAGCCGGATAATAATGCGATACTAAGCTTTGTAATGGTTTAAGTATGGAATTATCAATTGTCGTCTCACATAATTAACATTACATGTTCATGGTCTTTCGAGCCTCTAAACAAAACAAACTAGCCTCACAACTACATCGTTGAGCGGGGATGTGACATTTTGGTTGCGTGGGCAATTTAATTGCATTGAGATGTTAGTTTCTGGGGGTTTATCTATCCTTGATTAAGGACTTTCATACACCGTAATCATTTGCTCAACTTACCTTCACAACTACTTATTTGGTGGTGGGTGACAATTCCTAAATTGATTTCTTATTACTAACTAGTTTTATCCAACCAATCGAGGCAAATTAGGTATGTTTCTTATGCTAGCTGCCGAATTATATCGTAAGATACAAACTTGCTCCCTAAATTATTTGTTCTTGCCTAGGTTTACTTTCTCAACCTTTTACCTAGGTGTAACATGTGTGTTTTCATGGTGATCAATCATAAAACAACCATAATTAAGAATGCAAGACAAAACAATAATCAATAACTTAAAACAAGACAAAATCGTAGTATTCACAATTATACCGTATGGTTTCAACCCTAGAGGAAGGAGGTTCTAGCCACTCAAGTTCATAGAATTACAAGAAAACATTAATAAACTAACATATTTACAAAGTAGGTGGTAGAAGAGAGATGAAATGTAAGAACCTAGGTGAGTTCTCCACTTCTCCCTCACTCCTTGGTAGTTTTTAGAATAATTTCATATTAAAATATTTTAGGAGCTAAGGGACCTATTTATAAAGTAAATGAGAAGGGACCTATTTATAGTAAATGAGAATTGTACAAAATTATGCCCGACATGGAATAGCTCTGTGTCACGGAGGTTATCGCGCCAATATGCCTCCGTGACACGGAGGAATCGCGGATGCACACTAGAAAACACATAAAACCGTCGCCAGGCAGCCCCTTTCCGCGTTGGTAGCATGGAACGCTGCTTGTGCAGCATGTTAGGGGCCGTGAAACGCCCTTGGTCACGCAGCCTGTCTGCCGTTGCACGTTTCCAACGCACAGGTGGGTTGTTTCGTGCTTCCACCTTGCCGACGTTCGCGTTTTACTTCCGATTCCATGCCTCCACTTCACCAACTCTCAATTCATTTTAAACCTACAAAAACAAGAACTAATCATGTTGGTTAGTATATATATTCACATTTACATAGAAGTACATGAGAATGCACATAATTTAGTCGATAAACAAAACAAAACTAAGTTATAAAGCATCACTTGGGCATGCTATTTTTCCCAAGATCACATGCATGAGTTCATGGGCTAGTGAAATCATGATAATCATAAACATGCTTGTAAATACGTGCTCTAGCCATGAAATAGGACCCGTGAGTTGGCCTAAAACGTAATTCTTGAATCAAAGGTTTCCTACATACTTGTAGATTATACATATAGTTTGAAAATCATCAAATCATGATGGATGATTTAATAAATTCATATATCAAATCATAAATCATGCAGGGCTTGTAAGTATTAGCAATTGAACGAAGATCATAAATTGATTCATGATAGATCATGCTTAAATAGGCATATTTTAGTAGAAATCAAAATCAATAATTTTATAAGTAAAATAAATTGTAAAGTCTGATCAAAATCCATAAAATATGATGAAATTCATAAATCATAAAAGCCCATTAGCAAATCATCAAATTTTCACAAGAATTGAATCAAAACCCCAATAGATTTTTGGTAGATTTCCATAATCTAATAGAGAATCGGCATGGGTGTGAACGGAAACACTTATTTGTAACCCTACATACCTGGATAAGATCAGATCCTAAAGTTCTTGAATGCCCAAGGATGGATTGATAGGGAAAATCTTGAAGAATAACTTGATCTCTCTAGAATTCTCTTAATTTTGCATGCATGAGAATGAATAGGTTACGGGGACTTAGCCTATATTAAAATACTCAGAAAAATACATAAAACGACGTAGTTTAAGGCCTTAGAGCATAGAAAGGTTGAAAATACACTTAATGAAATCACCCTAAATATCTGCACAGATCAATCCAACAGTCGTACCAACGAGTCATTGGACGCTAGCACGACTCATGGTATGGCCCGTCATATACACTGCCCATGCTCTGCTTCTGAAATCATACCACATCTCTATAAGATGACTCATCCTTTTATCCGATGGACCGTTGGGTCGATTGTTGCTTGTCTCCTAAATACCCTGAGCCTTTCCTCACAACGAGTCATGGTACCAATCCTTTAAGTCCACTGGAGGTTCTGACAACTTAGACAACGATTGGTGACAATGGGTCATCGTCACTCATGACGGTTCGTTGGATGACTTGTTACTTCCCCAACTACCAAGGTCCAATGCTACCCACGAGTACAAACAACGACTCGTTGTTTCAAGCAATGAGTCATTACTCCACTCGTTTTATCCACTGCCACCCGGACTCCTGAAACCACGACTGGCTCCAACGGGTCGTTGGTTGGACCAACGATCCGTTAGGTCGTCCATCCTAAGCACTTTTTCCCAGTTTTCAACCAACTTCACATTTTGATCCCGGGTCTAATCTTAGGCATTTTTGGAGTATTACATTTGAATTAAAACATGAATTCATGAATTGAAGGAGAAATTTGGGTATGAGAGTAAAAGAAAACTCTCATTCATAGTGGTACATAACTAAGTAAACTGATTCTCAAATTATCCTCGAATGCCCAAGTGAATTGGTGAAGAATTGAGAGAAATCTAGCTTGATCTTCAAAGAGAAACTCAATACTTTGCATGCATGAGAGTCTAATGGCTTAATATAGGCTAAAACCCCTTAAAACGCTCCTTTTAGGGCTTAAAATGACTTAGTATAGGAATTAGAAGCTTAAAAATTACGAAAGCGCCTTTAATGATTCGTCTGGAAAATGGACACTACTAGCTACAATGATCCATCCAATGAGTCATTGTAGGATACGATGGCTCATTGGATTGTCCATCATTCCCTAGAGAATTTTTGGTACTCGGCTGACCCCTCACCAATAGATCGACAGGACAGGTCATTACTCGCCCTAACTGGTGGTCGCATTGGCCCGTTGTATCTGAAGAACTTCCGGTCTTCTGCTGAGGTTTGTAACCAATAACTACTCAGGATGGGGCATCGTACAGAATAATGACCTGTTACTCTAGCCATCGCTTCTAGGGAACAATTTTGTTACTCTTCTGATTCTCTAACCGACGACCACATAGGATGAGTCGTTGCTTGAAACAACGGCGTGTCATGTCCTCTCATTGTCACCGACTCAGACTTGGGCATTTCCTGAACCCTATTCAACAGCCAATGAGGATGACCTATTGGATCTTCCTACGAGTCATTTATTCGCTTGTAGCTTGCTGGAAAAATTGACTGGGCACTTACCACGAGGGACACAACAGGTTGCTGTTCCCTACAATGACTCGTCCCTCAAGTCGTTCAATGACTCTGGTGTGAATTTTCCCTGATTTTTTTGATTCAACCCTCGAGTCTGAACTTAGAGAATTCTTGGGTGTTACAAGATCGCTTCTATGTTGCCGAAGATTGAACACCTTAAATGTGCCTTGGAAGATGCCGAGGCAAGATGAATTGCTCAAAATAAGAGCATGTTCAATACCATGGAGTCTGTCAAGGAACAAGTCAATAGCCTCCTTGCACGTAGAGTGCATAACCATGCCCATTGTCCTCCCACCTCAGTTGAAGATGAGAGTTTTAGTGATGAGGATGAGTGTGTCAAACGAACACCTAGTTGTTCGAATTGTTATTGTTGAACATTTTAAAAAAATTGAAACTTTGTAAATATTGATGTTTTAAAACTTTGGTTGAATTTGTAGATCTTTTAGTGGATTTATTATATTGATTTGGTTTTTTGAATCGATAATTAGTCTGTTATTGATATTTTATTTGATTTGGAAACAATTAGTGTTGGATTTAGCTGCTATTGAATTAATTTTTAAATTGACAGGAGGAAATTTTTTTGCAGATTTTGGTATCTAGATTGTTTTTGGTAGAAAATCGATGGACTAACCTACATTTTTTGTCAATTTTCTACAAAGAAAATAGTGCAAAAACCCAAAAAATGGATGTTGTCCATCAGTTTATTTTTGGATATGAAGAACACATCGATCGAAAGAGTCAAATTTGTTTGACTTTATTTTTTAAATAATTTATTAAAAAATATTTTATAATATTAAATTAATTAAGCATACCAAGGATATTAAATTAATTAAGCATACCAAGGTTGTCTGTCAGTTAATTTTTTGCATGTTGGGTTGCATTTTAAAAAATCCACCAAGTTGAATTTTAAAAAATCGAGGGACGTCCCTTGATATAAACCGACACTGTCCATTGTTTTATCATTTCTGACGTGTAAAATTCCAAGGTCTCTTAGTCCGTCGATTAAATAGAGTTTTATTTGTAATTGGTACTATCCTAGAAATTTCAAATCTCACATCAGCTAATCAAAAACAATATCGTAGGAGTTATAGGGGAAAATCAATCACCACAATAAAAATAATGCATAAAATCATACTAAACCCTCTTTGGCTTCTAAAATTATTGAAATGGAATATCACAATTATCGGAATACCTTGCAAACTACCTCTTCCTCACTCCCTTACAACTCCTTTCCACTGATGGAACAATATTACTGTTAGGCACCGAATCAAAAGGAAAGGATTTATGGAATCATAGAAAGCAAGAAATTATAGGCATGAGTAATGGAAAATAGAGAAATATAACATGAGCCAAGGATTCATAGAGCATAACAAGATTATATTTAAGCATGAGCATGAAAACATTAAGGCTAGAATCAGTACATGGGGCGTCGTCTTCCTGCTCGAGGAATAACTATGAATATTTTGCTTTCATCTTGTTCTTGGATTTCCATATAGCCTTTTCAACATTTTGACTTCCCAACAACACTTTCCGTGACGCAACCTCTTTAGTCTCAACTTGGGAACTTGGCGGTCAAGGATAGCCACTGGGACTTCTTCATAAGTTAGGTCCCTTTGGACCCCTATATTCTCAACAGGGATAACTAGAGACGGGTCTCTAATAATACTAAATACATTTCTCCCATTTAAAGGATGTGGCTACGATCATTGTCAAAAAATAAAATCCCCAATGGATGTCGGGTGGTCGAATCCACAAGAAATTGAGAATGATACTCCAAAAGTTGTAAATTAACTCAAACTAGTATGCATCATTGTTTAACATGTGAAAAGTAAAAATTGGGGGAAAATGTGAAACAATATTGAAGTCAAATAATAAAATGAAATTAGGAAATTAAATTTGTTGTAATTGATGTTTGGGAGCTAGGCATGCTCTATTGATGGGTGTGAACTTGATTGGGGTTGATAGAATTTTCTTAAACTCAATTTTTAGCGTGGATAACAATGGATAATATTACACCCTCTTGTTTCTCAACCACAAGGATGGAGAAAACCCCAAAGTCGCAAAACAAATAAGCCACAAAGCTTGAGGAAGGGTTGAGCTATCTCTAGCGTCAACCCTTTAATGAAGTGGAGATATGGGTCTTGACTATCTCTAGCATAAGCCCCCACACCTACACTATAAATCCTTACTATTGATTCCTCACCCAAATTTCACTCCTCTTTCTTAAGAAAAAGAAGGATAAGTAAGCTAAACTAGTGTTTGCAACCATTAATTTTTCAATTTAAACTTAGAGAAAACAATAGATCCACAGTTATAAATTGAATTTAAGAACTAATCATCAACAACCAACAAAGTTTAAACACCCATCAAACACACACCCCTAGCTAGTAATTTAGCTACTCATAAATAAAGAAGAAGAAATTATACCCAAAGGTACATCATCAAAAACCATCATATTGAATAACTAATTAAGCTTTTAAAATCTGCAACAATGGTGTATTGCCCAATGAAATTGAAGAAGAAGAAGAAGAAGAAGAAGAAGGAAAGTGCACTCTCTCCATTTCTATCTACTTCTCTCTATAAATCAATTCTATGCTATGATGTGTTATGACATGGGTATGTACAATTGGGATAAAACCTGCACATTCTCCTTGCACAACTTTTCAAATTTTCTTTGGAAGCTTCTCAGGTATTTTTATGCCAAACTGGATTGTTTTGCCCTTGTCAGCATCTAGGCCACTTGCGCGACACCTGTATTTTGAAAGTGCCCATCCGCGAGCCGCAGGTTCATCGTAGGTCAAAGCAGTATTTCTGGAAGTCCTTATGTGGTTGCACCTGCATTTTTCAGGTTCTTTTCATTTCATTTCCCTGTGCTAACTTCATGGCACCTGCGTTTCGAAGTTGCCAATATGCGGCACACATGTTCCTTGCTTCCAGCAAAGTGCTTCTTGTTCAATTCTTTTATTTTCTTTGTCTAAGTCAAATGCCTGCACAATCAAAGAGAAAAGGCATAAAAACTTCCTAATTTGTATGGAAACAAAGCAATAGCTCTTACTTAAAAGCCAAATGAGTTGATAAATTACCAACTCATGAAACTCCCAAACTTGAACCATTACTTGTCCTCAAGCAAGGCATTTCACTCACAACTTAGAATTGAATTAAGCATACACATCGTAAGATCTGCACAGGAGACCACTAAAATGTAAGACAATCCCAAAATCACACACTGACTCAAGAAAATAAGAAAAAACTCAAAACATGTTGCACAAATTCAATTGGCAACGACAAACATTTGGCACATATCATTTCATTCCTTAACTCAAAAACAAAGGGCATATTCAATCAAATCAAGATCCACAAACATCTCAAATCATTGACAATCAACATTCAAGGTTTGCTTAGAAGTTCATTGCAAAACTTATCTCATTCGTACCTCTTAATTGAAAGCACAATTTTAGCATTTATTCCAAGAAAGTAATGTCACTCACCAAAATAGAGAAACTCCCACTCATATACATGTAGTTCATGCATAGGAATTATAAATTGATGCAAAGGTGCGTACTCTCTTAAATATTAAATTTCACACACATTGAACCATAGGCTTGCCCTTCATGTAACTCGCTACTAATGTAGAGTTGATACACTCAAAATCACTAAGGACTTGCGGTTTATAATGAAGTCTAGTGCTAAGGATAGGAAAATATTTAGCTTTAGTGAATAGAACCTCCCTAATTCCATTTGTGAAAACATTCAAACATCCCCCTACACTTAGCAAATCTACTTCATCTTATCTCTCCCTTCTCATCATTCGCCATGTTTCTCAAAAGCCACCCTTTTAAAATATTAAACTCTCCATTAAGTCTTATCTAAACAAGAGATAGAACCATTAAACTTTTCTCTTTCTTCTTTTTGATCAAGGGTTTTTCACCTGACTAATTTATCTTTTCATCAAGCAATAGGTGCTACCTCACATTGAAGCTCATTCCTCATTTTTCTATTTAGTGCACACCCCCAAACTTAGGCTTTTGCCTACATCACATTTTATCTTCTTATTCCTTCTCGAATCTTGGGCTTCAAGCCTTTTTTTTTGTTTTATCACTAAAATTAGGGAGGATGGGTGCCAATGAGGAAGATTAAAAAGGGTGTAAGGCTTGTAATGTGGTTGCCAAGAAAAAGGGCTTAAGGCTCGAACAATGGTTAACAAGGGTTAATGTTTGAGGAGGTCATTTTGTGGTAAAGTTAATAGCCAAAATGAAAGCCTAAGGTCATTTCCCAAGTGTAGCGACATCTAGAATTTCTCCTTTAATCACATTCGTGGCAAGTTCTAGAAAATATGCATACACAAAAATCAAGATAAAGATCTCACCACACAAGGCATAAAAATCCAAAGAGTTCATCCATTCTCATGATTAATTCAAAGGCATGACTTTATACAAGCTAGTGCGAGTTTTACATTCTCATTTTGCAAATCAAAAGCCAAACAAAGAATGTGCAATTCATGACAATAGAATGCTCATAATTAAATTCATGTGCCCCTTTTAACTTCAAAATTTTTTGGTGGTACCGCTCAAAGTAAGTGCAACAACGACTCAAAAAAATAAATTAAACTTAGCATTTTTTCTTAAGAAAGTTGCCTCTTAATCTATCATAGGGAAATGTCACCCGATTCAACACACAAAAATAAAAATAAAATTTGATCCTTGGGAAAGAACCGTGGTATAATGAAAACCCTTGGAGTTTATTACTATCTACTATCCGCAAAGATGATTGCAAAGCACGGGTCAAGAATTAATTAGCATGTAAAAATAACCTGTCAATAGAAACTCATGTCATCAAAACAAGAATATCAGCCCTATAATGTAATCAATTTAAAATAAGCATGACAAGGGCATTTATTCATCCAAGCAACAATGCAAAATAATTAAAAACATGAACAAAAAAGCTCGACAAGGGCAACAAAAGTCAATGACCAACAAAAAAAAAGAGGACACCCCACCCTAACTAAAAATTATACATTGTTCCCAATGTACAAATGAAGAATAAGGAGGGGTAAGGACTCCCTAAACCAGCTATTCCTCCCCATCATCATCAATATCAGTGTTGCCACCATCAATATCATCCTCAGATTTATCCTCTGTCCCCAAGTCTCCAAGAAAATCATCAATAGTGCCCCGAGCTATGTGTGTGGCAGCCATAGCTTCATCTAGGAAGCTCATATTTGGACTAGAAAGGGGAGCCCTACCCTTTAAATCTCTCACATCAGCCTTGAGAGAAGAAACTGCACCCTCAATCACATCAACTCAGGTGCACATCTTGTTCAAGCTATCGAAAACATCCTTCATCGCGGTCTTCAATGATTTTTGGATATTGGCTGATAGATTCCTGGCAAATTTAACAAGTTAATTCTCATGGGAGTGGGTCATATCGGCTAGCTTTTATATCCCACTCAGCCTATAAGATGAAGGTGGTGGTGAAGACTCCTGATATGGTACCTCCTCCTCCGAAGCATGCTCTGAAATTTCAAGAATAGGATCATGAGATCAGGGGCTAATAAGGCCTCATCAAAGTCATGGGCTGTGGAGCCTTCTGGGACATCCCATGTTTGCATTCTCTTTCGATTGCTCTTGGGAGCATCGCATCCCGCTTCTTCTCAATATCAACCACTCTGGTGGCAAAGCTAGGTTATTTATCTAGAAAGTATGTGACTCCTGCTCTAGTTAATTGCTAGCTGATAAGAACAAGAAAAGGCATGGAGAGAACTTGATGCCTGGATTTTCTTTTCATTGGAGCGGTGACTATCTCGCCAAAGTTAACATACACCCCAGACATGATGCATGCTATTAAAATGGCAGCCTCAACTTGTATCCACCGATTATTTTTAGATCGTATGAGTTGGCAGCACACTAATTCCAACCATAACTTTTCTTCAGAATGGAGGCATTGTCTTGGAATTTCACCCCCCAATTATGGACCACAGTGGTTGCCCATTTGAAATGGTATGGGCCACCCATTCGAATTGGTCGCCCTTGGTAACCACCTTTTCTACAAACTCCGTCCCAGGTTCAAATTATTCACCCCAATAGATAGAATTTATTACATCCAGGGTGGTATCCACCTCTACTCTATGGACCCTGACTGATGGGAGATTTGGGAATTCATCCACCTTTCTTGTGTGTTTCATCGAGTCTTGCCTCTCTTGATAGGAGGCATAGAACTCTACTACCAGGTTGGGGTAGTAGCTAGGTAGAGCATCCAAGAAGGGGTGCTAATCTCATTCAGGAAATTGCTTTTTGATATTGGGGAAGTCCTGACCTAGCCCTGCTAAGTTGAAGCATTTCTTCGGTGTTTTGGACTGGTTCTGGTATTTAAGATAGTATGCCTGCATCCCTTCCACACAAAACTGGATGACATTTGTACTATTAAGCTAGAGTTGAGGGTCTCTGGCCTTTCCCTTGTCTTGTCGCCTAGAAGAAGACATTTTCCTGCAAGACAATGTCAGTGCCACGCACAAACCATACTCTGTTTGTATTTTTCTTTAAGGAAAAGAAAAGAAAATAGCTATGCTAATTTAAGGAAAGAAAAATATGGAAATTGGATTGCTATAAAACAAAATAAAAATTATAATCACTAATAGCACCTACATTTCGCAGGTGCGAACTTGCGGCCTCCAGGTGTGTCGGAGGTGCAAGACAAAATCCCTGCGAAATGGTTCAACACCTGCGTGAGACCTACATTTCGGAAATGGAAATTTGTGGTACACAGGTGAAACATAGGAGTGGTGTAGGTAACATGAAGCCCAACACGCAAACCCGCATTACATAGAGCAAGATCTGCGGCCCGCAGTTGCTCAATAGTGCCTAAACTTCAATTTTGATGCTTTCATTTCAAAATTTTCAACAATTATGAGCAAAATTATTATCTAACGGGTACTGAGACTTCCCTGAAAGATTTTCTAACACTATCAATAACCAATTCAACTATAATGACCACTTAACGACTTGCCTTAAGAAGGACGTTACCCCATCTATCATTGGAGAACGTCAAGTGACCAAATCTACCAACAAGCATCAATTCTATTTTAACAATCTAACATACTCACTAACGTTATTCTATTGCATCAACATTATCAAGAACATAAGAAGAAATGATGATTTTCACTTAAGAAAGATGTCACCTAATACATCATCAGGAAAAATCATTCATTTCAAGCAAGTGGGTTTACTTAGACTCCAACCCCAACTAAAAATTCAAAGTAAAATAGCACACCCAATGGACATAGCATCATGAACAAGAATTTCTACCCATTCCATGTGCAATTTTGGACTCCCCTCACAAACATCCACAAGAATCAATGTCAACATAAACAAGAAGAATCATATATTTGGGAAATGGAGAAAGCCTAGGTCACATATGTGAAAACTATTATGCTTTTTATGCTACACATGGCATCAAACTCAAAGAAACAAAGATGAAATTTAAAAACATACCAAATCGAAGGAGTAGCTAGTATGTTGAAACTTGAAGCTTTTTCTCAAAAATGGCTAACCGAGCCTTTTTTTTCTTTTGTTTGGTGTTTGAAATGGTGTATGATGGTAGAAAAATAGAAGGAATGGTGGGTTTTATGGGAGGGGAAGAAGGTGAAGGATTTGGTGGAATTAATGGGGAGTTAATGGAGGAATACGGAAGTTGTAATGGTGGTTGAGGGGTTAAGAAAATGGTGAGGTACAAAAAGTTAGGGGTTTTGAAAAGTGGGGATGAAGTTGAAAAGGTATGGGTCGGACTTGGGTCGTGTTGGTCAATGGTAAAAAATTTAAAATTTACCTCATACCTGTACTTGCACTAGTCCTGCGACCACAAATTTGAGTCTGTGAACTGCAGTTCAATTGTAGGTGGGCCTCAATTTGTAATAGTGCACTGTCCAAGATGTACGAAACACCTATGTCTTGCGGATCATACCTGCGTTTCACAGGTGAGATGTAGGTCTTTGTAGTTTTTCCACGATTTTTCCTAGGTGCACTGGTTAAGATCTGCAGTATACCTACGCTCCGCAGGTTTGTGACTGCATTTCATAGGTAAGGTGCAAGTCTCATATCTTTNCCATCCAAAAATAAATCACTCCACTCATCTACTAACTACGAGCACCTCGTATACCTACGCTCCGCAGGTTTGTGACTGCATTTCATAGGTAAGGTGCAAGTCTCATATCTTTCTCCTAGGTACTCTGGGCCAAGGTGCGCTTGAACTGCACTTTGCATGTTGATACCTATGTTTCGCAGGTCCAACACTGGTGTTCATCCTGTGTTTTCTTCCACTTTTTCCACAATCCAACCATCCTACATAACAAAGACAACAAAATGTGAATTAAAAAGGAAATTAAAGACACTTGGGTTGCTTCAAAAGAAGTGGTTGATTTAACGTCACTGCACGACAGGGAGCCCTTATGCTAAGGCTCATCAAGATAAGCAACCCCAATTGGGTCGACTTCTTTAGGAACACCCAAGTACTTCTTGACTTGTTGCCCATTCACCTTAAAATTTAGTCCATCTTCTCCTTCAAGCTCAATACCTCCATTTGGAAAAACTTGAGACACCTTGAATGAACCGGACCACTTGGATTTCAACTTAACTCAAAAAAATCATAATCTCGAGTTAAACAGAAGCACCCAATCTCCCAGAGCAAAATTCCTTTTTAATATCTTTTGATCATGGAAGTGCTTCATTCGAGCTTTCTATATGGAAGCATTCTCATAAGCCCTTATTTTTAATTCATCCAATTCATTAAGGTTTTCAACTCATGAATGAAAGGCCTTTCCCAAATCAAGATTCTAACTCTTCAAGGACCATATCACTTTATGTTCCAGCTCTATCGATAAATAACAAGCTCTTCTAAAAACCAGCTGATAGGGGGACATACCAATGTGGCCGTCCAATATGCCTAAAGGGCATCATCTAGCTTTCTTGCCCAATCAGTTCTATTGGCACTCAGTTTTTTTTATCAATATGGATTCGATTTCTCTAATGGATGCCTCTTTATGGCCACATGTTTGAGGATGATAAGGCATAGTGACTTTATGCTTCACTCCATACTTAACAAGCAACGCATCGAACAATCGATTGCAAAAGCGTGACCCTCCATCTGTCATGACTCAAGCTGGAATCTCAGATCGACACACGGGACCTAGAACCACAGATGGATCTAAGTCAATCCATGACATGTGCGTAGAAACTAAAGAGAATAAATTAAAGTGGAAACTTAAAACTTAAACATAAATAAGTGGGAGTCTGAAATATAACATAGGCCAAAAACATAGTCAACACTCGACAAGCTGAATCATCTACATAATGTCTAAAAAGCCTCTAAAACATCTGATGAGCTGATGGGACAACTTCTCCAACTAGCTCGCTAGAATTAGATGAACCGAAGTAATATGCAAAGAAAAACTACTAACTGTCCTCAAAAAATGAGGACTCACCCAAAACAAGGGCTGGCCTGGACTGAAGAGAAAACAACTAATGGTCAGACTGAGCTAGATCACCCGAACCTATATCATGAAATGATATAGCACAGATTTGGAGGTGTGTACTTGATATGTACTGAGTATTTAAGGTAAGTAAAACATGCTAGTAATGTGATAGTAAGAAATCATGCATGAAAGTTAAGATAGATCATGAGAGTAAAATAGAAAAAAGGTAGGATATTAATCATAAACTGAAAAACCATAGGTCATAATCTCATACAATATGAACATACTTATATATAGAAATTAAGGAACAATGAGAGATTCTTATAATCGACATATCCAACGTGAGCATACACGGAGCCCGACTTGTAAAACCTAATCGGAAGGGTTTCCGTACCTTGCCAATTGTAGGACCATGAAAAGGCCTGATATCACTCATGGGTGGTCCATACAGGCATGAAAGACACTCTCAAGGAGGAGTTCTAAGACCTAAGTGCACTGGAACCTCGATCTACTCGATGTTAAATACTACCAAAATATATATAGTGCTCATATCATAATCATGAAACATACTTGATGTACATGGGATGGTTGAAATTATGAGATTTATAACATTATTGAAATACGTGACTAGCCATGAAAGAGGCCCGTGCGTTGGCAATGATCATAAATATGATTCTTGTAAAAGTCATGCATACTTCAAGGAATCATAATATTCTAAAATCCACAAAATTCATGATGGGTTCTTGTGGAAATCATGCACTATAATCACAAAACATAATTTACTTCATCATTCTTGAAATCATAAATCATAGGCTTGAATTTTCTTAAAACATGCATAATAGGGCATAATTTATAATAGCTTAAGAACATGAATTTATAATCAAATTGAGTGTAAAATCTACCCATTAGACTTGAATCATACATTAGAACATGAGGGGTTTGGACCCATAAACATAGCATAGATTATTCTGTAGAATTGGGTTAAAACCCTAGAAATCAATACACTTGATTAGGAACTTGAATTCATGAATTAGAGGAAAATTTGGGAATGAAGGTGGAAGATATCCCTCATTCATGGCCCTACATACCTAGGTAAACTAATCTTCAAACTAGCCTTGAAAGCCTAAGAGAATTGAGGAAGAAATTGGGGAGAATTCTAGCTTGATTTTGAAGGGAATCTCAATATCTTTCATGCATGGGAGTCTAATGGCTTAGAATAGACCAAACCCTCCTAAAAAACTCCTTTCAGTACTTAAAACGACTTCATTAAGAAGTTAGGAGCTCAGGAGTTACAAAAATAAACTTAATGATTCTTTTGGAAAAGGGGTCATTACTAGTCAACATGAGTCGTACCACCAACCTATGACTCGCGGTTTCCTCTCATGGCTAGCCAGTCCAATTTCTCTAACTCTATGATTATTTCTACGGATGCCTACCATGACCTCTAGTTCCCTACTATGAGTCGTACAATCACAAGTATAACTAGAACCTTGCAACTCAGTAGCATGCTACGACTCCGTGACCACGAGTCGTACCACCATAACATGACTCATGTTGTGGACTTGTGTTCTAGGGGATGAGCCTCTAAACTTTACCATGGGTCTTCCTACGACCCATACCAACCATTCGTACTGAGAGAAAATTGCAGACTCTTTTACTGAGCATATTCAACTTCCTAAACCTAGTCTTAGGAAACTTTAGGGTGTTACATTATCTCCCACTTAGGAACATTCATCCTCAAATGGAGGATAATTAATTTGGAGGGATAGGGAAAGAGCTGTAATCCTCAAACTAAAAGTTATGGACTAAAAACTTATAGAGCGACCTACATTAAACTAGAAATACATAACTGAACTGAATTTGTGAAACATACATACATGCAATGACATGAAAGGGACATAGGGACACGAAATTTACATGAACTGAATAGAGTACTAAGCAAGGAACCGATACCTCAAGCTGGAACTGAGCCGGAAGGGAAAAGATGTGGGTGTCTGGCTATCATATCAGCTTCTGCTTCCCATAGCTTCCTCAATAAGCTGATTCCTCCACAAAACCTTTACTAAAGCTACTTCCTTATTTCTCAACTTTCGATCCTGACGATCAATGATCTCAATCGAAACCTCCTCATAGGTAAGGCTATCCTTCACACCTATTCTCTCCATCAGAACAACTAAGGCTGGGTCACCAATGCATTTCTTCATTAGAGATACATTGAAAATCGAATATACCAAAGCTAATTTCGCTGGTAGCTCCAACTCATATGCCATATTGCCGACATGCCTCAGAATCCTATAAGAACAAACATACTGGGGACTAAGCTTCCTGTTCTTACTAGACCTCATAACTCCTTTCATGGGAGACACCTTCAGAAATACCCAATCAATAACCTCGAACTCAAGCTCTCTTCGCCTAATATCTTCATAAGATTTCAGATGACGCTGAGATGCTTTTAGACCTTCTCTAATAAGCTAAACCATCTCCATGGCCTCATGAACTGATTTTGGCCCTATCAACATAGCCTCGCCTACCTCAAACCATCCAATAGGTGATCTACACCTTCACCCATAAAAAGTCTCAACCGGTGCATATTTAGACAATCGGGTAAACTCCAACGCATACTCTTGAACTGTCTTGTGGTTCTACTTCAAGTTGACGAACTTTGCCGCCTTTGCCTTCCTCAACTCTCTAGGGAAGAACCTATCCTAGAAGGCAGCCATGAACTCATCCCAACTCACGGGGACTGCTCCTACTCCCCTGCTATTCTTCCACTGGCGAAACCATATGTGTGCAACCTCCTTCCGCTGATAGGAGGCTAAGTCTGCACTTTCCTCTCCTGTTACCCCCATAATATGGGTGATCTTCTGCACCTCCTCAATAAATTCATGTGGGTCCTCATCCACCTTCAACCCTAGAAACTCAGGTGGATTCATCCTAAGAAAGTTTCGCACCCTCGCTGCTGTTGCATTCCCATTCTAGGGAATATGTGCTACTGCCTACTCGTTGACCTGCGCGGCTATGGCCTATGCCAACATCTGAAATGCCACTCTGAACTTGGCATAAGTGACTTGCTCGGGCAAAGGATCCGCTGGTGCTTTTGGGGTTTACTGATGCCCATCTCCATTGCTATTATCATGGAAATTTCCATTGCCATTTCTTCTACCACTAATTCAACGTGGAAGCATATTTTTGAAAATGCATATAGCACGAGTTAGAGGAATAGAGAGGTACTTCATCCCACGAAATAGATCATGAAAGAATGGAAATTTCCTCAAACATCTTGTAGCCTTTTTCCCATAAGTGTGGTGCGCTTCACACTTATGGAAAAACTCTACTTGACACGACTTTCATACGCCCTAGGACACACCTAAATCTTTTCTCTAATACCTAGTTTGTCACGACCCCAGCTGGAATCTCGGATCGAGACACAGGACCTAGAGCCACAAATAGCTCCAAGTCAATCCATGGCATGTGCATAGAAACTCAAGAGCTTAAATTAAATCAGAAACATAAAAATTAAACATGAATAAGTGGGAGTATAACATATAACATAGGCAAAAAAGAAAGTCAACACTCGACAAGCTGAATTATCTACATAATGTCTAAAAAGCATCTAAAAAATCTAATGAGCTGATGGGACAACTTCCCCAACTAGCTCTCTAGAATCTGATGAATCGAAGTAACATGCAAATAAAAACTACTAACTTTCCTCGAAAAATGAGGACTCACCCAAAACAGGGGTTAGACTGGACCAAAGAGAAAGTAGCTATCAGCGAGACTAAGCTGGATCACCCTAACCTATATCATGAAATGATATAGCATAGAGTATGTGGTCAGTACTTGAAATATACTAAGTATATAAAGTAAGTAAAGAATGCTAATAATGCAATAGTACGAAATGACGCATGAAAGTCAAG
>JACEIK010000648.1:148369-158780 GCA_018107945.1 Datura stramonium
AACAGCATAACAACTACAACAAGTCAACATACAAACCATAACTTTCTTCTAGTTTTCCTTCAAAAATTCATACACTTATTAGAGATTTCAAAAGAGGGAAATGACTTACTATTTCTTATGAATAATTCCTACTAAGATGGAGTATAACTTTAGCTCAAAATAGTCTCAAAAATGCAGCAACAACACTGCCAAAATGAAGCTACAAGGCAGCAAGAATTTCACCACAACGTTGCCTTCACTTCCATAAACTTTTGCTTGAGTTTTGATGGTGTTTTCTTGAGGGATTTTCTCTTGGTTTATTAGCCTTTTCTACTGGAAAAGAGAGAGGATTTTATAGGGTAATCAAGCACCTCAACCCTGGAAAATTTGAAAATGATTTCATAACAAAAAACTTAAAATATATGGATGTTTGGCGGTGAGGGCTTTTAGGGTGGTGGCCATGTCACTGCCCGATAGTGCCACCATAAAACGCCTATAACTTTTATTACGAATTTTGATTGACGATCCGTTTGATGTTTTAAAGACTAGACTCGAAGATATTTAATTCGATAGGAGTTGGAGCTTGTATTTCATTATATATTAGGAGATATGTTCATTTAAAGTTAACCCTAACTTATAAACTTCACACACTTTGTTTTTCCATTCGTACACATTTCCCTTGTCATCTACAAACAATATACAACCCGTACTTCACTTAACATAGCATACAAACATCAAATAATCACCAAAATATTTCCCAGGTGTAACAACTAGGGGCTTGTCCCAGCAACTCATCAGATAGATGGCTTTCAGACACAAACAGAGATTTAGACTTTCAGTTTTATATTCATATGTATAAACTCTTGATACTCAATTTTCCTTAATGATTTCATGTTTAAGCTTCCTCTATGTTTTTACTCAAATTGCCAGTGTTATGATAGACCATGGATTGACTTGGGGTTACTTGTGACTCCAAGTACCGTGTCTCATTCAGGGTATAGACTCGGGTCGTGACACACCTAAAAAGAAGAAGGCTAAAGGCAAATGGGTGAAGCAGTACCTCTGTGGCTCTAAAGAACTGAAATGGGTGAGGAAGTCCCATCCTAAGGATGACTCACCAATTGACTGAATCAGGTATCTTTCATCATGCCACGATGTTAAATCAGATGCTTCTTTAGGAGCTATCCATGGGATTCTACACTATATGTAATATCCACGTCGTGTCTCGATGTTAAATCAAGCTCTTCTTGATAGGCAACCCAAGTATTTTTGGACGAATATATGTTGATGTATGCAAGTGAACTTCGAGTCATGGAGAAAATTGATTTTGATAGAAAAGGGAAAATTTAGCCTCCAAGGGACAGTTAGAAAGATGAACTGCATCTTCAAGATGTGGATCGTCAATCCTTCTATCACTTCGGCCCAGATATGGATAGGTTCTGGTGTTAAGAAAGGCCAATGGACAGTCCAATGTACGGATCCTACCATAGATTGATGGTCCGTCTGTTGGACCATCTTTTATGCTTAATAACTAAAGGCTACTCATTTATGCTTAATACGGGTTAGTGCATTTGTGAGGTGCGGGTAGTTTTTAAAAAAAGGACACTCGCTTAATGGAAAAGTGACCCTACCTAGATTCCTTCTTGTGGGTCTAAACAGGAATTAAATGACCTTACTTGCCCTTTTCTTTTCCCATGTATTATTCCTTTCTTCTTCACAATAAATCCACCATTTTTGCATTATTGTTAAGCTTCACCATTAGCATTTACATCACACATTCACTCACACACTTCAATCTCTACTATTCAAGCATTGTTCATCGAGAAATTAGGGCTCAAATCATCAAGAGCCTCGTCCTTCACTAACAGCACACATGAGCACACTCATCTGCTAACCTAGGTATTTTCTCTCAACTTCTAAACTTAAAATTGTTGTTATTTATGCATCTTTAATTTGGGTGATTGAGTACCTATACTTGGAAATTAAATTTCGAGGGGAGAACTTGGGGATTATATGATGAATGAATGGGGAAGAAATTTTGAACTTACTTGAATATACTATGTTGGGTCCGTCTATGTGAAAGATGACCTGAACTGCCTCGTCCCATGCTTGATAACTATAAAATAATGTTCATAATGTTAAAATTTATGCCTTCCCCTTTGACAATAGAGATGACGGATCATCTTTTTTGAAAAATAGATCATACATTACTCTATCTCTTAAACCAGAAAGACCAGTTGGTCTAAGTCAAAGGACGACTCAAGAGATGGACCATCTATTCAAAAGATGGTCTGCACTTTGGTTTGTCCTTTAAAGAAGAATATCATGTTTGCTGAGTTTAGGGGACGGTGCAAGGTGTGGTATGTCTCTTAAAGATATGGATCGTCTTCTTCCCCATCCCTTGCACTTAAATTGTTAATTCCATATAATCCAATTCCCATGTACTTACCAATTATTGCATGATCATAGGAAATGGCACCCAAATGAACAGCACCATAGGGTGGCAAGATCAGTACTCCAAAAAAGTTCCCAGCTTAGGGACAAAGATGGAGATGATTATCAGCCTCTAACCACCAGGAGGGCCATCGAACTAGTTCTAGTATCGTCACCCGCTCACTCCACACGGGTGGAATCAACAAAGTCACCATCTCTAGGATCTTCATCCAATGTAGTGAAGAGCGGGAGCGTGCCCAGTCAGATGGGCCATATATTGAGATCTCATCTAGGGAGTCCACAAGAGAGGACTCCATTAGCCAGACATATTCTCCCCAAGTTGATTCAGTTGAGCAGAGGTGAAAGAAAGGGGAAGATATGTCTAGAAGGAGATAGGGAGTGAAAGATGACTGAGAGATGTATTTGGAGGGATGGATAGCTCATAAAGGAAAGTCCCATCGGAGTATCACAAAGGAGACGCAGCTGTCTAGATTGATAGAGGAGATGCTGACCTTTATGGCCATGATTGTTAAGAGCGCATTATAGCCGCTCTAGGAGGAAGTCAGGCCTCCCATGAGACATTGAGTTCTCATCTAGGGACTACGGATGCTAGGCTGGTGTAGTTAGAGCAGGATGCTAGAACATTAGATATATAAAGCCTCCGTCTGACTTGGCAGATACTAGAGCCGCAGTAGTAGACTTGCAGATGAGAGAGCGGCAAACTGAAGAGGGTTGGTTACTATTAGGTGATTGGACACAACCTATTGGTAGATTTATGGGGTTGTACCGTCTAATTTATAACACCCCAAAAGTCCCTAAGACCTGACCCAAAACTAGTGGGTTGAGATATTTTAACGCCTCAGACTTTCTAGCTAAGTTTGAAATTATTCTAGGTATGTGGATAGACCTAAGACCGGTGAATTCTATGGAAACTAGGTGTTAATATCAATTCTCAAGTGTAATAAGTGCATTGTATACAAAGTAAGGATATAACGAACCTTTAGCACAAAGTTAAGTTGAAAGCCTTCTCACTGGTTGAGTTTTCATATAAGTTCTTGCAAGGGTCAAGTTCAAACAATCCTAGCTCATTTGCAAATTTTTTTTTGAATTATTACATACATCAAATTGAGTCCCATTGAGTCTTCTTTCTAATGCATCTAACCTTGCATAAATCTGAGTTTAGAGTAAAATGTTATGAGTAGTTTAGTGAAACTGCACCACTCAGCTTAACCAGCAGGTAGTCGCACCATTGAACACTACCAGAGGGATGATAGCTACTAGGGTTTGAGACTTCACTAAGAAAGGCCCGTCTGAGTTCCATCGTCAAGAGGTGGATAGGGATTTTAGGGAAAGAGGAAAGAGGAACAAGAGATCCAGGACAGACAATGTTGAGGTTTCCCAGTAGAAGGCAAGTGGTGGACACCGATCACAACCCCTTCAGAGGTCATTAGCCCTGGCACCGTCAACAGGTAGTGTTCCATCTAGATCCAACGTGGGGGAGATTATATATCCAATTTGAAATAAATATGGAAAGAAGCACCCTAGAAATTGCTTGATCGGTAGGGATGTCTTCTTTGGGTGTGGAAAGCCCGGCCACAGAATTCGGGACTGTCCATTAACCCGGCAAAGCAACGTCAGTGGTTGTACTTATCCAGCCTGCAAGAGATACAAAAAGAACCACTTAGGAAAGTGCTTTGCGGGTTCCAATGCTTGCTTCAGTTTTGGCAAGCCCGATCATAAGCGCAGAGATTGTCTAGCAACCAAACGGAGCAAAGGTAGAGCCCCAGCCACCTCTTCAGTAGCTCCAACAGCTCAACAACCTCAGCAGGGCGCATCAGCTATTCCAGGCAGAGGATAGCGCTAGGATCGGGAGAGCTCGCTAGATGTAGTCACAAGTATGTTATGAGCTTTTCATGTTGATTTTTTCATGCTGCTAGGCCTAGGAACTATCGTATAAGGTATATGGTTCCTTTAAGTGTCTTAGTATGAATTTCATTTAGTGTATTGTGTTGAATGGTTAGAGTATTGGATGAATGGAGTGATACAACAGAAGAAGTATGAAGCCTATATACAGGTAGCCTTAAAGGCAAATGAGAAGTTAAGAGTTAGTGATTTTGTCTAGCCATAGGACGAGGTCCACAGACTGAGGGTGATGACTTCTAGGCTAAGGGGGAGATGATAAGGTGAAGGACTAAGTCAAGTCTTGGGTTTCCAAGTGTGGAGGTTCCATGAATGGTAATTATGGGATGTTGGTCCATTCTTATTTAGATGTTTCCCCTTTGAACCTCTTCCTATGACTCCTTGGTATGACTGGTACCATCTAGGTACNCTAAGTCAAGTCTTGGGTTTCCAAGTGTGGAGGTTCCATGAATGGTAATTATGGGATGTTGGTCCATTCTTATTTAGATGTTTCCCTGGTACTTCAGTCAACATGTCACTCTACTAATGCCCATATTCAAACTCCTAGGATAAAAAGTAACCTTCAGATAGTGATCCCAGTATTACACCATGATTCCATAAATCCCAGCTTTGTGTCATAAAACTCATTGTGTATGTACACTTATAACTCACAGCATGCTCAGCTCTATGGATTCAGTCCTTAATATTTTCCTTAATAGCTCATAAGATCGTGCTATATCAAGAATATACCTAGCCTAGATTTCTTAAACAATTTATGCTCACAATTCCCTTAGTCTAAAGCCCTATGTATGCTCACCCTAGGGCAGAGATGAAGGTTACATCTTATAGTGATGTGATGTGAGTTTACAGCACTTTTGATGCTTAAAACTAAGAAAATAGCACGGACTTAGGTATGTTTATATGGATATGAGGTATTTTTACTTTATTTTCAGGGAAAACGGGTATGGAAGCAAAAATGTGCAAAAGATGTAGAAAAGTGCATAAAACCAGTCAAGTACTGACCTCAATACGAGATGTACCTTGATTGTATGAGCCGTACTGAGACTCGTGGAAAAGCTTAGAAGGCTGGAACACTACAAAGGTAAAGTATGACTTTTAGTACGAGTCGTACCAATATGGTACAAGTCGTAACTGGAGTTGTGGAAGACTTTAGAGAAAATTTGCACAATTAAAGTCTCCTAGTATACGCAGCACCTACAGATCGTAGCATCTACACGACCCATACCAGAATCTGTGGGAAGCTTCAGTGATTCTTAAAGACTTTGCAAAACTCAAGATTCAAGAAGCAATTACAAGTTTTAGGAGCAAGGTACGAGGCTTACCACAACACTCGTAGAAAACTTCAGAAGACGTCAAATTTCTCAAAGCCAAGCCGCGGAGTGATCATACGACTCTTAGGATCATGTGTCAAGTCGTACAAGATGCCAATACTTATCCAATTCTACAGCATCCAAGTAAACATAAGAGAGTAAGGTACGACCCATATAATCCTATCACGGGTCATATGACCAGTAGTATGATGAGTCGATGCCTGATATGGAAATTTCCCTATTAACTTAGGAAAAGGCTTTTATTGTTTGTATAAATACCCTTTATGTTTCTTTTAGTAGGAGAACGTGAGAATACATTGATATAAGGTTCATATTTAATTGTTTGTGAATTATTATCAAGTTTGTAAACAATATTGGAGAGCAATTCTTGAGATCAAAACTTGGTTTTCTCAATTGTTCATGATTTTGTTCATCAATATTCAAAGAAGGTTTTCTTTCAGCTATTGTTATAAGTATTCAATTATGTGTTTGTCTATGAATACTAATCACAATCTTACAATCATGAGAGGATAAAACCTCCACAACTAGAATTGTGGGAACCATGATAGATTAACGAACTAGGGTTACACAAAGTGATTCGAAACCAATGCTAAACGCTTGTATTGTATTCTCTTCATCTTAAACATTTCTTAATGATGCACAACGTTAGGACTTTCCTGAATTCTTTACTTGCTTGAACCTAGAGAAGTAAAGATTAGTAAAAGAGAATTACAACAAAGACTTGATTTTTATGATTATAGTATGACTTGAGATGTAGTTGCAAGAAAGTAAATTAGAACATATTGATAATGATTGGTCTGAAATCGCTCATGAGACCTGACTCGGTAATTGAATATAGTCACCCAATAGGGATGAATCTGTCATTTGGATAAACCCTAGTTATCAATTCTACAAGTAAGCACTGGAATCGATCATGCATGTATACCCTAAGTAGTTATGAACCCATGGGGAACACTTACCATAGTTATTTGCAAATCTTGATAACAACCACAATTGTAATCTTGTGTTACTATTGTTTTTCTTTAAACCCCCAAATTTGGAGATAACTCACCAATAAGTTTAAGTACTGGCATTAGTCTAGTTCTTACCTTATTCCCTGTGGGTTCAACCCCAACCTCTTTGTTGGGTTCTTTATTAACAACATTTTCTTCATACTTTGTCGGGAAGTGTGAGTTTGAGAATTATCAAAAAGTGGCGCCCTTGCTGGGGAATACGGCTAAGATTACATTAATTGATTTTATTTAACTTTTGATTGTTATTTCCTTAATTACATTTTCTTTTTGTTTTTGGACACCCACAGGTTGTTGCTTGGTGAATGCCAAGTACTCAATAGAGACCCCCTGATTCTTTTGGATCTTGAAATTGAAAGAACACTGTGAAGTATGGAGAACCAAGAGCAGAGAGATGCCCATCTTGCTTTAGAAGCTAGGCAAGTCAAGCTAGCTCAGCAAGCTGCACTTCAGGAAGCCGATGATGCTCAAGGTGAGGTTGTCAACACTGGCCACCATGGAAGGGGCAACAGAGGCCAGAGATATGTCTCTCAATTCTTTGATGAGGATGACCCAGACATTGATGAAGTCGGGTCAACCGAAGCTATTGTACCGCCACCATTGCCTGCTATGGAAAAGTTTGACATCACTAGCACCATGATTCAACTATTGAACATGAAGGGGGTGTTTAGTGGTCACACAGTTGATGATACCAACCTTCACTTAATGAACTTCATTGGAATATGCAAGGCATACAGGTTGCCCGGAGTCAGTCAGGACACAATATGGCTGAGACTCTTCCTATTCTCTCTATCTGGGGAAGCTACTTTATGTTTATCGAAGTTGCCCAACGACTCCATTACCAACTGGAGGGAGCTCAAAAAAGCTTTTCTAGATAGATTTTTCCACCTTCCATGATGCTGCAGCTTAAGGATGAAATATATAATTTTCGACAATTGAAGACAGAGGCACTTCATGAAACCTGGTTGAGATTCAAGAAGAATTTGACCAAGTGCCCAGACCATAAAATTCCTGATGACGGTTTGTTGGAGATTTTCTACAGGTCATTTAACAATAGTGCTAAAGTTGTAGTAGACACAGTGGCGGAAGGTCACTGATGAATCACACCTGGGAACAAGCTGCCACTATTCTAGATAGAGTGACGAAAATGAACAGGGCATGGCACACCCGAAAAGCGGAAGCAGCTGCTGGTACATATGCTATTGGAGGAGGAGGAACGTGATTAGAAATTATCCCATATGCTCACATCATTGGACCTGCTCACGAAGCATATCATGGGCACTGGAGCCAGAAAAGTTAATGTAGTGGGAACACAGGAACAAGAACCAGGGACAGAGCATTTAGATTTCGAGGAGGAGGCAGACTTCTTGGACAACCAGGTGGAAGGTTTCCGAGCAAACACCCAAGGGTCTGGACAAGAAACATGGCGCCAAGGTTCTAGAAACCAAGGTGGAAACTAATTCAGAGACAACTACAACCAAAATTGCTACAAAGACAGAAGTCGAGGTCGTGAGTGAGAGGGAGAATGGAGAAGAAATAATGGTTACCGCAACGATCGAGCAAGATTGTACGTGCCTCCTAATGCACGTGAGGGGGATGTTGGACAGTCAAAGTTGGAGAGCATGATGGCTGAGATGCTCAAGAAAGTGAGATCCATAGATGAGCAGCTGAAAGACATCCGTAGAGATATATCTAGCATGGGTCAGAGAGTTGAGTCACATGCCATGGCCATTAAGCAAATTGAACAGCAACTCGGTCAACTGTCAACATCCATGAACCCTAGGAAAAAGGGTACACTACCTAGCAACACAGTTCAAAATCTGAAGAATGATGGTCACTACATGGCTATGATGACTAGGAGTGAAAAGACCATGATTTATCCCCCTATGTCGGTTGTAGTTGATCTTCAAAGGAAGAAAGAGAGCATAATTGATAATGAGGAAGAGGTTGCTGAGCATGAGCATGGGGAAGATGCTGAATTGACTGAGGCTCCAGTTGTTGAGAAGGATCCTGAAGCTGAACAGGGAGAGAAACAAGGGGCCACACAGATCTATAAGGCTATCCCACAACCACCACCACCGTTCCCTCAAAGAATAAAGAAGAAGGTGGAAAATGTAATGTCACACCCTAAACCCGGGGTGGCATGACTAGCACCTGGTGCCACCCCTGATATGAGCATACGAGATGCCCAAAAATAAAACAAAGACCAGAACTGATGAGGTCCGACAACACAATAACTATAAATCCGAGCAACCACAAGCAAAAACAGAGGCTGGCTCACCTGACCAACCAAAAGGATATACATAAGGTTGTCTAGGCCACGAAAAGGAACATAATCTATACAAAAAGGCCCACCCGACCTACAACAATGATACTACACCCACAATAAATGTCTACGAGCCTCTAAATATATAATAGAAATCAATTGTCTAGGACAGGGCCCTGAGCTACCCATAACTCAACCTCTAGCAACTCGGAAAGACCTGGAGTGCATCGACTCACCTGGAACTCCACTCAGCAACCAAGAACTCGATCTACCAGCCCACCATCACCTGCAGGCATGAATACAGCGCCTCTACTAGGGCGCCAGTACAACAATGTATAGAGCATGAAAGGCAGAAATGTAACACCCTGAAAGTCCTAGAGATCATACCCCGGAGTTAGAAGAAGCTCGGCAGAAAATTTAGCAGAAATTTGCCTCAGAACAAGTCAGGGAACAATTCGCTAGGAGACCTAACGGGTCGTGGTTTGACCCGTGATGAACTGTAAGGAGGAGATGGCAAGCCTAGTGGCCATGGACGACCTGGTGAGTTGTCTTTCCTGGAAATGATTCGTTCAATTGGTCGTTGGGTAATGAATCAAGTGAGAAGTCAGTATAGTTGACGGAAGGATGTGATGATTCGTTAAGTGTGGGAACGACTCATCATGTCCGTCACTAGATGGGAAGAGTTGACGTTGTGAAGTAGTCTTCCAGTGCACTTGAAGAATGGGTCTAACGAGTCGTTGGGTGGAGTAACGACTCGTTACGTTGGTCGTGGTTTGAAGAATGATAAAACTGTGTGAATTTTCCAGTGTGCTTAACGGGCGATATGACGAGTGGTTGGATGGGACGATGACTCGTTACGTGGGTCGTGACTCTAGATTCGAGGAAATTTCCAGTTTTCTTTAGGGACATTTTTGTAAACTCCTATGCTTTTAAATTTTAAACTATGTCGTTTTGTGTATTGTTTGGGACATTTTTAAGGGTTTCTACAAGCCTAAACCCTCATTCTCTCAAGACATCTCTCAAGCTCTTCTTCTTCCCCTCATCTCAAGATTTAAGAACTTCACCAAGGTGTTCATCAAGCTTCAAGGAAGATTTTGAGCAGGGTTCTTCTACCAGGTATGCGGGTTTTTCAACAAGGATACTCTTTCATCCTTATGCCCCAAAATGTTTTCATTTAAAACTCCCAATTTCAACTATTCTAGAAGATGCATTACCTAGGGTTTTAAATTAATGGGGAATCATCCTACAACTCTTTAAATTTCAAGATCCTTTGTGACTATGAGATAAGTACGTCGTAAAATGATTGGGTTATCTTGAATTATGTGTTGGGTGATGAAAAGTGTGGAGTTGTGAAATATTCTTCATGAATGAGTAGAGTTTTAAATAAGGTTTTTGTCATTGTCATTCAATTATCACAAATCCCTTGCATCCATGTTTAATATGTGACGATTATATGATTACCCATGAGAATT
>JACEIK010000648.1:159791-179371 GCA_018107945.1 Datura stramonium
ATCTGTATATGTGAACCATAGAGTGTGTGTAATAACATGTTGAAGCAGTTATGTTGATGTATTTAATTAAATCCTTATCGTATATTTGTTTATTTAATTGTTTATGTTGTCCTGCATGCTCAGTACATTCCAAGTACTGACTGCACGCCTTTTGTGTTATATCGTTTCATGATATAGATTCAGGTTTCCAGACTCAGCCTCGTGGTTAGATACACTTCATCCCTATTCAGTAGCTATTGATGAGTCCTCATCCTCCAAGGACGTGATTATGTCATATTTTACTATGTTTCAGTTTTCATACTTTAGGAGTTAGCTGGGGGCTTGTCCCAGCAACTCATCAGTTTAGTAGAAGGCTTTCAAATTTATCTAGACAGATTCAGTGTTGTATCTAAGTGTTATTAAATTGTCGTTATGGCTTATATTAGATTCATGTTATTAGCTTCCGCTTATTTATGTTGTTAGTCATATTTGATGTTAAGTGTATGCTATGATTACGCCATGGGTCGACTTGGAGCCTTTCGGGGTTTCTTGTCCTGTGTTACGGCTAGGGTGTGAACTCGGATCGTGACAATAAACAACTGGAAGACTTAGATCAGAGATCAACAAATATACTAGATATCGCAAAAGAAGAACTCAACGTAAGTAAACATATATAACCTACCTAGCCCCCATAAGACTGGCAAGTACAAACAAAAATACAAACAAAACCTACCTGGAACCCATAAGCCCGACAAGTCCAAAAGTAAACAATAACACAATGGCATCTAGCCAACATAGCTCACCTTTCATCGCCTCTAGACCTCTCAACGGCCTCCAGCTAACACCAACCAACATCTAGCATCCACTGCTATCAAATAATAGATAACACAAACAACAACCACAATATGATCCCAAGCAAATCAAAAGTAAACACCAGTCAGTGAACATCATCAATCAAGCACCGCCGGACTCTCTCTCGACTGCGCACAATTAGCGGAGCTCAATCTATCTGGAAGAACCAATCGCGATCCCAGGAAGGCTCAGACATGTCATACCACTCTTGAGTCATGTCTCAACTCGGCACTACGGAGCACATCATTCTCAACCCCGTAGGTCATTTCACTTCTTGGCCTCAACCCCTCAGCCAAAAACACTTTCGTGTGTCGGATATCCACAAGGCACCTCGATCTCGACCCGTAGCTGGAACAACTCTCGTGCATCGGGTATCCACAAGCCATAAGGCCTACAACACACACAAAATCAGCAACAACAATAATACCTGATCAAACAGCCCAAAAGCCACTCTACTCACCACTAACATCAATGGCATGGCCAAACCATTCCAAGTGTCACCACGGTCTTACGTTTCATCGACACGGCCGACACGACCATCGAATAAAAGATAACAACAGATCATCGCAACCATCAACATTAACAACTCTAAACCCTCATTCACTTGTCAATATAATCCCCTAATCTTATTCACTCAAACAGCCCACAACTTGCTAGAAGAACCACACGCCTCACACACAGCCTCTCGACACGAGCCTAATAATCTGCCGTGACTACGATTCTCTGCACTCAAGCCCAAGACACCGACCAAACAAGCACCTTATACACACCTTTGAACAGCAGCACAAGATTCAAATAACAATATAACACAAAGCATCACAAAATAGCCAACACACACGTCAATACCAATGATAACAGCTACGGAATTCATGCCGACAAAGGGAGGGACAAGCCTAACATATCTTAGCTTCAAGACTAGCCGAAATTGAGCCTTCAACACCACGAACCTACTTCCTAAAGGAATTCCAATATTCTGCCAAAATGAAGCCAACACAACTCAACAACAAAACAAGACAAACGAAGCTTACCCGATAAGATTCATAGGAATTCAATGGAAGAAACTCCGAGACAACAACCTACCGAGGTGAACACGCCTATAAAAAAACTTAAACACTAAGGAGAACAAAAGGAAGAAGTATTACCAACATCTTCACCAAAAAAGGCCACCAACAGCCCGGAAAAGACACCAAACCACGGACTACACCAAGCTCCCGACTTCCCTACATCAAAATCATGTTGATCCATGGATTCTAGCCCCAAAACCCTTGTAAATTTATGGAAGGACCTTGAGAGAGGTTATGGACGTGAGAAGTTCTGGAAAATAAGAAAAGAAGGAAACCAACCGACCAAGGGGCTTTATATAGTCCTCCGCCGCCTTAGACCCTTGTGACGTGCCTACTTGTGTGGTCTCATGAAAACGCGCATATCTCTTTATTCTGAAGTTGGATTGACGAATGGTTTTATGCACTAGAAAAACTAGACTCATGTATCTTTAATGTGATAGGTTGCACACCCTTTAACTTCTTATAGATTGAGAGAAAATCTTCGATACATTTTACCTAAATTTCAAGGAATCTCAACAAGGAAATTTTACGATAACTATTTCTGAATTTTGCTCTACTACTTGATCGATGTCCAATCATAAATATGACCATGGAGTGACACAAATATCTCATGACACTTCCTTCTTAGCCTATTAGTCACTCTTAGTCCTACCTCGAAAGTATGGGTTTATCGCGTAAATTATCTGGGGTGTTACAGGTAAGTTTCAAAAATTCTTGTCAATGCTAAAACCATTATCTGTAAATATACCATTGGTCGAGGCATTAGAGTAGATTCAAGGATACGCCAAGTTTATGAAGTACCTTGTTACTAAGAAAAGATCCGTGAGCTATGAGCCCGTTGATAACATGCATCATTGTAGCGCTATAGCCTCACGAGTCTTTGCCCAAAAAAAAGAGGATCAAGGTGCCATCACCATTCCATGTACTATTGGTGATGTTGAGTTCGCAAAGGCACTCTGCGACTTAGGAGCAAGCATCAATCTGATGCTATTTAGCTATGTTTAAGCAGCTGGGCTTGGGAGCCCCTACACCGACTACTATGCGGCTGCTGATGGCTGACCGAACTATGAAAAAGACTGTGGGGATACTGTTTGATATTCTTGTTAAGATGGACAGATTCATATTCCCAGTGGACTTTGTGATCCTTGATTGAGTGGTTGACTTTGAGGTCCCCATCATTTTGGGGCAACCATTCCTTTCCAATGGAAGGGCTTTAGTAGATGTGGAGGCTGGCCAGCTAAAATTCAAACTTAACAAAGAGGAGGTCACCTTCAACGTCTGTCGGTAAATGAAGCAACCAAAGGAGTATAGAGTAGTCTCAATGATCGAGGATGAGTCTGAGTTTCTTGATGAAGTCTGAGTAGTCAAGAGACTTGCATCATGTGGCGATGTTCAGGTGCTTCTTGGGAGGAAACCCATGAGGTTTGGTGAATTCTAAGTAACTGAACCACCTGCGTCATGCCGCAACGTTAAATCAGGCGCTTCTTTGGAGGCAACCCAAGTTTGTTGATTTATGTGTGCTCAGTGTGTAGGTAAAACAAAAATAGGTGGTAGAAAAATTATAGAAAAAACTGGTGCTACGAGCCTCAGTATGACTAAGAGGATAGTACGGGTCGTAGTACGAGTTGTGGTGAGAAGTAGAGATGTATCTTAGTACATAACTTCAGATTACAGTTGTTCCTATGACTTGTAACTCCATTGTATGGATCGTAGTACTTACCGCGCTTATGAACTATGCAAAGTATGAACCTCCAATTTAGAGTGACCTATAAGGCGTGGTACAGTTTGTACCTTCATGATATGAGTCGTATGATGTACTCGTAGGTCCATAGGTAAGTTTCTTAAAAACTCTACTATGAGTCCTAGGGACGAGTCGTAGGACCTTCCTATGACTCGTGGTATGAGTTGTGACAGGACAAATCATTTAAAATGATCCAACTCAACTTGGATTTTTAAAATCTACCCTAAAACAATTTACACTGCAAAATCGATGCACCCTTCTCCCATGCACACACAGTCTGAACTAACGAACACACCCACGACTCCCGCACACTCACTCAAGAACACAATCAATTGAGAAAAATCTATGCTTGATTAACAGTGCTCAAATGAAGTTCCAACCCTAATCACTGATTCACGCACAAGGTTGAGCAAGATTTTACAAAATTCAAGTAAGTGGTTATGCTTTGAGTTGGGTAAAAAGACCTACGTGCTTATATGAACTTGGCTAACAACTGTGAGTCCTCCAAATGCATGAAAAATAGATAAGGACAATGATTAGTGATGTGCAAATTAAATGTATTGACTGGGTAGGATCCGAGCATGTTAAAAGTGAAGTTAAACTCTTGTAAATAGAGTTAGGGGTTGTGAATCAAAAAGGGAGGATTGGGTAGTGGTAAAAACATGAAAAATGCATGCCTGACTTGGGGAATTCTGAGTACCCAGTATAAATTGAAATCACCTACAAAACTGACATGAACAAAGGCAAGGACAGCCTTCACAAGCCTTCCTACGACTCTTGGTTTCACACTACGACTCGTAGGATGGCTCGTTGGGACTGTCCCAAGCCAAATGTGTAAAAATTGATAGATACGAAACCTAGTACGGCCCATAGTATCCTACTATGACTCATACCTGGTAGTCATACCAAGAACCAGAAAAGGGTCAAGTCTAAAAGTGATAGTATTATCCTTCCTACGACTCTTGGAATCGACTTATGCGTCGTACCATGAGTCATGAAAAAGTACAGAACATGAGTTTTCAAGGGGTATCCTCATACGACTCATGGTACGGATCGTACCTTCATGGTACGAGTCATACCTCAGAGTCGTGACTTTGACCTGAGACATTACAAGTCTCAATACGGATCGTACCTTCAAGGTATGACTCATACTGTAGACTCGTGAAAAATTACAGAGAATATTTTTCTTACTTTCTTTTTCTCAAATTTGGAATTCTAAACCTTTTTCTCCACAAGAACAATGACTCAGAAGAGGAAAGCAACCAAAGTGTCAGGACCTGAACGGAGGCTCGAATCGCAACACGGGACAAGGAGCCCTGAGAGACCCCAAGTCGACCCATGGCATAAGCATACATCTAACCCAATCAAGGAAACTAAATAATTACTAATATAATCATAGCGTAAGTCTAAATCAACCATAATATCATAATACAAAATCCGAAGCTAAATACATACATATGTATGGAAAGCCTCTTAACATGATGAGTTGATGCGACAAGACCCCAACTAACTCAACAAAACTGAAGCTGAAATATATATAAAAAATCTAAATAGTCTAGTCCTCGGAAGATGAGGACTCACCAAGAACGTACAATGCAAACTCAGAAGAAGGACTATGAGCGGGGCTGAACCTGAGAGCCAGTCCTATATCATAAAATGATACAACATAGAGTATGCGGTCAATACGTGAAATGGACCGAGTTTGTAACATAAGTAAAACCGCTTAAGTAAATAAAATCATTTAAAGACAATGCATGATGTAAACATAAACATTAAGAATATGAGATTAGGGCTTGCATGAATTCTTTCTAAAATCATGATCTTTTCATAACATAACATAACATAACTTAATAACATCATAACTGAATTGATTGACTCAAAGCTGAATTCTGACATTTATAAGTAAAGGTGAACATTGAGTCAAACCTACTTTAGAAATGCATGTATATATATCTCATGAGTAATGAATATACATATCTCAAATCATGAGGAACAATGAGAGACTCATCTTTTAACCGACATACCACGATAGAGCTTACGTGGTCCCAACTAGCATACCCAAGTGGGTAAAGCCGTCCAAAGTCTTGCCAGGGCTAGGGACGATACCATGATATCGATATCAAGTTCGTGGTTCATTAGGGCCGGTGATAGATCACAAGGGAGGTCCCGAAATAATATATATAATAGTATAAACCTACGTTGGCGCATAGTTCTGAGGCATAGGGTGATCGACCCTTAGCCTACTCGGTGCTAGACACTACTCCCAAAAATATGCATATGCTCTACATCATTTTATAATGAAGCTCAACATCATCTATTGACGAAGCTCAATAATAAATACATCTCAAATATGAAATCATGCATATGAGAAGCTTTAGCTTAAAACATACCACAAACTGAAAATATAATTGGTAGTCTTTTCTCCAAAACCATGTGGTAAGTTTAGTTCGGGAAATCATACTTCATACTTAGACATGTGGGCATTGCTCAAAGCTTTATCATACTTAGAAATACTCAATTATCATCGAAAACATAATTGTAAACATGGGTAGCTTTAAAACATGCTTTTCATCATAATCTCTCATCATCATCATACATTCATCACAAATCTCATCTTTCGTGAACTTCTCATCAATGGGCTTTTTAATTCGTAAAACTAGAAACATGATTTTTTTAATTGAAAACATTATAAAAATTGTTCATGCTTCATAATTCAATAGTAGAATCATAATTAAATCATACCCATGTATAGAAATAGGAGATTCATGCATTTGGGTTAAAATCCCATAGACTAGACATAGAATTCTTATGATTTAGAGAGGAATTGGGCATGGGTGTGAAGGGAATCATCTATTCATAACCCTACATACCTGTTGGTAGTTGATTCTTACACTTCTTTGAATGCCCAATAGGAAATTGAAGGGGAATTGATGAATGCTAGGCTTGATCACCCTCTCTAGTCTTCTACCTTGCGTGCATGAATAAATGAGGCCTAAGATGGACTTAACCCCTTTAAAAGTCACTATTCAAATCTCAAAATGACGTAGTTTAGGCCTTATAAGCTTAGGAATTATGAAATAACCCTTACTTAAATCGAAAAAAACAACTGCCAGGTCGTCCTAATGAGGACCTAACAATTCGTTACCCTGGGCCACGACTCGTGGCTTGATCTGTGAGGTACACTGCTCATCTGATCGTCTGGGCTTGTCATAGGCAACCTCACGACTAGTTACTGGTGACCACGACTCATGGTCACCACCCGTTATGTACACTGCCTCCATGCCAATTATTTACTCAACCAACTGACCACGACCCTCCCCATGAATCGTGGGGACTGACCACGACTTGTGGGGTCCTTCCGTCAAGTCCACTGACCCTCTTCCTTTTCTCTTCTTACTCACCCACCCCACGACTGACCTAACGACTCGTGGGGCCTAACCACGAGTCATTTTCATGCCTGTGGGGACCCTTTTCTTCCAATTTCCAAACTCCTCACCTAGCCTCCTCATGAGTCACATCACGACTCGTGGGCTGCACCAACTGGTCACCTCACGACCCGCTCTGTGCCTAGTGCCAGTTTTTAAACTTTTTTCCATTTCAACTCCCTGGTCTGATCTTCGTGCTTCTGGGGTATAACACAAAGAAACTGCTCGAAGGACATTGATAGATGAGACCTCTGAATCTGAACGTGCTGGAAACACACCTAGTGGTTTTTTGGAGGAATGCAGGGTCAATATATCTGACACCAATGGGACCCGAAACACTAGGGGAAAAGCTAAAGACCAGGTCGAAGCGGCCACTGCCACATCTGTTGGTGCTCCCCAGTCTGAGGAGGGAGTTAAGGAAAGAGTCCAAGAGTCCGATAGTATCTCTAATGATGATGAGGGGTACGAGGAGGCCCAATCTGGCAATGGAGACAATGAGTCCGGATCTGAGGATGAGGCCTCCAGTGCTGAGCAGGAGCAAACTCCGCCTAGGGAGAACCGTACCATTTGGTGGAGAGCACCAGGTGCACAGGAGATCTATAAACAGGGTTCTCACCTCCAAGAACAAACCCAAGCGGAGTATTCAAGAAGAGTTGTTGATCCTCACCAATGTGCTGAATGAGGTAGAGGAGATGACGTGGATATTCAGCTACTGTGGTTTCGACTGGATTTCTAGGACCCCGCATTGATACACTTCAGAGATCGTCCAGGAGTTCTGTGCCAATTATTTGGCGACCATAGAGCAAAAAGCAAAGAAGGGGTCGAAAGTCAAAGATCATCCCAAGTTAGAGAACGTTATGGTGCGAGGCCGCACTGTTGATATATTCGAGCATACCATTTCTCGGGTATTATATGGAACTCAATTTATTCCACCCCACACTACACCAGAGTTTGACTACAGGGTGGACATGATGAAGAAAATCAAGCAGTTAGGCCTTGAGGAGAGGAAGAGCCAGATTAAGTGGTTGTCTTGGGTCATAGCTGAGGATAAGGAGGAGGAAGAATGGGTCACTAGCAGAAAGAAAGTTACCAAGAACTCATTAAAATTCATAGAAAAATCCTGTTGGATGCTAGTACACCAAAGGTTGGCACCAATAGAAAATGACAATACCCTCAGTGCAGACGAAGCAGCATTGGTGGCGTGTATCATGTCATGATACGCCATCAACATTCCGAGGGTCATTAGGAGGAGATTAGGGATTGGGCTATGGGATTGAGCACTACCATCCCATTCCCGAGTGTGTATTCAGGTTGTGTACAGAGGTGGGTATCAAGGTGTGTCATGGTGAGGAGCAGTTGATTAGAGGACAATGGGAAGCAAACATTGGTTTAATATAAGATGAAATGAACCCGATGAGAAGAACATGATTTTCTCCTGCAGTCCCGGTTCCAAGGGCAGTTGGGGGACGAGCAGGTGAATGCCCCCACCTCATAGGAGCAGGACAAGATACTGGCTACAGACGCCGGTCATTCAGAGGCAGCTCCCAGCACCTCCGCCGCACCAACTATGGGCCTTCCGAGTTGAATCCAGCCGGATATATGCTAGTTCCTCAAATTGGGCCAATTTCAAAGATTCAACTCCATAGATATGTTCTTCTTAGGCCCAGGAATCACTACCCAAGAAGAATTGGCATTTGAAAATGATTTAGTGGCGTAATTTGACTTCTAAATAATTAAACCCTCGTGATAATAGTCACCCAAGCCGTACCTTCAATTTGGCAAATTTTAAAATAAACCAATCCTTCACACTTAAACATATATATACGGAGGCGGTGCAGGGAGGATTGCGGCACACCCCCATCACGCCAAGGTAGAGGCGCGATGCACCGCTCCCTGCGCAGGTGTGGGGTGTGCGACGTGGCGTTCCTTGCACCCTACCTCTGGCTCCAGCCTCCCACTCACTCGATAACACGCTCACGTGTTCCCTCTTTGAGCCTTCTCCCCCACCTGCTATACTCAAAACAATCTCGACAAGCACACGCCCACATCGGTTAATCGGAAAAAAAAATATGAGGTGTAACAAGAGGTGTCAAGTGTGATGGTGAAACATGAGTTTACATGTGTTTTGATGATTGCCCGAGGATGAACAATGGTTTAACTGTGGGGTGGTGATGTTGGACATATTTTATGCCTATTTGTCATGTTTTTACCCATATTTGATCATGTTTTGAGTTTATAATCCTTAATTTATGCTTGAATTCATGTGTGTGTGTGTTTTATGCAGTAATAAATGATTTAAGTTGATTTAAGCAAGAAACTAAGCAAAATTGGCTCAAAATGATGTAAAGAGTGAAGAATTGAGGAGCTGAAGGGTTTGGTGCTATGGCTGGCGCCCCGCACCAAGTCCCAAACTTTAGAGAATAAAATGTCAAGTTGGTGCTATGGCGCGCCAGCCCTTGAACTCCAGAGAATTTCCCTTCACAAACTTGGCGAGATAAGTGGCGCCCCGCGCTAGAGGTGTCCAAACATAGAGAAATTTGATAAACACCTTGGCGAGATAGAGGGGACGGCGTGCCAGACCTTGTCCAGAACTGAAATTATTGGAAATTTTATTAATTCTGTGGTGAGATACATAGGGCAGCGCACCAGGGTCCTTATGGTGCATAAAATGCATAAAGCCAAGTTTTGAAGGGAAGAAGCGTCTTTTGAAGGCTCATCTATAAATAGAGGTCATAGGTAATTTGTTAAGCAGCTTTTGACTTCTGGGAGAAATCTTTACTTTACATTTCATAGTTTGTTTATGAAAGCTTTTAATTGGAAGNGGCTGTATTTACAGCCGTTATATAGCCCGTTGATTCCATGAATCTGAGTTAGAGCCAGCCAGGCACCAGATGTGCTTAGGCACAGTAGTCTAGCAGTCCATGTCCTAATAGGGCACCAGGTGCCAGTCATATCCCCCAAGGCGGGGCGTGACAGGCAGAAGCGTCATTTGAAGGCTCATCTATAAATAGTTGCCTTAGGTTGTTTGTTAAGCAGTTTTGGACTTCTTGGAGTAGTCTTTACTCATTTTTACATTCCATAGTTTATTTATAAAGCTTGTAAGCCATTTTGAAGGAAGACAAAGTTCTACAACTAGGTTTTCTCTTCTTTACTTCGTATTTTCGTATGATGATGACTAAATATTTGTTTTTTTGCTTGTCTATGAGTGGTTAAACTCATATTCTAGGATTATGGTCATGGTGAATAGTAGATTATTTGAAAGACTAATTAAAGTTGGTTTTGATTCTTCTTTTATGGTTGTTTGTATTTATTTGTGTTAATTTATTATTTATAAGATTGATCACCTTGTAAGTAATCTGTTAGCATTCAATTGAACTTGAAAAAGGGAATCGAAAGGGTTAAAGATAAATACAGAGCATGAATTCAAAGACCCTTGAACCCATTGGTGATAGGATAGAAGTTATTGAGGATAGGGATATACACTTCAACCCAATTTAGTTGAAATACAAGTAAGCTTAATCGTTGTTTCATTGTTCTCCTGCGACCATCGGGATATAAGCATTAGGGTTCATGAAATAGTTCTTAGATGCTAGGGATAGTGGCAAGAAATGGGATAGTAACTTGCAACTAACAACCATAGGAAGAATCATGCCAGTTTAATTATGTATGAAAACTCAACTGAAACAAATCAAGTGCCATTGCCCTAGTCTTTCACATCATTGAAATACAACCAAGCTTGAAATTGTTTTAGTTAATTTTATATTTGAAGTTGTAGTAGTTTAATTTTCTAAACCAATCTTCATTTTAACTGTTTGGTAGATTAGTTAAATTAAAGTAAAAACCTTATAATGATTAACTTGACAAGTCCCTTGGGTACAATATCTATACTTTAAAATCATATTACTTGACGACCATGTGCACTTGCGTGCACTTATGCGACATCAGTAAACCTGTTAGCTTTCGATTGAATTTGGGAAAGGGAATCAAAAAGGTTAAAGGTAAATACAAAATGGGAATTAAAAGACCCTCAAACCCATTGGTGAGAGGATAGAAGTTGTTGTTGAGGATAGAGATATACCCTGCAACCCCATTTAGTTGAATTACAAAGGCATAACAGTCGTTTCATGCTTCTCCTATGATCATAGGGATATAGGCCCTAGGTTTCATGAAATAGTTCTTGGATGCTAGGGATAGTGGCGAGAAATGAGATAGTAACTTGCAACTAGCAACTGTAGCAAGAATCGTTCTAGTGTAATACATCTTGAAAAATTAACTTGAAACCAACCAAATGCTATTTCCCTAGATTTTCATCATCATCGAAGTAAAACTAAGCTTACAACCATTTTACTTAGTTTTACATTTAAAGTTTTCATAGTTAATTTCCCAAACCAAAATCTTTAGAATAGAAAATAAAGTAATAACCTTATAAAGATTGAACTGACAAGTCTATGTGGGTACGATAATCGGGGCTTCCAGTCCTATATTACTTGACGACCACGTGTGCTTACGTGCGCTTGGGAGACATCATTAAGTCTTTGGATGCAGAGGACCGCTTGAGTTATTTGCAGGGAACTCTTGATATCTTGAGAAAGCATAATGTGAAGCTCAATCTAGATAAATGTGCTTTTGGAGTCAGATCGGGGAAGTTCCTCAACTTTCTCATGTCAAACATTGGAATCGAAGTAAAACTAGATAATATCAAGGCCATTGAAGATATATTCTATGTGTTCAATGGCATAAAGACAGTGCAAAGGCTTATCGGCCTAGGAGCAGTCCTCAACAGGTTTATATCGAGGTCATCGGAGACATGTTATCAGTTTTTCTCACTATTGAAGGAGAAGAAGAACCAATTCGAATGCAACCCAGAATGCCAACAAGATGCAGAACTTAAAGTTATATTTATCCAGCTTGCCGCTATTGGCAAAGCCGCTCAATGGAAAATAATTGATTCTTTACCTGGCTGTGGTTGAGATTGTGGTAAGTGTTATTTTGATCAGAGAAGAAAAAGGTACGCAATGTCCTATTTACTAAGTAAGTAAAATACTAGCAAATTTTAAAACCAGATATTTGCACTTAGAAAAATTGGCCCTAGACCTTGTGATAGCCACTCAAAATCTAAGGTTGTATTTCCTATGTTACCCCATAGATGGAGTGACGATATATCCTCTACGAAATGTCTTTCACAAACCTGAGCTCCCGGGAAGAATGGAGAAGTGGCAGATGGAGTTAAACGAATTTGATATTGAATATAGACCACAAACTTCCATCAAGTCTCAAATTCTGGTAAACTTCATGACTAATTTAAGTCCGGGGATGATACCCCAAGTCAAGAAGGATATTTTTCTTGTCTCTGGAGATGGTCCAGTGTCTAGATCTTATTTACAAATGGGGCTAATGTAAAAAGGACTAGACTTGGGTTGGTCCTGAGTACTCCATTAAGGGAAAAATTAAGATAAGTTATAAGTTGTGTACAACTTACTAAAATTGAGGTTGTTCTTAAAGGTATTGAGCTGGCTTAAGAACTCAGCTCCGACATCATCGACATCAAATATGATTCTTAGTTAATGGTGAATCAAGACCACATAATCTATGGAGCTTAATAATTGAAAAAGTCCAAGCATACTTGAAAAGATCCAAGCATCCCTTTCCTAGTTCAAAAAGTGGACGATGAATCAGATACCTAAAGAAGAGAACATGGAGGAAGATGCTCCAGCAAACCTCAGATCATTGATAATTCCACTACCATCTTGGTGTACACCTACTACATTCAGCGCTAGACGCACTCAATTATGGGGAAGTCAACTCAATAGGTCTATTTTGGAATTGGAGAAATAACTTTGTTAGATACTTGAGAGACAGTGAACTACCAAGGGATCCCAAAAATCGCTCGAGCATTGAGAGCAAGGTTGCCAGGTATTATTTTGTTGATAGAAATTTGTACAAAAGGTCTTACTTAGGACTATTTGCAAGATGCTTGGGTCCAGGGGATATTATGTTATAAAAGAGGTATATGAAGGAGTTTGTGATAACCGTTCCGGGGTCAATTCCCTGGTTCTAAAACTAATGAGGGCCAGATCTATTGGCCCTAGCAAGACTCGAAGGCATTATCAAAAAAAATATGACAAATGCTAAAGGTATACTCAAATGATTCATCATCTAGGAGAAGTCTTGCATCTGATCATCTCCTCATGGCCATTCATGAAATAGGAAATGGACATTAGACAACTACTCCCAGATCCCATACAGGTAAGGTTTAGTAATGACTGACTATTTTTCTACATGGATTGAAATGGGTGCTTATAAGAAGATCTAAGAATGGGAAGTAATATACTTCTTTTGGGATCACATAATATGTCTCGTAGGGGTACCGAAATAAATTACATGCGATAATGACCCCTAGTTCATTGGTTCTAAAGTTACCAAGTTCTTTGAAGGGTTGCGAATCAAAAGATTCATATCATCACTGTACCATCCAAATGCCAATTTTCCAAGCAGAATCCACTAATAAAACAATGATTACAAACCTAATAGACTAGACTAGAAAATGCTAAGGGCAACTGGATGGAGGAGATATTTGGAGTGCTTTGGGTGAACCACACAACTACAAAGTATGGTACTGGGGAAACCCTTTCTCATTAATATACGAATCAAAGAAATTAATCCCAGTTGAAATGGGAGGAACCAAGTTTAAGGTTTGGTTGAGCCAACGAAATTGGAAATGATGAATCCATACTAGGTTAGTTGGATTTGCTTGATGAGCATTGGGAATTAACTTTGTTTTGGACAATGATGAAAAAGCAAAGGATGGATAGATATTACAACCGAAGAACTAAACTTCAACATTTTAAAATTGGAGACCTAGTCCTCCTGGTGGTTACTCTCAACACGGGGGATCCAAACGCTAGAAAGATGAATTCGAATTAGGAGGGGTTATATATGGTCATCACATGGTCGGAAAAGAGGCATACTAGCTAGTAGATTTGGATGGAGCTCGACTACAAAAGAATTTGAACATAAGTCACTTAAAATAGTACTATTGTTGAAGAACTAGTGATGGGACATCCTAGCTCAAGAAGATACGTATTGCACTCTTTTTTCCATCGCCTAGTTTTTTCCTAATTAGACTTTTCTTATAAGATTTTTAACGAGGTAGCAACAAGCGTATTGCGAACCTAACATGTGCCCACTACTGATCTCGATGAAGAAACTTTAGTACTTGAGTCTTCATACTTAGCACTTAGTCACTGAAGGGAGGGAGAGATAATTTCCCTTGCTGATACCAATATCATTTTGAAAGAAAAAGCCAAAAAGCATCACCATGTTGAAACAAAAGAGGAAACACTAAAGCTTAATGAGCAAAACATGCAGTACACTCTAAGAGAAACAACACTGGGGATTGCTATGAAAATTGGGAGTAAAAATATGGATCACTCCAATCCAAGGATTGGGGATTGTGCAACAAGTCTAAAACATGTAAAGGATAATATTTAACCACTTGAGATGGAAATACAGATAATACCTTCGATAACCACCAAAGATGGTAATATAAATACATCTCATAATAATTTATTTTCATTTAGAAGATTGTGTACAAACATAAAAATCATGTAAATAAAGATCTCTTCAGTATATTCCACCTATTGCATTTTGTCCTATATAAAAGCTTATCTGATTCATTACACAAAGATGTTTACACCTCCAAATCAAACACTGGAGGACCTAAGTCTTCAATAAATTATGCTAGAAATGAACAGGAGACATCCTATTCATAAGCACTGGCTTGTACAAGGGCCCTAACTTAAAAAGTCACATAAATTAAAAATAACTTTGATCTGGTTGAATGAAGCTCCTAGTCATAAAACCAAAATGATTGTCAACTCTCCTGATCCCAAATGAACTAATCAAAATTAGCTCCAAATCATTATATAAAAAGGATGAGTTAATCCCTAGTTGAAAAATAAAACCAAAACCCTTCTTAGAAAAATGTTTGAAAGGGAAATAATTTTGGTCTGAACCAATTCGAGAATTGTTTGAAAATATTAAATTCAAAAAGAGCTAAGTACAAGCTTCAGATCCGAATTTGAAAAAAAAAAGAAACGACAATCCATAAAAGGATAACACTGAATCTCAAAACTAGAATATTTTATCAATATATAGGGCATTATAAGACCCAAAGTACACTTACAAATAGCAAAAGTATAATGACTACAAGCAAAAAGAAAAATTATCAGGAAGACTCGTACATGACATGCTCTGAATCTGTAGGATTTGTAACCATAGATGGAATAGTGGTCGAGGCGGATGGTCGATTTTCATCAAGAGTGGAAGATGAAGAGTGATCATTATTTTATTCTTCTTTGATGTTTAAGCTTAAAATATCTTCGTTAGAAAAAGAAACAAGGTCCTCTAAAGTTAGCTCAGGAATGTTTCTCCCAGTCAATTACACTAGATATCAAGTCATTTGCTCATCAACATCAATGACTCCGACCTTAAACTCCTCCAAAGTCTACTACCTCATAACCTAAGTTTTGTGAAATTGTTGCAGCTGGTATTGGTCCTTAACGTAGGTGAACTTGGCCTTCTTATCCTCGAGTTTGTGCACTAGTATTCTTTTCTGCTAATACACTGCGATCATTTTTCTCATGGTCTTTGCGCTGAAGGCTTACTTCTTGGCCAATCGTTCCTTGGTTTTCTCAACCCTATCCTCTAGATTAACCACTTTCTCGATTTTTGTTGTGAAGGCTTCCCTCAGGGTCTAAACATCTTTTCCGATCTTGGTTTCTCTTTGAACACTGACATCGAGATCCTTTTCTTAATCGGCCCATTCTTTATTGAGTTTGGCCACCTTTGAACTTAAACTACTATTCTCTCAGTTGAAAATATCTTTTTATTATTCCACCTGAACAAGTTTGGATTTTATAGCTTCAACCACAGAGAGCCTAAGATCTAAGGCCTCCACCTCAGCAAACTTAACAGCCTATTTCGACACCTTCTCCTTTAGTTTCTTATGCTCTTTGGTGAACTCGATCTGTTCCTGTAACATCCTCTGGAGCCCTTCAGGCACCAAATTATTTCCCTAATAAGTTAACTCTAATGTTAGTATACTGTGAAAATGAAGGAACAACATGAATAAAAAATGGCTGAAAGCATATTTATTTGAGACAAGCTTGAGCAACTGCGTTGAACAAGCACGCATGGTACCTTGGTCTTTTTTTTGTTATCCAGGATTTTAAGTAGTTGGCCACTATGATCGATTTTGGGAGAAAGTTAACCTCCTCATAAATCGGCATGGTAACCATGCATTTCTTATTGGGATGTTGCATCGGTGCAGGAAAGGTTCCAACCAACTCTGATTTGAAATTGAAAGGCTCGGAAGATTGGTGGGGTTTCATGCATGGCCAAAGGAGAAGCCTGAGTTGCTAAAGCAAAGATGGATGAGGCCGGCTTCCAAGGTGCAAATGATGACGAAGGCAAAGTAATAATCTTTTTTGCCCCAGAATCGGCACTAGCAGAAGCAAAAGGTGGTCAGTGACGGGATTTGGCCAATTCTACAAGGTTGGCCTCTTTAAACAAATGGGAAGTTTTATCAAGTACTTTGAATCCAACAGTCGAAGACCTCCTTGAAAAAGGTGAAATGTCATCGCCATCAATGTATATTGGCATAAATTCTTAATTTCCTGCCTCTAAGGCCCATATACGATCCTTTACCCTAATCAATGGTGAGGTATGTTTGGTTTTGGGTTTCTTCTGTGGCGAAAAGTCAATAGCCTAAAAGGTCTCCTGGATATCAATAGTCATTCCAGGCATCATTTGTGCTCAAGTATCCATTGGACTTGCTGATGAATCTCCATTGTGGAAATAGAAATCCCTTGTATTCACAATTTTGGACAAACCTTTTGGAAGAAATCTATATAGATAGGAAAACAAATAGAGAGAGAGAGAGAGAATGAATCTACTGGTATGAGTGCATCAGGGCATAGCAAAAGTTACTTTAATTTTTGGATTTCCATCCCTGTATGATGGAAATAGATTTTCTTATCCGCTTATCAGATCTGAAAATATCCAAAATGCTTTGGACTTATTCCTTGATTAGGACATCCTTTGACGACAACCAAGTAGGTGTTGAATAATAAACTTATAATTGAAGTTAGTGCTAAAATATCATATATCAAAATGAGAAGTTCATGTAAGTATTAAGAACTTACGAGAGAGGTTCCGTAACTCCAGAATCAAGAAGTCTGAAACTATGTCCTTAGTGACAACGATCACGAATCTTTTCATCTAGCCTTGATCAAAGTTGTCATCAAAGCTGGAGAGAATGGATTTTCTCCTAATATGCTAAGTTAAGGATCCCCTCTCAGAAGAAACAAGGGGAGTAAAGTAGAATCAGGTGGTCGAGGAAAAAAGACTGGCCGACTTTAGAGGCCAGGTACCAAAGATAGGCCATAATCCTTCAAACAGATGGACCAACTTGAGCTATACATATCTGATAGGTTTGAAAAAATTGGATAATGACTTCTTTAGTGGACAAATCTCCAAAATCGAGCATGAATAGATAAGTGCACACATAAGATAATCTCGATTTGGTGAAGTTTATCCTCTTAATCACATTAGGGGCGGATACTCAAACTTCATCTTTCGGTCAGTTAAAATCTACCCGGACAGTGGGGAGGTGAGCTTCAAAGATTGAAGAAACATATTCACTAGCCCGCTTGCCCCGATCGCCGGTTTGTTTGGCTGAAACTGATCATTCTTTGAAATCATTTTTGAAGTTCCATGTCTTCGAAATTATCAAATTGACAATCAGTTTTTGGACCGGAACCTTTGTGCCCTTGTTTTTCTTAGGGTCACCACCGGAGAGAAGGTCTGAAGATGATAGTTTAAGGTTCAAATACGAAGATATGATGAATGTTTGGTGAGGAAAGAGATATGGGAAAAATTTGAAGATTTGAAGCTTTGATGATACAGGTAAACCTAAGAAGATAAGGGAAATTTCAGAAACCAGAAGAGTTGAAAAGGTTGAGATATTATGCAAAGGACGGTATTTATAGACTTCTAAAGGGGCAAACCATCATTACCTCGATCACGCATCATTTTCAGACCAATGTTAGATGACACGTGGTAATTAGATTAATTATGATAGGAAGCGCGTTCTTTCGGTTGACAGGAAACATTTCAATTGCTTTCCCACTAAGAAATTTTAAAAACTTTTTTGCTTCCCAAGTATAATTTGGCAATGTATCAAAGAACCGAGGGACTATCTGTATAGAAAAAAGTTATCGTGAACATATGATCGTACAGGATGAAAATGCGTGGAAGTAGAATAGTGCTAAAGGATAAGCTGGATGAAGTATTCAATTGTAAGTCAACTTTGACGAGTCCCCGACAAGATTATCCGGAATCATATCATATTTGACACCACTTACTTCCATCATAATATCATTCCAAACTTCCATTGATGAAGATAGGAACTCATAGCTCGAAGTCATGTTAGAAAAAATAAAAGACAAATACACGTGAACAAGTTCGTACGAGATCTCACAAATCGGGTTGAATTTACAGCCAGCACGCGTAATGATTTTGCACAATTGAAGAGCTTCTATTGGATGATGTACCATAAGAACCAAACAGAGCGATTTCATTAGCTAATGTATTCTACTTCTTAACTATAAATAGTTGACCCACTCATTTGTAAGAAGTTGAAATTTTAAGTATACAAGGCATTATACTGGCATTCTCTCTATTCTAAGCTTTCTCTCAACGTGTTATCATTCAAAATAGGCTTGAAGAATACGTTCATTCTGAAACCTCTGACTCTTGTTCTGACGCTTAAAGTTGATACTGGGACTATAGTTGAAGCAACCATATTCCAATTCTTACTGATCTTTTTGCGTATTTAACTGTATTATCATTCTTACTTTACTTATCAAGCAATATATTTGTTTATAAAATCACTATTTTACAAGTTAAATCAATCCACGTGCCCCTAATCACATAACAGATTCAACTGTATCAACTTTCGAGTAAACAGTTTCACGATGAGTCTTTTGTTTGCCTTATTAAAAAACAAAAATTAAATTTTCTATCGTTATGTTTCTCTAACATTGTTAGTATCAGGGATCGAAATTGATCCGTTAGTATACTAATGTAAGTATCAAAATAGGAAAATCGCTATTTCTAAATAATGAGGGATGAAGCCTGTAGGATAAATAGTGGAATGCTAAAATACTATACTACTCCGCAATTGGCGTTAGTCCACCTATACCTTGGTTGATTGAGAAAATGAGCATAGAATATTAGCTGGATGCATCACGTACTGGTCCACTCATTTCTTTCTCTCTAGTTACTCTCTAATCATCTCTCTCTCTCTCACTTACCGTTTCTACCTTTTCACACTCTCAATTACTGCTACTCCAAATCCATGCAGATCCTGCTGACTGATGCAAATTTCCTCTCTCTCTCTCTCCTCACAATGCATCCATTTTCTTCTTAGCTTAGCTACATTTACTCCTCTCTATC
>JACEIK010000648.1:184791-247247 GCA_018107945.1 Datura stramonium
CCTATTGCCATCCCTACTAGGATGATCTTATATATGCTCATCAAGTTTGGTGTCATTTGGAGTTTGTATATCTATGGGCTTGACTTAGCCAAGGAGTAAAGGCATTGTTGTAATTACCTGAAGCTTTTGAAGGCTATAACTTATTTAACACATATGGGAATGAGGTTAAACTTCATGAAGATGTGAAGGAAGTCAAGAGGAGTTGCTAAAAAAAAATGATTCGAATGGGATCAGAAACACCCATTATAATTTTGAAAAAAAAACATGTCTACTCCTAACACTTGAGTTTATCTCTTTAAAGCATATATAAGGGCTATGCATGGTGATAGCCTACTAGCCTTCCCGGGGTATGTTGATTGACCATTTTTTGGATAACAAAAGGCATGTTGCTTGATGAGAGGTCAAAATACACATATTTTAGTCATTATTTGTCTCATATTTTAGTACTTTTAGCATCTTTTGAGTATTGATTGTATATTTTATGCTAAATTTATATTCTAATGTGTAGGAATAAAACATTGGTGAAATTGAAGAGATTTGGAGCATAAACGAATAAAGAGGGGAAAATTATAGAAGAAAATTAAGCAGCTATATATATACATATGTGTGTGTGTGTGTGTGACAATTGCAAATAAGAATTGAGAAAGGAGGAGAATTACGTACCTAAGCAAACACGATAAGTAGTCCGTAGCTTAAAATTACCAGTAGTTGTGCACCATCAATTGGTCGCAAGAGCATGGTGATGTGCCAAAATTTACGACATATTTGTACCTTTTTCATAAGTTTTGAATGTCTTTGAGTGCTTTTATAAGTTACTTTTGACATTATAATATGGTATTATAGGAATCAGAATGAAAATGAAGAAGATTGTATAGAACTAGAAAATTTCACACAAAATGGGTAACACACGGACTGGATATGAATTATGCGGTCCATCTATTGAAACGCATGTAACACCACATATCTTTCAACATATATATGGCTAAGTTAATATCAATGAAGGTACTTAAGTTCAAGATGATGTAGGTGATATTCAGGCCAAAAGTTGAGATAAACAAATGTATATAAGTGTTTAGTCAAAGTGTAAGGATAAAGGTATGGAGAATGAGGTAAAATAATTATGGTCCTTGCTTGACACATTCAAGTGAAAAGATGACAAGTAGGTGTATTACCTACTTACGCTAAATGAATCAAGTTAGGGGGCCTATTCGGAGAAATAACTACATCGATTATTAGACCTAATAGCGGTCTAAATGAAACTTAAAGTTGGTCCAACATAATGACACCAAATTTGCCCAAAACTACCTAACAAATTAAGGCCCAAAATGGGTACAAGTTAGGACCCTAAAGAGGTACAAGTTAAGGCCCAAAAGAGGTGCTTAAAGGGCCAAGTAGGTGCATCACCTACTTGACCAAATACTGGCCCAAAATGAAGTATAAACCAACTACCATATTTGACTAATTTGTGGTCCAAAAATGAATACAAAGGTAGCCACAAGTTGTGTAAATATGAGGCCCAAATTGAATTAAACTTGACTCATTTCTAGTCCAAACGGGTTAAATTGAGGTGGCATGTTATGACCTTTACAAGGTCATATTTATCCCCAAAAAAGGCTCACTTTATACTTTATAAAAATATGAAAAAAATTGCAAGTTTTCTCTCTTCCCGCTTAAACTCCAAATAGCTCCCTTTTTGCCCCTAAGAATTCTTGAAAAATTTCAACATTCTCCATGCTTGAGGTAAGTAAAAACACTTACAATTTTGATACTAATTTACTACCTAAAACTAAGAAATTATGTGGTGAGAAGTTAGGAAATATAGCATCCCCTTTCCTCAAGTTGGCTGCCCAAATTATGTGAAAAATTAAGAAGTTTCTTCTTCACTTTTTGTTGTATATATTAAGAATAAATAGATTCTTCAAGACTATAAGAAAAAGAGTACAAGAACATCCCTTCAAGTGTAGTAAGTACTCTGTCCAAGTTTTTTTTTGTATAAAAATTTGGGTGGATAAATCTTGTTGTAATATTGTTAAGAACTCACAGGACGGTGCTTAAAAGTCGTGATTTCAATATGTTGCTGTGGTGTTTGAGTGTAATGAATTATGTTGGAGCTTTTTTTTGTGTTTTTTATGATTGGAGGCAGTATGTTGGTGTGAGTATGGATTGTATTGAAATAGGAGAGAAGGGTGTGGCGATACCCCATTGAATTTACATCAATACATATAATCTGTTCGAAAATTATTTAGCTATTATTTTGGTGGAGTTGAGTTGGGTTCACTGACTAATATTAGCTTCATTATGAATCTATATTTTATATTAACATGATAAAGAAAAGTTCAAGTTTTACCAGGCATAATAGTTGAAAGAAATAATGTTTATCTATTCTATGCCGGCATAAATCTGAAGTGAAAATTTTTTTGTTGAGGTTTTATTCATTGTGATCCCTAATGAATATTTAGAAAGTATGAAGAAAATTTTAGTAAGTCAAGTCCTTATTCATATGCAATGGTTAAGTTGAGTTTCAAAGAATATCCTTTCTATTCAAGTCCAAAGAAGTTAACTAAGAAGTGTCTTAATAACTAATAAAAGAGGCTATAAAAGTCAATCTTTTTAATACTTTTTATGTGTGAGTTGCATGTGTTAGTGTGCTACCAAGGCTCTACTACCATATTGAGGTACTATATATGGATGATTTGTGTGTGTTAGTATGCGCCAAGGCGCTACTGCCATATTGAGGCACTACATATGCATGAGTTGTGTGTGTTAGTTTGTGCCAGGGTGATGATGACATATTGAGGGGATTATATATATACACAGAGTGCACCAAGATGATATGAATACTTAGCATGTGTTACATTGTGAATTAAGGCGTGTTTTGAGTTTTAAAAAAAGTAAAGGAGATAAAAAGCTTAACGAGTCTTACAAATTTCAGTTTTCAGATTTTGTACGATATCTTGCTCTCATTTACTATTTGCAGTTTATTCAAATAATATTTCTACCTTAAATACTAGTACTTTCTTTTGTACTGACGTCCCTATTGCTTGGGAAACACTACATTCTTTTCTGCAGGTCCAGATTGAGCCCCAGATATAGGTCTCTAGTAGGAGCTGCAGAGTTCAGTAATTTCGCTATTCTTCAATTCTTTCTGGAACTAAAGAGTTAGAGTTCCAATTTTTTTTTGAGTATGTGTATACAAGATAGTAAGGTTGGGCCTTATCCCGACTATATATCAGTCAGGTTACTCTTAGAGGCTTGCATAAATTTGTTATGAGTTTTCAACAATGTTGTTTATGGCTTTGTCGGCCTTTTCAATAATGCTGATTATGGCCTTGCCAAGTTGTTGTTTATTCCCTGAGGTACTTTTAGCCTGTCAGCTTTGTATATACATGTTTTGGGTAGCCAACTACTTAAAGTATATCCTTTTCGTGGTCTTCTTAATTTATTCGTACTTATGCTATAGTAGTGTTATTATGATGTCCCGGTCAGCCCAATTGCCATTCGAGTTCTAGGAGTTTCAGTGGCTAGCTCGGTCAAGTGAGGCATTAGGTGTCGGTCATGCCTTCCCAGATTTGGGGCAAGACATACTTGGTATCGAAGCACGTCAAGTTCTAGGAAGTGTAAAAGACGTGTCCATTAAAGCTTTGCTTATGGGTGTATTATGCACCACACTTCAGGAGACTACAGGGCATTTAGGGATGATTACCTTTCTTCATTTATTAGAATTGTGCAAATAGAGTTGAGTCATAAGAATCTAACTCGTACTCTATTATGTAGTTACAAAAATGCCTTTGGTTAAGTTGAATACTGATAGCAGATGGGCCAATGCGGAAGGGGAGAAGGCACTAGTCATGCCCCGCCTGGATAGGGAATGGGTATGAAGACTAAGGAGAATCATTGCTATTGTTGGCACGTCGTGTGGTGTTAGAGATAGAGGAAGCATAAAGGGATCAAGAAATCCAAGCCCCCATATTCCACCCCCTCCTGAAGGGGCAGTTAGAGGAGACCCAGTTCCCCCAGTTCCCCTACTTAGCTCAACAATTAGAGACTAGGAGAAGGCGATCCAGTTGCTGACATAAACAGTGATATTACAGCAACAACATCTGACATGATCTTCTGATGGCTCTAAAAGTTCAAGAGTTCAGGGCTTTGTCAGCCTGAATCCTCATGTATTCACAAATTTTAATCCAAAAAAGGACCCTTAGGAGTTTATCAAGAGTTTATTGATCAGTTTCATAGGATACTTAGAATCATGCATACCTTAGTAATAAAAGCAACAGACTTGGCATCTTTCAAACTGCAAGATGTAGCTATTTTATGGTATGAGGCCTAGGAGAGATCTAGGGGATCAGATGCACGCCTAGCTGAATGGGAAGAATTTTTAGTAGTCTTTCTAAACTAGTATCCTCCATGAGAAGCTAGACAAGCCAGAGTTGATAAGTTTTTGAACCTCAGACAGGGCAACATGAGTGTTTGAGAATACAATCTCAAGTTTAACTCTTAGCTAGAATGCTCCTTCTATTATAGATACAATATAAGCCAAAGTCCACCGTTTTGTGAATGGTTTGGGACCCTATCTGATTAGAGATTGCACCCTAGCATCCTTGAATGAGAACATGGATTAATCCAAGTAGTTTCCTAGACATGAAAAATCAGAGGAATCAATTCCGGGATAGCCAAAATAGAGCAAGAGAACAGAGCAAAAGAGTTAGATCTTCAGAGTCTTTTGGAGGATTCCAAGGTGGTATTAGTCTCCAAATTACTCGATGATCAGCCTATTCTGCTGATAGTACTCCACTCTAGTCACAATGACCCAGGTATGATCACTATGCTCAGTCCGGGTCAGTTCAGTATTTTGAAGAACCTACATCCCATCACCAAGAGCGTTCAGGTTAGATGAGGCCACCTTTGCCCTTGCTTTCCTTAATGTAGAAGGACACATTCTACACCATGCCTTCAGGGTACAGATGTGTGTCATCGATGTGGGTTTTAGGGAATTTTATACAGCATTGTCAAAATAAAGGTAAAGATTGTACCACACAGTTCTCAGGGTCTGCAGTAGCCTCTTCTTCCAGCGTTCATCCTCTAGGGGCTGGTCCTTAGACATTTACAAGTCAATATAGGGTAGAGGAAGCTAAGCCTCTAGTTTAGGAAGTGGTCAAAACTACTTCTATGCATTGACAGGTCGTTAGGACTTTGAGGTATCCTAGACTGTAATGCCCTGGAAACTCAAAATCTAATTCCAGGACTTAACTCAAGAAATCTGGAAAAGCTGCAGAAAAGCTATAGGACGACCCACCAAACGAGTCGTTAAGAGACCCCACGACTCATTTGATGAGCCGTGAGAAGGAGGTTTGAGAATTTTAAGAAGGGAGACAGTGTACCCAACGAGGGACTTCACGAGTCGTGGTCACTGACCACGACCCGTTGAGTCACTCGTGGTTAGGTCTGAGTTGGGGATATTATCAGTGGAGAAGTGTACTTGACGGGTGGGGGAAATGAGTCATGGTCCCTAGTAATGACTCGTTATGTCCCCCGTTACCAGCCCTAGTGAGTTTTTAGCCAGTGTACCTGACGAGTGTCACAACGAGTCGTCATCAGTGTCAACGACTCGTTAGGTGACTCGTTACTAAACTTAGCATTTAATCTTCATGTGTGAGACAGCGTGGTCGACGACTGGTGACCACGAGTCGTTGTCAGTGACCACGACTCGTTAGGTCCCTCGTTAGGGTCACCTGGCAGATTTTCCTAGTGAATTTCTAAGGGATAGTTAGTAATTTTCTACTCTCCCAAGCTTAAAACTACGTCATTTTAGTAATAATTTTAGAACTTTTAGTGGGGAAAAATGGTTCATTCCTCATTCCCACTCTCAGTTTTCAGAAAATCTCCATAAGTTCTCCTCTCAAGAATCCTTAAAGCAAGATTAGGGTTCTTCCTTCATCGCAGCAATTCAGGTCTTCTTCTTTAGGGAATTCTTAGCCATGTATATGGGAATTCAACAAGGGAATTTTCCTTCCCCTGTGTTGCCCAATATCCTCCCATAATTTTCCTATCAGTTTAGCCCTAGATTTTAGAATATGAAGAGATTTTCATGTTGGTTTTCATTAATTTCAATTGGGTTATCATCCATGTTTATTACGCTTATGATATTCATCAATTCATAAGTAAATTATTGTTTTTCTTGCCAAGATGATTTACAACCCTAAATTTTCGAGTAAAGATTATTGCGTATTAAATTTCATCTATTTTCTATATTTTGCAAAGTATGTTAGTCGAATATCCTAGTAATTCTTATTATATATATATGTGAGCAATTATTCCATTGAGAAGAATGATTTTACCCTTGTTGGATGAAACTTCAAATTCCTTGAAATTTCGTCATATTATGAAATTTCCGTGTTGTTGGAAATCGAGTTGTGTTCTCTATTAGCCGCTTAGCTGTTTAGTTCAGTTAGAATGTAGAACCTCTTCAAAGACTACTTAGAAAGTGTCAACTGATCTTGCTTGACTTCAGTCTTCTTTCCCTCGTGTGTTAGTGGTGCCTCCTAATCATCGAATCGACTCAGAATCTAGCTGTGTATTGGTCCATTAGGTGTCATGACTTTAGATATATAGTCTGAATGTGCCCCAGGACCCCATTTTAGTTTACAGTTGTAATTACACGGTTGACGCCTAGATAGCGTTTCTCCGACCAGCCTAGGAACTTAGTTTTAACTGTCCGATAAGGCCTCGTACTTTCAGTTATATACCCCTGACAGTCTTGGACCCCAGTTTGAGCTATTAGCCTAGTATTTCAGTTTAGGGTTTTTTAGTGGTAGTAGGACATAGCACCGAGTAGGGTCGGGGTTCCAAAGACATCCAAGTTCGAGAACTACGCTGTTGCCAGAGGTTACAAGATGGCTTGGCCCGATTGGCCCTAGACTTTGTGATCACCCAGTTCATGCCTTTATACCCTGGCAAGGCATATTGGGTCCTACTGGTGGGGTGTATACATCGGACTCCACGTCTATCTCACGTGGTTATATGCCTGTTAGAGATCCTCCCACTAGTCAGTTTGGCCTTTTCACTTTTAGTTTTGAAAATTAAGTTTAGTCTAGATCAGTTTAGTGTTGTTTCTAAGACTCAGTATTTCATATTTAGAGTATGTATTTGACCATCAACACGGTCATCTTGACCATTTCCCAGTTTACATCAGTAGTTTAGTTCAGCTTACTTGTTGGTCATTGCATATCATTTCGGCTTAGACTTTACATCGATATTTTTCTCCCACTTACTCGCACATTCAAAGTACCGACGTATACTATTATGCTGTATCGTTTCATGATACAGCTGCAGGTTCCCAAACTCAGCACTGTTAGCCGCTATGATTCAGATCCTCCTCTACCAGCCGAAGTGTGAGTCGTCATCATTCAAGGGCCTTGCTTTACTTTCTTTCGGTTGCTATTATTTTTAGTTAGACTTAGAGTTAACTCGGGGTCGGTCCCAGAAACTCATCAGTTGAAGGCTATTTTCAGACAGAGTTAATTTCTTAAACTTCAAATATTTTAAATTTTAATGTTTTCTTCTAGTTTATTTTCTGAAATGCTCTTATGCTATTTCAAAGCCCGCCATGATATATGTTGTTTTACTCGTAATACCGTATGATAGACCAGGTTGACTTGGGGTCACTTGTGACTCTTAATACCATGGCATGCTTAGGGTGTAGCCTCGAGGCGTGACAAACTTGGTATCAGAGCACTAGGTTTAGAGTATCCTAGAAATGTCTGAAAAGTCGCATCGAGTAGAGTACTTTTGATGGGTGTGAAGGCCAAAGTAACAATTATGACGAGGAGGCTACTAGATGTTATTAAGAAAACTCTCTTTTCTTTTGTTCATACTCTTTATCGTGCGTTAAAGTCTAATTCCAAAAACGACCTTCTAACTCATGCTCTGTTTCATTTCAGTGAACCATGCCTCCTAGACGCGGTAATGAAAGAAGGGCCGGTAATGTCGCACCTACCCACCAACCCCGATAGCATCTCGGTTATTTATCTGCCCTATCGCCAATTCGGTGGTGGCCATTCAACCGCTGACCCAAACAATCTCCAACCAGGTGAAATAGCAGGTGGTGCCGATGAACACCAACGGGTCTGCATCACCGCGAGAGTGAGGGATTTCACCCGTATGAACCCTCCATCTTTCACAGTGGATCCAAGGTAGGAGGATCCCCAAGAGTTCGTGGATGAGATCGTGAAGATTACCGCATTATGGGTGTCACCCTTGAGTGCCGATATGGTTGCCTACCACCAAAAGAGGTAGCCTCAGTCTAGCATGACCAGTGGAAAGAGGGGCGGCCATCTGAGTAGGGACCAGTAGAGTGGGAAGAATTTCTAATCTTGGGAAGAATTGTATGCCCAAGTGATACTCAAATGCTTCATTTCGACTTGTTTATCTATCGTTATGTGAGCATTCTCATGTGATTTTTAGTTAAATGGAATTTATACTAACCAACATGATTAGTGTTGTTTTGCAGGTAAAAGGAATGCCAATATACATGTTGGTGAAGATCGGGAATGGACTTGGAAACAAGTAGTGAAGGATATGGAGAGAGAGCAAATAGGGGTATGGCTCCGCGATGGAGCCGTGTCAATGCTGCTACACGCGGAGTGCATTCACCTGTGATGAAATAATTTTGGCAATTTCCGTCTGGAGGTTCGCGTTACCTGTGACATGGAGGCAATGGTCCGCGATGCACTCCGTGTCACGTTGAGTACAATAATCTGGAACCTCAAGTTCCAAAGGAAGGTAAGCGGGAGCAGCACCGTGGCACGGAGGCAAGGCTCCGCGATGCAGTTTGCCACGCCGAGGTGAAATTGTTGAGGAACTTGATTCCAGAGAGGGTCCACGATACCCCCTATGGAACGGAGGAGTGCTCCGCGATACACCCGTGCCACATTGCTTGTTATTCCGGTAAATTCTCAATAGTATAAATAACAAACTTAGGTTTTATTTTAAACATTCGACTTGGTTGAGAACGTGTTTATAGGCGCTGAGAGACGAAAATCTAGGTTCTTCTCATCTCTTTCTCTTTTATCTCAATTGTTTGTATGAATTCTACTTATTTAATGATGTTTAATCCACAAATGAGTGGCTAAATTCACTTCTTGCTGAGGTTAAGAACAATTGTGAAAAATAAAAATTGTTGATCATTTCAGTTTTCATCTTTTCTTCAATGGCTGTTCTATCAATTCTTGCTTTATCGCATTAATGTTTGGCCAATGTTAATGAGCATCTAGAAATCCAATTTTGATTTTGAAAAGGAAAGAAATTGGAAAGATGTGAATTGGTAGGATATGACATTTTCTTAGCTGTAAAATTGAGGAAAGATTTACATTCAGAATAGAAATATATCTGAAAGTCTTATTAGAATAATTAAGGAATCGGTTATGTATGGCTAGAGCACAGTTCCTTTACTGTTTAAATGTAGATTAAGGTTCATGATTCTTAAATTGGATAGAAATCAAAAAGATCCAATCCATATACACAATTTTACTAGTAACCGAAGAAAAGATTAGCTGAATGGAATCGATAAATTACTTCCCTTGTATGTTTGTTTTAACCTCATCTTGCTCATTGCTATTGTTAGACTCAAATTATAATCCTAACTTAGATTTTTATTACTTAGTAAACTTAATCCTCAAAATATTGTTTATTTGGTTGTCTCGCATTCATAAAGATAGAGTTCATTTACGCTTGCTACTAGTACGGTAGTTCAGTCCCTGTGGGATCGATACTTGGCTTTATTCAAGCCACTTTTTACTACTTGTTCGACCACGTGCACTTATGCAGTAGTTACCAACAAAAGATCGAACAAGTTTTTGGCGCCGTTATCGGACCGGCAATTGTAAATTTATTTTCTTAGTGTTAGTTTACAAATTTAATATAAGTAGCTGACAATCCTGTCTTAGCTCTGTCTTTTGCTGATATTGAATTCTTTTGAACACTGGCAAGAGATAAGGAGTTGGTGGATTCATATATAGAGCCAAAGACAAATGCATCACAAATAAGGGAAGCTCTAGAGAAGAAGCTGCAGTTGCTAAGACAAGCAATTTGGCAACAACAGAATCCACCACTTGTGAGGGTAGTGTTAGTGCCCGAGGAAATGGCAACAAGGCCGGTTCGCGAAGTAGAAATCACACATGATAACAATGTTACATCTAGTATTCGCAGCATCTCAGAGCCGTGAGGGAGGTCGGAGCTTAAACAGAACATGGTTTAATTGTTGCACACCAGCGGGCACCACAGGTCTCCTGTATGAAGATCCACAACATCTCCAAAACTTTGGAGATAAGTGACACTTACATCCATGGAGTATCATCCGACTACGTGAGACTTACATTATTCCATTTTCATTATTGGGGGAAGCAAAGAGGTGGTTGAAAGCTGAACCACTCCACCTCTATCACCACTTGGGATGATCTTGCAGAAAGTTTTGTTACGATTCTTTCCATCCGGGAAAACAAATGTGACTTAGAAGTCAGATTTTAAGTTTTAAAACAAAGAGAGGGTGAGAACCTGTACCAACCTTGGGAGAGGTTCAAATCAAAGTTAAGGGATTGTCCTCACCATCACCAGTCCAATGATGTTTTGCATACTTTCATAGAGGGTTTGGAGCCACATACAAAAATTTGCTAGACTCAAAGAATGGGGACAAAAATAGAAAAGACTTATGAGGAGCTTCTATACTTTGTTAAACTCAGATTACAGGGAAACTCGTAATGGAATGCGGACTCTTCAAGAGGAGTAACAAGGAAAGCGTAAGGAGTCTTTGAGGTGGATGGGTTTTATGAAGCAACGCTGCACAGATAGCTGCATTGTAAAATCAACTCAACACCCATCAGGTCTGGAAAGAGATGAGCTGGAATCAAGCACAAGCCCTACCAATGTAGTGCAAAGAGGGTATGGTGTGAAGTATGTGGGGAGTAAAGAACACTCAAATATGTTGTGGTGCAAATCTAGATTCAGTAAACTTTGTTGGGAACGTCCAGATAAATAATAATCAACAGTATGGCAACAATTACAACTCAAATTAGAGGAATCATCCGAATTTCTCTCTTGGGGTAGTAAATAACCATCAAGGGCGTAGTTCGAACTGTAGTGCAGAGAAATCAAGGGCTACCAGAATTATCAGTCTCAATACAGAGGAAACAATGCACCTCCTCCACCACCCAACAACATTGAGGAAATGTTCAAAACAATGATAGCTAACCAAGCGCAAATGGCAAAGTAATTATAAAATTAGCGGCGTAATTTGAAAATCAGCAATTAGCTACAAAGGCGTTGGAGTACCGCTTGGACAACTAGCTGGAGATCAAAACACCAGGCCCAGAGGAGGACTACTGAGTGATACTGACCCAAGATCCCAAGCAGGTCAATGCAGTGAACACAAGGAGTGGATTACAACTCATGGAGGTGGAACTGCAAAGACCACTCAAGAATCGTGGAGCGTTGAGCAAAGATGGGGAACATGATGATGAGAGGGGAAGGGGAAAGGTAGCTGAAGAAGAAAGACCACCACCCCTGTTCCCTCAAAGATTAAAGAAGAACAAGGAGGAAGCTTGCTTTAAAAAGTTCATGGAGGTGCTGAAACAGGTACACATTAATTTACCTTTGCTGGATGTTTCTGGGTGTGGAGTGCCGAAATATGCAAAGTATATCAGGGACATCGTAGTAAACAAAAGCGTATTGACGGAGTATGCTACGTGGCGCCACTGAGGAGTGCACCTCTCGGATACAGAACAGGTTGCCAACAAAGCTCAAGGATCCTGAGATTTACCATTCTACTCACAATCGGGCAAAAGCAGTATCCGAGTCATGACTCATGTGATTTGGGAGCTTGTTAGCAACTTGATGCTGACATCGTTGTTTAAGAAGTTCGGGCTGGGCAGTCCTAGACCAACTACAGTGATCTTGCAGTTAGCAGACCGTTCTTTGTCTAGACCAGATGGCATTGTGTATGGGATGTGCTAGTGCAAGTGGGCTCCCCTCATCTCCCGGTAGATTTTATTATATTTGATTTTGAGCCGGATGCGAGGTCCCATTTATTTTGGGACGTCCTTTCTTGGCAACAGGGAGAGCGTTGATTGATGTAGCTGTGGCAGTTAACCATGCGAGCGCATGTTAAAGTGGAGGTGTTTGATGTGTATAAGGCTCATGAAGCCTGACCATTTATGAGGAGCTTTCGAAGAATCAATGTGCTAAACAAGGAAGCAATTTTCAGATTGTTGATTCTCAAGATCCATTGGAGAGAGCTTTGATGAGCTCCGATCATTTCGGAGATAGGGGATGTAAGGAGATGGTGCAAATGTTGAACGAACCATAATGGTTTCTCAGGCTAAGACTTCAGCCCATTGATGAGGTCCCTGAGCCATTGCTTCAAACCATCTATTGAGGAAGCACCAAAACTCGGAGTTGAAGATATTGCCTCCTTACATCTGAAGTATGTATTTTTGGGGGGAAGATGACACTTGCCAGTCATCATCTCCGCAGAACTGATGGAGGCACAGGTAAAGGAGCGCCGGTGGTTCTCAAGAAGCGGAAGAAAGCAATGGGCTGGCAAATGTCAGACATTAGGGGAATCAATCCAGCCTTTTGTGCACACAAAATTTTTATGGAAGAAGGAGCAAAGCCAACTGTGCAGCATCAGCGGATGTTGAATCCGGTGATGAAGGATGTGGTTAGGAAGAAAGTGATCAAGTGGCTTGATGCAGGTGTGGCTCATCCCATTTCAGACAGTGAATGGTCAGTCCTTACTAGTGTCCTAAAGAAAGGAGGGATGACCGTGGGTCACCAACGAGAAGTTAGAATGAGTGGATTCCTACACGCACAGTCATAGGCTGGCGAATTTGCATGGACTACAGGAAGCTCAATGAGGCCACAGGCGAAAGATCAATATCCTGCTTATTGATAAGATATTGACAAAGTTATGTGTCAAGAATATTATTGCCTTTGATGGATATTCGCTATAACCAAATATCCATAGCACCAGAGACCAGGAGACATGACTACTTCTCTGAGAATGTCCATGTGGATATGGTATTTCAGGATCAGATTATCGATAATGCCTCACACATTCAGAGATGCACGATAGAAGGATCTTTCATGATATGGTGGATGATTTTGTCGAGGTATTTATGGATGACTTTTTTTCTGCTTTCGGTAATTCATTTGCTACTTGTTTGCGTATCTTGATGTGGTGCTAGCTCGATGTGAAGACTCCAACCTTGTACTCAACTGGGAGAAATGTCAATTTTTAGTCAAGGAGGGTATCGTCCTTGGCCATAAGGTGTCTTAAGGTTGGAAGTCGATCGTGCAAAGATCGAAGTGATTGAAAAGCTACCACCACCGCTGTCATTGAAGGGTGTTCGCAGTTTTCTCTGCATATGCAGGTTCTACAGATGAAGTTCATCAAGAACTTCTAAAATTTCTAGACCGATATGTCAGTTGCTAGAAAAAGAGGTGAAGTTCGAGTTTGATGAGGTTTGTGTTAAAGCATTCGAGGAGTTGAAATAGAAGTTGATAGAAGCACCTATTCTCATTTCTCCGGATTGGGAGAAACCGTTTGAATTAATGTGTGATGCAAGCGATGTGGCTGTAGGAGCTGTATTGGGGCAGCGGAGGAATAGAATTTTTCATTCCATTCATTATGAAAGTAAAACACTTGACGCAACCCAAGTCAATTATAATACCGAAAAGGAGATGCTAGCAATTGGAAGTTCGCGCTTGAAAAATTCAGTTCCTACTTGGTGGGTTCTAAAGCAGTGGTGTATACTGATCATGCAGCGATTCGGTATCTGTTTAACAAGAAGGATGCAAAGCCCAGGCTGATTAGATAGATCTTGTTGTTACAAGAGTTTGACCTAGAGATTCGGGATAGAAAGGGGAGCGAGAATCAAGTGGAAGACTTCCATCGCGATTGGAAAGCCGGTCGTATGTGAAGGAAGGGACAACATCAAGGAGAGTCTCCTGGATGAGCAGCTCTTGGCACAAGGGAAGCTGAAATGGTATGCAGACATTGTGAATTTGCTAGTGAGTGGAGTCTATCCACCTGGAGGCTACCATTCTACAGAGAAAGAAGTTGAGACATAATTGCAGGTATTACATTTGGGATGAGCCGTACTTGTTTAAGCAGGGACCGAATCAGGTGATGAGAAGATGCATTCCAGAGAGCCAGATTGCAGAAGTATTGAGGAGTTGTCACCATCATTGTGTGGAGGGAACCACGGAGGCGAGCGACGTACAAGGTGATACAAACAGGTTACTTTTGGCCTACACTATTTAGAGACTCTATGGCATAAGTAAAATGTGGTGATTGATGTCAAAGAACAGGCACAATTGGTAGGAGGCAGAGATGCCACTGCAGTAGATATTAGGAAGGAGATCGTTGATGTATGGGGAATAGATTTCATGGGCCCGTTCCCACCGCCATTTGGTAATCGTTACATCTTGGTAGCCGTTGATTATGTATCAAAGTAGGTCGAAGCAACAGCTTGCCCCAGGAATGACAACAAGGTAGTAACAAAATTTGTGAAAAGCATATCACTCGTGTTCGGGACACCCCGAGCCATTATCGTGATGGAGGGGCTCATTTTGTAAATGCAAGTTTCAAAAATTTGCTAGCTAAGTATGGGGTGTGTCACAAGTGTAGCAATAACATATCATCCCCAAACTAGTGGGCAAGTGAGGTGCTGAACAGAGATAAAGCGTATCTCACAGAAGATGGGTGAATGCACAACGTGCCGATTGGTCAAGCAAACTCGACGATACGTTGTGGGCTTATAGAACTCAGTACAAGACACCCATTGGGACTTCCCTGTACAGATTGGTCTATGGAAAGGCGTGTCATCTTCCTGTGGAGCTAGAATCCGAGCTTTTAATGTGAGAAAATTGAAATATGGATCCCGAGCCAGCGGTGGAAGAAGAGGCCGATGCAACTCAACTTGATGAGCTTAGCTGGTTGCTTATGAAAGTGCCAAATGCTACAAGGAGAAAAACGAAGAGGTGGGACAATAGGCATATGGTGCATCGGATCTTTGAGCCGGGGCAGAAGGTGTTGCTATTTAATTCGAGACTGAAGCTTTTCAGAAAATTGCAGTCCAAATGGTCGTGGCCGCTTAGTGGTGAGAAATGACCCCACACGGGCAAAGGAGTTGTGGCAAGAAGATATGCCACGTTAGTGAATGGGAAATGATGGGCATTATTGGGGTGAGGACGTTATTCGAGAGAAGATGTCCATCACTTCAGAGGATGATTGAACATGAATGACGCCGAGCCGCGACGGTAACCAGTAATCGCACTGGAGGCAACCCAGGAATGTGTTGTAATAGATGAGTAGAAAATTTTGAAAAAAAAAGAAAAAAAGAGAAAAAGAAAATAAAAAAATTTGCGTTGAACTCAGAATTCTAACCAATTTCGTGTGGTGAAATGATTTCAGGAATGGAGGGAAAATGCAAAGAAGCGCATAGGAAAAAAATCAGTTCGGCACATTGGCAAACGAGCCTTCGTGATGGCTCCGTGTCACATAGAAGGTGCTTCGCGTTACCCTCCGTGACACGTTAAAGCTTATTTCGGATTTTTTAAAAATTCAAAACATTCAGCGCGATGGCTCCGTGTCCAGAGGCGCGCTCGCGCACCCGTGACACGTTGAGTGCTATTTCGCATCGGGTCACACCGGGTCACTGGGCAACCCGCAAGAGAAAATATCTCTTTAAAACCCCAAATTCCTCATTTTCTCCTTATTTCCATTCCTCCGCGACCCACACCCAAATTCCCTTCTCTCCTAACGTGACACGGACCTAAGGGATCGAATTCCTTCAAGTTGTCTTCAATTTCATCAAATTAAAGGTATGTTCTTGAACTCTACCTCATTTTCCCCAAATTTTGAGTCTTGGAACATGTTTGGTGAGTGAACCTTGGCCTCCTAAGTGTGAAATGAGCTTGAATTCACTTGAGTTATGATTGAATGATGTTCATAGTATCGTTGTGAGTAGTATGAACTCAATGATTGCATGTTTTATTGAATTCTTATAAATTGATAGCTAGGGTTGAAGATTGAATAGAAGACGACTAAATTCTTGAAATGTTGAAAATAAAATTGGGTTGTGCATGTTGGGTGAAGTGAAATATATTGTGATTAATGTTGAATATGCTAAGTAAAAAGGGATTTTCGTGAGAATGAAATTGGAGAATTGCATAGGTTGTTTTTTTTTTCTAAGTGCTATGATGATGAATGGAATCGATGGCGATATTTTTATTCAGTGTACAAAGTCTGAGTAGTACATAGTAATTGTTCCATCGATTTATATGAATGCACTAAGCCGGTTGAATGTTAAGAAGGAGAAAAATCATGAATGTCTTGTCGAATTGTTTGGATTGTGCTTAAGACTATGGGGTGCCCTAATTCCACCCAACCTTAGTTGTAGCTAATTATGACTTGAATAACATTGGAACTGTCTATTTGAATGTACAAGAGTAATGTCAGGCCGACAAGACAAGGGCAAGGGCGCATCCACATCGGGCGCCGGCAGAAAAAGGGTACGATTGGGAAAAGGGGGCTCAAAGAACACTAGTGGTTCCACGAGGCCAACGCCGACAATACGGAACCCGATGGGTGACTGATGAGGGAAAGAAGTGGTATGCGAGCATAAAGAAACCAAATACATCCCGTAGGAGCAATAGCACGGGAGCCGCTGGCACAAGAATTCGCGGATTGTACACTGGATTGACACTTACTGGCTAAATCTCTATCTTCGAAGAGCCCAAGGAGTGCAATCTCCATCTTATTCGGGAGTTCTATGCCAACCGGAACCGACCCTACGCAGTCAATACACCGTCAAAATCAGCAGGTTAGCTTTTGAGCCCCATCACTTTAATGCAATCCTGGGGGCGGGGGACACAGACGCTCATGTCCTCCCCCAACAGAACATCACTCCACCCTATGCGGACACATCGACGCACTCTATGTGGAGCCCAATGGGACAACAAGGTGGGTAGGCACAAGGAGAGGGGTCATCAGACATTGTCTTACTTCAGATGAATCCGGGAAGCTCTGGGATTTGGTTGAAGATTGTGTGTTCTGCCTGATCCCAAAAGTAATGTGACAGATGTCACCTGGGAGCAGAGTGTGCTTGGTGTATGCCCCGATGAAGGGGCCTGAAATCAATGTTGGGGCGGTAATCATCTCCGCCACGAAGAGAGCCCAAGGACTACATCAGGGCATAGATACGGGTTCGGTGGTTTGCTTACCACAGTTTCTGAGGCCATGATATTGAGGAGGAGGCCCTGGATTACATCCCACAAATTGACAGGCGTGCCTTGGATGTCACTAAAACCAAGGCACCCGACACTACTCATGGGGCTTGCTCACACTAGCCGAGCGACATGCCGGGATGACCAGTATATGGCCCGCATGTACGAGATGCAGATGTTGCAACTGCGTACGGCGGGAGGCCAGCAACGGAGGATGAGCTGTGGCAGGTCGAGTTGGATTACACATTCGCGAGAATGCCGTGGCTCTATGTAGAGTGGGCCAACATTTGTGGAGCCCGTGGACGACATGTCCCTACGATGAGGAGACACGCCGAGGACCTGATGTTTAGTCAGACGAGGAAAGCGGGGGCGATTCTGATATGGGAGACGAGGCAATGACACCTGATGAAGAAGTTGAATACTACTGATCAGGGAGGTTTCACCACCCACCCTTTGTGATATGTGAAATTATGTGAAATACCGACGTGTTCGGTTTAAGTGTGGGGTGGGAGTAGTTAGGTGCTAGCTGCTTTGTTTATGTTTCTTATGTTTGTTTGTTTAAGCCAGAAAATGTGACCTCGTGACCTGTGTTATGTGTGTTTTGTAATTAATTTGGTGTTGTAAATGGAATGTTGAGCCGCGTCGTGTGTTGTGTTGAGATGCTGCTGGTTGTGTTATTAAATATTTTTTCATCTTTTCTATCAAAATTTTTAAAATTTTAAATTCTTGTGAATTCTTTATGTTGGGCTTTCGGCCTTTGCTTTTGGTGCTTTTACCGACAATAGTCCCATTGAACTGAAGTCGTAGATAGTGATCGTTCCCTATGATAGATGGATGACGACCGCCTTAAGGGAAATGTAGTCGACAGGATTAGTTTTTTTTCTTTCTTTCTTTGTTTGTTTCCTTAACGTGTCGCTTACTTCATGGTTCGGAATTCTTGTTACGTGCTGTACATGATTTTAAGATGCAAAGGTGATTCAATGTAACATACAAATGTGTAAATATGTTGAGATACTCTAGGCCATAGAGTTTGATTCGGGGTGTGACGAAGCTTAATAGTGAATTCTTGTAAATTAATGATTAAAGAGTTTGTGAATATGTCTTGAGTTGAGCATGTGCAATGAGTATGAGGTGAGGTTTCAATTATTCCATGCTATTGTGAAGTGTCTAGAACTTGTCTGGTGTGTAATGAAACGAAATGAAGGATGTGTATTGTACGAGAGGATGTAGGCATTTCTTTGATTAAACTGAAAGTTTTTCCATTATCATACCTACCTTGGAATGTACATCCTAGCTAGCTCCATTGAGCCTTTAGCCTATTTTTTCTTTCTTTGAAGAGGTAATAAAACTGAGCCTAATCCTTCTTTTCATTAGCCGTGAATTTTATCCAGAACTCTTAAGCGCTTAAGAAAGAACAATTTTCCCACAGTGTAAAGGAGTGAGAATTGTGAAACGTAAGAAAGGGAAGTGGTGAAAGCTAAAGAAAAGGTCAAAGGTGCACTTGTCGAAATTAAATAAAATAAAGATGTATAACTAATCTTGCTAGTAAGTCTGAGTGTGCTTAAAGAAATGGGAACAAAAACAAAAGAAAAAATTTCAAGAATGAGAGGATGGAGGAAGAAACAATGCCCATAATGATGGTGGATGCATTGAAAAGCGCTTTAAGGAAGCTAGTGCTATTATTGCTAGCCCAGTATTTATTTTAGTTTCTTTGCTTATGTTACAACCCATTAAGTCCCATGTGATCTTACATCACGCGCCCCATTAGTGGAGTAATACACTAGAGGCAACCCTAAGGTTCATGACATGATGCATGAATCTCTTTGGGAGAGAGAGCGAAATCGTCTCTATTTACTCCCTGCATGTAGTGCTTTGGAAAGCATCTGATGGCAAATAGGGTAATTTTCGTGTTGAGGGCACATGTGCTTGACGAGATTAAATTTCGTGTTGGATGTCTTGATCAGTTCATTTGCACAAGTTTGCCAAGATCGAGAATCGCCTCTTGAGTTTAGAGGTCTTAATGTGGTGTACTTCATTGTATTGATGATACCATGCATGTTTTCTTGATGATTTTCCATATTAAATAATCGATATAGCCGTAGCTTGAATTGTCGAGCCAAAGTAGCTATGAGTGGTTGTCAATTGCATGAGATGAGGAGTATTGTCTTGGTGACCTAACAAGGTTTTATGTAGTAAGTGATCTTGGGCAAAAATTGCATGCCCAAGTGATACTCAAATGCTTCATTTCCTGACTTGCTTATCTATCGTTATGTGTACATTCTCATGTGAATTTAGTTAAATGTGAATTTATACTAACCGACACATGATTAGTGTTGTTTTGCAAGTAAAGGAAATTTTGGAAGCTAATATTACGTTGGTGAAGATCGAGAATGGACTTGGAGACAAGGGAGAGCAGCAAAGATAAGGGCTCCGCGATGGAGCTAGGTGGTCACGCCAGCCATCGCGGAGGCATTCTGCCTCGGATGAAATAATTTTGGTACTCTAATGGAGGTCTGCGCACTCCCCAAGGAGGCAATGGTCCGATGCACCCGTGTCACGTTGGAGTACAATTATCTGGAACCTCAAGTTCCATTGAAGGTGCGCGATAGCACAGTGGCACGGAGGCAAGGCTCCGCGATGCAAGCCGTGCCACGCTGAGGTGAAATTGTTGGGGAGCCGACTTCCAAGGAGGGTCCGCTGATGCCCCCAGCGGCACTGTGAGGCTCCAAGGATACACCCCGTGCCACATTGCTTGTTATTCCGGGAAAAATTCTCAATAGTATAAATAGCAAACTTAGGTTTTATTTTAAACATTCTGACTTGGTTGAGCAAGAACGTGGCTTGATGCCAGCGCTTGAGAGGACGAAAATCTCTAGGGTTCTTCTCATCTCTTTCTCTTTATCTCAATTGTTTGTATAAATTCTACTTATTTGAAATGATGTTTAATCCACAAATGAGTGGCTAAATTCACTTCAAGGAGGTTAACAACAATTGTAGTGGAATGTAAAATTGTTGATCATATTTCATTTTCATCTTTTCTTCAATGGTTGTTCTATCAATTCTGTTTTTACCGCATTAATGTTTGGCCACTGTTAATGTAGATATCTAGAAATCCAATTTGATTTTGAAAAGGAAAGAAATTGGAAAGATGTGAATTGGTAGGATATGACTTTTCTTAGTATTAAAATTGAGGAAAGATTTCATATCTTAATAGAAATATATATCGAAAGTCTTATTAGTCAATTAAGGAACGTTATGTATGGCTAGAGCATGAAATTCTTTATCACAGAAATGTAGATTAAGGTTCATGATTCTTAAATTGATAGGAATCGAAAGATCCAATCCATAGGAAATAATTCTTGACTAGCAACCGAAGAAAAGATTAGCTGAATGGAATCGACAACTTACTTCCCTGCATATTTGTTTTAACCTCAGCTTGCTCATTGCTATTGTCAGACTCAAATTATAATCCTAACTTAGATTTTTATTACTTAGTAAACTTAACTCTCAAAATATTGTTTATTTCGGCTTGTCCTCAGATTCATAGCATAGGAGTTCATCACGCTGGGTTAATTAGTACTGCAGTTCAATCCCTGTGGGATCGATACTTGGCTTTAATTAAGCCACTTTACTACTTGTTCGACCACGCACTTATGTGTAGTTACCACAAAGACCTAACAAATCTACTACGCCTTCTTGATAGATTTTTCCCCTCTGGAGTTGAGGGAGGCAAAGATGGCAGAGTTTATAAATTCCAGGAAAGGGCAACAGGACATGGAGGAGCATTCTATGGAGTTTACTTGCTGTCTGCTACGCTCCAGTGACTTGTAGTTTGCAGCCATGTGTTCTCGCCGTTGAAGTTTGTGAATTGGGGTGTCAAATATGGTCCTCATGGAGCGTGTGACAACGATGTTGATTAAAGAAATGGACCTCTCCAGCTTGATTGTTCATGCCAAGCAGATTGAGGCTGAAAAGGAAGGATATGGAGAAAAAGAACAAATGGGTAAGGACTAACTACCGATTTCCTGACCATCGAGGTCTAGCGGTAGTAGCCGACCCACCGCAATGTTGCAAAGCAGAGCCCCAACACCCAGTTCAGCCAGCTCCTTAACTTTTTGTCCCACTAGAATTGAGGTGGGGTCATCTAGCACGCATTATAAGGCCCACAATATCGAGAAAAAGTATCCAGTTTTGTCCTAAGTGCGGTAGGAACCACCCAAGAGAGTGCCTTCAGGGTCGAGAGGGCTGTTTTGGTTGTGGACATCTCGTACATTGGCTCAGGAGGCCCACTGGCCGGGCAAGGGAGGCCACAATCCACCAAATCACTAGCTTCAAAGAGTCGACCAGTCCAACAGCTAACACATCAGGTACGGATGACGGTCATCATCAAAATCATTTTTATGCTCTGTCTCCTGTCAGATCAGAGAGCCATCTGACATCATCACGGGTATGTTACGTCTCTTTCATCTAGAAGTGTATGCCCTCCTAGATCTAGGAGCCACTCTTTCATTCGTGACTCCCTACATAGCAAATTACTTCAATATCACCCATAGGTCCTCTCCTGCAACCATTCTCGCCTTCACCCCCGTTGGCGAGTCAGTTAGAGCCAAATAGGTGGACAGAAATTTCTCAGTCTCAACTTGAATAAAGTCATCCCAACTGACCTCGTAGATTTAGAAATGGGCAATTTGGCCTTATCCTTGGCATGGATTGGTTAGCACTCCCGCTATGCCTCGCTGATTGCAGTAATCCAGAGTTGTCAAGTTCCGGGCTTCCAAACGAACCAGTGTTAGAATGGACAGGAAGCAGTTCAGCACCTATGGGTAGGTTTATTTCCTACCTTATGACCAGAAGCTCATCTCCAAGGGATGTATTTATCATCTAGTTCGGGTCAAGGATTCTAACTCGAGACCCAACTATCCAAGCTTAGTTCCAATGGTGCTTGAGTTCCTAGATGTTTTCTCCTAAAGATCTTCTCGGAGTTCCCTGAACGGGAAATAGATTTTGGGACAGATCTCCTTCCAGATATCTCATCTCCATCCCTCCTTGGCTGCACGGATCTAGCCGAGCTTAAAGAGTTGAAGGAGAACCATGATCTTCTCGACAAGGTTTTATGACACCCAACATCTCTCCCTAGGTGGTAGGTTCCAGTACTATTCGTGCAAGAAGGATGGTACCCCCAGAATGCGCATAGATTACCGTCAGCTAAACAAGGTTATGCGCAGCCTGTGTATCCCCTACTCAAAATTGACGACATGTTTGACCAACTTTAGGGAGCCAGTTTCTTCTCAAAAATCGATCTCAGGTCGGTGCCCATCAGTTAAGCGGTCAGAGAGTGTGACATACCGAAACAACATTCAAAACTCAGCATGGTCACTACGGAGTTTATGGTGTGATGTCCTTCGGGCTAAAAACGCCCCAACATCCTTCATGGATTTGATGAATAGGGTCTTCAAGCGCATTCCGGATTATGTTCCATTGTATTTATCGACGAAATTCTAGTATACTCCAGAAATGAGGGAAGAGCATGAAAAATCACCTTGAGATTAGCACAAAGACACTCAGAACGCCGCTTGTTCGCCAAGTTCAAATATGCAAATTTTGTTAAAGTTCGTGACCTTCGGTCACGTGGTCTCGTGTGAAGGGAATACAAGTAGATTCTCACAAGATAGCAAAGCCAAAAGATTGTCCCAGACCTACCTCTCCTACCAAAATCAGGAGTTTCCTGGTTTGGCATGTTATCACCGGCGGCCTAGGAATGTTTCTCCTCTATAACATCTCCTCCGACTAAGCTAACTCGTAAGAAAATGAAATTTTAGTGGTTGGATGAGTGTGGAGAAGAGTTTTTAAGAGTTGAAGACTCAATTCACCTCAGCTCCAGTGTTAACTCGGCCAGGAAGGATCAGATGGGTTGGTTGTTGTCAGATGCTTCCAGAGTTGGACTCTGGTTGTGTTCTAATACAAGTGGGCAAAGTGATAGCCTATGCCTCCGCATGTACCAAAGTTCATGAGAATAATTATCCAACTCATGACTTGGAGTTGGCGCCGGTGGTATTCATGCTAAAATATGGAGACATTACCTTTATGGGGCTCACGTGGGATGCTCACAGATCATAAGAGCCTTTTTAGTATGTGTTCAGCTAGGAAGGACGTAAACCTGCATCAGAGACGATTGTTGGAGATGCTAAAGGACTATGACATGAGTGTGTTGTATCACCCGAGTAAAGCTGGTCATGGTGGATGATTCCTGGGGGCGTGACGATCTATGGGAAGTGTGGCTCACATTGAGGAAGCAAGAGAGAGTTAGCCAAAGAAGTTCACAGACTAACTTGGTTAGGGCACAGTTGGCAGATTCAACTGAAGGTGGTGTGGTAATGCAAGCAGGCCGATTCATCCTGGTAGTTGGAAGTCAAATCCAGAAGGATGAGGATATTCTTCTTACTTAAGCTTAAGGGAGAAGTCCTGGGAAAGAAATAGAAGCCCAAGGGGGAGATGGCGCTAAGTCATAAGGGTAGTTGTGTGTACTGGATGTTGGTGAGTTGAGGCAGCAATACTAGCTGTGTGGAACATAGATCGATATACTCCATTCACCCTAGTGCTACTAAGATGTACCGTGATTTACGGAATATTTACTGGTGGAACGACATGAAAAGAGATATCACTGAATTCCAGCTTGAAAGTTCTGAACTGCCAGCAGGTTAAAGTAGACCACCTGAGACCCGAGGCATGACTCAAGATATCATTATACCTACTTGGAAGTGTGAAGAACTAAATATGGACTTCATTACAGGTCTATCCTAGACTCGTCGGTAGCATGATCCGATCTGGGTAGTAGTGAGACCGGATGATTAAGTCAGCTCACTTCCTCCTAATCAAAACCACGGACTCAACCGAGGACTATGCGAGACTTTGCGCGCATCCGAGAGTTAGTCGACTCCATGGGGTGCCTATTTCTATCATTTCAGATAGAGGAACTCAGTTCACCTCACACTTCTGGAAATCCTTTCAAAAGGTGGACTAGGCACTCGTGCTGAACAAATTTAGTACAACTTTCCACCCGTAGACCGATGGGCAAGTCGAGTGGACTATTTAGACTCTATAAGATATGCCGAGAGCGTGTGCAATTTTAGAGGGAATTGGGATGACCATTTGCCTCTTATCGAGTTTGCATACAACAACAGTTACCACTTGTGGCATTTAGATGGCCTCATTTGAAGCATTATATGGGATGTTGTAGATCGCCTATAGGGTGGTTTGAGGCTGGTGAATCTACCCCATTAGGGCTGCACTCAGACATGAGGCAACAGCAGAAAGCTCAGCTCATCCCAAAAAGGTTGAAAATAGCTCAGAGCCGTCAGAAATCTATGCCAATGTATGGAGAAGAGAGTTGAGTTTGTCGTTGATGACTGGGTATAATTTGAAAATTTCGCACATGAAAGGGGGTGATGAGGTTTGTCAAGAAAGGAAAGTTCACCCGAGATACGTTGGACCTTATAGAATTTGAGGCGATTCCGAATGTAGCCTGTGAGCTAGAGTTACCTTCAGAACTAGCAGTTGTGCAACTAAGTTTTCCATGTTCCACTTTTGAAGAAGTGCATTGTAGATCTAACCTCAGTTGTGCAATTAGACGCTGTAGGAATAAAAGATAGTCTCTCATATGAGGAAGTACTCAAGCGCATCCTTGACCGCCGTGTTCGTAAGCTAAGAAACAAAGATATAGCTTCAGTCAAGGTTTATGGAGGAATCAACAGGTTGAGGGGAGCTACGTGGGAGGACAAAGCAGATATGATGGCCAAACACCCGCATTTGTTCTCAATGCTCTAGCACAAACTTGGAGATATTAGTTTTGACTCTACAACTCAATTTAGTTTTCGTGACTCAATTTAGGTGTTCAAGTCTCTTTTACATTTTTTAATGTATGTGTGAAAAGCGAATTCAGTTCAGCGCTATGTATTTGAAACGGAGGTAGTCATTCCGTTAGTTTTGGAGTTAAATGATTAGTATCCGAACTTTGATGCTTATTCTCTTCGTTCCTATGTGTTTTCTAACATTCGAGGATGAATGTTTCCAAGGGGGAGATATTGTAATGCCCTGGAAACTCAAAATCTAATTCAGGACTTAACTCAGAAATTTGAAAGCTGTAGAAAAGCTAATAGGACGATCTCACCTAAGAGTCGTTGCTACCCCACGACTGCTAGGTAAGCCATGTGAAGGAGGTTTGAGAATTTTAAAAGGAGACAGTGTACCCAACGAGGACTTCATGAGTCGTGGTCACTGACCATGACCCATTGAGTCACCCGTGGTCAGACCTGAGTTGGGGATATTATCATGGAGCAGTGTACTTGACGGGTGGGGGCAACGAGTCTGTCCCTAGTAACGACTACATGTCCCCCCGTTAACAGCCCTAGTGAGTTTTTAGCCAGTGTACCTGATGAGTGTCACAACGAGTCATTGTCAGTGGCAATGATTCATTAGGTGACTCATTACCAAACTTAGAATTTAATCTTCAGGTGTGAGAGATGTTGTGAAGGTCCACGGGCCGGTGACCACGCACTGCTAGGGTCCCTCAAGTTAGGGTCACTCAGAAAATTTTCCCAACGAATTTCTAAGGGCTATTTAGTAATTTCCTAAACTCCCAAGCTTAAAACTACGTCATTTAGGTAATAATTTCAGACCTTTAATGTGGAAAAATGGTTCAATCCTCATTCACACTCTCAGTTTTTAGAAATCACCGTAAGCTCTCTTCTCAAGAATCCTTCAAGAATCTTAGGGTTCTTCCTTCATCATAGTAGTTCAGGGTCTTCTTCTTCAGGGAATTCTTAGCCAGGTATGTGGGAATCTTAACAAGGGAATTGTCCTTCCCTTATGCCCCCCCAATTTCCTCCCATAATTTCCTTATTAGTTTAGCCTTGTGATTTTCGAATATGAAAGATTGTCATGTTGGTTTTCGTTAATTTCAATTGGGTTATCATCCATGTTTATTACTCATATGTGATCTTTCTAATTAATTCATAAGTAAATGTTGTTGTTCTTGCCAAGATAATTTACAAAAACTCGTAAATTTTCGAGCAAAGATTATCTGTATTAAATTCCTCATTTTATTTCACAAAGCATGTCTTGGGCTGAATATCCTAGTAATTCTTATTATACACACACACACACACACACACACACACACACACACACACACACATATATATATATATATATATATATATATATATATATGTGAGCAATTATTACATTGAGGAGAATGATTTTACCCTTGTTGGATGAAGTCCTTTTAAATTCTTTGAAATTTCACCATATTATGAAATGTGTTGTTGGAATGAGTTGTTTTCTCTATTAGCTGCATAGTAGTTTAGTTCAGTTAGAATGTAGAACCTCTTCATCACTATTTAGAAAGTGTCAACCGATCGCTTGACTTCAGCCTTTTCTGAGGTGTCAGTGGTGCCTCCCAGCCGCAGAATCAGACTCAGAATCTAGTTTATTTGGTCCATTAGGCGGTCATGACTTATATATATATATATATATATATATATATATATATATATATATATATATATATATGTACTTCCGACTGTACCTCTTAGACCTGCATATATAGCTCTGACCAGCCCCAGGACCCAAGTTTAGTTTATAGTTGTTCTTAGATGGTTACGACGCTTACAGATAAGCAGCTCTGAACAGTCTAGAACTCAGTTTCAGAATCTGGTTTAGGTAAGGCTCTCAGGGTACTTTCAGTTATATGCCCCTGACTAGTCTTGGACCCCAGTTTCAAGCTATCAGCCTAGTAGTTCAGTTTAGGTTTTTAAGTGGGAGTAATATTTAGCACCGAGTGGATCGGGGTTCAAGTGCACTCAGGTTCCCAGAACTACGTTGCCAGCGTAGGTTACAATATTACTTGGCCTGATTGGTCCCAGACTTTAGTGATCACCCAATTCATTCATTTATACCCTAGAAAGGTATATTGGGATCTACCGGTGGGGTGTATACATCGGACTCCACGTCTAGCTCACATGGTTATATGTTGGTTAGAGACTCTCCAACTAGTTAGTTCAGTTCAGTCTCAGTTTTTGACAGTTCAGATCAGTTCAGTGTGGTCTCTCAGATTCAGCATTTCAGACTTAGGGCATGTCTTTGACCATCAAACAGGGTCATCTTGACCATTTTAGTTTACATCAGTAGTTCAGTTCAGCTTACTTGTTGGTCATTGCGTGTCATTTTGGTTTAGACTTTACATTCAGATATGGTTTTTCCCACTTACTCAGTACATTTAAAGTATTGACGCATACTTTTATGCTGTATCATGAAGTATTGATGCATACTTTTATGCTGTATCATTTCATGATACAGCTGCAGGGTCTCAGACTCAGCAGCATTAGCTGTTGCGATTTAGATCCTCCTCCGCTGCAGCCAAAGTGTGAGTCCTCATCATTCGAGGGCCTTGCTTTACTTTCTTTCAGTTGGGTTATTATTTTTAGTTAGACTTAGAGTTAGCTGGGGGCTTGTCCCAGCAACTCATCAGTTAGAAGGCTTTCAGACACAGAGTTAATTTCAGACTTTAAATGTTTTAAATCTTAATGTTTTCTTCTAGTTTATTTTCTCAAATGCTCTTATGCTGTTATTTTGAAGCTTCAGCTATATATATGTTGTTTTACTCGGAATACCAGTGTATGATAGACTAGGGGTTGACTTGGGATCACTTGTGACTTCAAGTACCGTGTTACGTCTAGGGTGTAGTCTTGGGGTGTGACACAGACGTTGTTATAGGTATGTTATTTATTTTCTCACATGAAATATATGCACTAATAGATTTAGGGGATATGTTTTCTTGTATTACTCCTTATATTATGAGGAAATTTGGGGTAGACCCAGAAAAATTATGAGAACCATTTGTAGTATTAACTACAGTTGGAGGGCTAGTTATTTCTAGACGGGTCTATTGAAATTGTTCCATTAAAATGAGTCGAAAAAACACTATGGTAGATCTAATAGAGAATGAAATAGTTGATCTTGACCTTATCATGGGCATGGACTGGCTATCTACTTATTATGCCATTGTTGATTGTCGAGCTGAAGTTGTACAATTCCAATTTCTTGGTAGCTAGTTCTGGAATGAAAGGGTAATGTTGTGATGCCTATGAGTCAGTTTATTTCAGACCTTAAGGCAAGAAAACTAATCACAAGTGGGTTCCTATATCATGTGGTCTGGCGAAGGGATCTTTGCGCTGAAGAGGAGGCATTAATCCTCCAGTCTGTACCAATTGTAAATAAGTATCCTGATGTGTTACTTGAGGAACATCCGAGGCTTCCACAAAATAGAGTAATAGAATTGGTATTGATGTGAATCTTGGTACCCAACCCATATCTATTTCACCTTATAGGATGGCCCCAACAAAGCTGAAAGAGCTAAAAGAATGACGTTGGGCGTATTTATGCACTTAATTACCATATTTTGCCCTTACTTAACTATGTTTTAAGAACAAATATTGTGTGATTTCCTTAGTTTTGTTTGATATTTGTGAAAAAGAGCTGACATACATGATTAGATGTTTGAAGGATGAAAAGTGCTAAAATACGGCTCATTTGACCATGAGAAGCAAGTGTTAATGAACCAAGACTCATAAGGGACAAGTTTTGGAGCAAACCGGGGGTTGGCATCGCAGAACCACGCCTTATCAATGAGCTCCGCATTGCACCTATCACCAAACTTCAGAGGAGAAAACTACCTCCGCTTTTTAGGGGAGGCCGTGTCGCACCTATCACCAAAATTAAGAGGAGGACAAAAACTACCTCAGCTCTATAAGGGAAGCCACGTCACACAGGCATAACTATACTTAGACTGTATCTTGCAGGCCTTGCTTGGTGATGAGCCTCACGAAGGGCCGCAGAGGTCAGGGTAAGCTTTTGCAAAGTCAAGTCCTAGTCAAAGCAGGAGAGAGGAAAACTAATCCTACTACTATAATACCCCCTTAGGATGTTTTTATTAGAGAGAAACACACATTCATAGTTCATGCAGTTCATAGGATACTTTGAGTGTGAAACACAGTATTCCATATCATTGATGAGATACAAACATTAAGTTCTTGTGATTCTATTAGCTTATCAAGATCTGTCAAACAATTTCATATATTTGTAAGTAATGATTATGACTTCTTATTCATATTTTTTTTATTGTTCTTCAAGCATGAGTAGCTAAACTAATTAGATAGGATTGTGGAAACTATGATGGATTAACGGATGTAGGTAAAATAAAATAGTGATTCTTGAATGGTGAACATGATTGTATTATTATTCTCTTCCTTTTAATTTTCTTTTAGCTGTTGCAAAAATTAAACCCTGCATGTATCATCAACTTGCTTGACTAAAGAGGTTGAAGTCATAAAAAGAGAATAACAATGGAAATTTGATGCTACCAACCCTCATCTAATTGACTTGATCTCTAACTGAGGATAGTCAATCCAAAACTAACAACGACGAAAAAATATAAACACCTAAAGTCCGAGAGGATTTAGTGTAACATTTATCTATGTAGGTGGAGAGATGTTAGATGAAATTAATCATCATTTTTTCATGAAGTTCACTGAGATAGATCACTAATAAAATAAACCTACTACGCTATGAAATGAAATGAAAAGGAATTTTCTGGTTGCTACTCGTATCTTGATGTCCCATGTCCATATTATGGAGGACTCCATTTTTAGCCAGATTGTGAAGATTCCCTTATAAGAGAGATGGGTGCACCTTCTCACTCCTATGATGAGTACAATTTCACTTTATGTGGCGGTCAAGATGGATATTGGGTTGATTGTCCCATTGATTTTGCTTCTCTGCCCAGTTGCTCTAATAAAAATGCTAGTTGTGCTTTTGAGTTTGATAGGAACAATGAACGTACTGCATTTGAACACATGGAAGCCATGCTCCATACTTTTTGGAGTGGGAGTCTAACTTAGAAGAGGATGTCGACTCCTCAATGCTCATGGAATTGTCTACTCCTCTAGAAAAAATGGTTGAAGATGAGATTTCAAGCTCAAAGAATGAGCCAAAATATCTTTATGACCACAGTAAAAATTGTGGAATTGAAAGAGCAAAAATTTGAAGAAGAAATCTCTAGTTCTCAAAAAGAAGAAGTTGAGGAGATATTGAGAAGCATAATGGGGAAGAGTGAACAATAGGGTCGAGTCTTGATTAACTGGTGGAAAAAAGTTCAACATGATGATGCGGAAGTTATTCAAAACATGGATTTTTCATGGGAGGACTTTTACAAGACTTTCAAATTTCCGTCAAGAAGCAAAACTTGATCACCAAGTAGAGATTGTGAGTGACTATTGACTATCGAAGCAAGCTCAACAACTTGGAGTATATAGGGATCACCATGAAGGCATTTCACGATAGAAAAAATACTTCTCAAACATTCATGCTAAGCAAAATCAAGAAGTGGAGCTATTACAAATTGCTACATGAACATTAGAGGCCAAATTAAACAATGCTATGATTGAGGCATGCAATGCTCAACATAAACTGGTCATGGGTAGTAGTTTGATTCGACTCCTAATGAAGAAGAGGTTAAGATAGACTTTGAAGAGCTAAGCGTGATTTGCCAACCAACCAACCCAACAATAATACAAGATGCCGAAATGGAAGAAGTGATACTAGAGTTGCAAAGAAAAGTTCATCTAATCATTTTTGAGGACTCTAGTGCATTTGAGAGTGAGAATTTCAAGATGGAAGCATGCTTGAAAATGGAGCAACTTGGACCACATTTCAATTATTTTTCAACACTATACTTTGTTGACAATATGGAAATTAAGGCAAATGAATCTGAAAGATTATGGAGAGGAATATCTAAGTGACTTCATTTTAAAGTTTGTCATGCCAACAGGAAAAAATCATATCCCACACTTAAGGACCAAGAATTGCAAGACGCAACATCTATTATTTGGTGCCTCTATTTTTACACCATCACCCCTCGAGTGGAGTAGAAAATTAGAAAAGAAACTAGGGGTGCAATTAATGAGTTCAAAGTGAAAAGTAAAGTGGTGAAATTGATGAAGTCGTGCCATGACATTAAATCAAGTGCTTCTTGGGAGGCAACCCAAGGTAATTTAGTTGTATTTTTGATTTTTCATTTTCTTTAGATTTGATGTGGGTGTTCAAGTGTGAAAGAACTAAATCATAAGTACAGGGGAGGACTCACACAAAAGAGAATGAAACTGGGCAGCAAGGCCACAACTTTGCACGGTGCTGCACGACATAGTGGCCCAATTGCGTGTACAGAGGCACGTCATAGAGTGCCATCTGCGAACTAAGTCACGTGATGCGGGCCACGATGCCTGCACAGTGGTCTATAATGCAGACATGGTCAGTTGGGAAAAAGTGGTCTCCAATCCAACAAAGATCAGGAACAAAGAGTTCTTTCTGTCACCCTATATGCATACCTTATTATTTATGCACCGAGGACAGTGCTATTTCTTAAGTGTGGGGTAGGAGTAATTGAGTTCTTCATTTTTTTGTGATTCGTTATTCCTACTAACTTGACTTTTTGTGGTATTTTTTATTTGGGTTCCCTCAGTTTTTATTTTTGATACTTTTTCGGTGGATAGTCCCTTAGAACTAACTAGAATATCTAGATTTTTAAGTCATATTCATAACTTTTCTTGATGACAGATGGATGATGACCATATTAGGGAAAACATAATCATTGGTAGGAGCACAAGAACTTGAAACCTTCTGAATACTAAGTGCTTCACTCAGGAAACATTAAGACCTCATAATAGTTCACTAAAAAAGATGCATGAAAAGGTAGAGTCACTTAGGATCTTGGACATAACTCCTGTGTTAAAAAAATAGGCTTAATAATGTGAGACATTTAGTATAGATATGTTGTGTTTATGTAATCTTGATCATCATTATTGAACCATTTGTGCCATTGTGTGTGTGAGACTCTTTGCATATATTCCGTGATTGCATAATGATGTCTAGAACTTGACCAGTGTGTGAACTAAATGAAATGAAGATATTGAATATCGAAAGTGATATAGGCATTTCTTTGGTAGCCTATTTTTATCCTTCTCTTACCTGCCTTAATGTGATTGTCTTATTTAGTCATTTTTGTGCTTGAGCTTATTCTTTTAATAACTATTTAAAATCTAAATTCTATTTATGCTACTGACCTTTTTTTTTATCCAAATGACTCCTAAGACACTTTAATTGAAAAAATTGGTAATTAAAGGAGCACAAGTGAACAAAAAGGGGAAGCTATTGTGTCGAAGTCGGAAGAAAAGGTGAAAAGTGAAAAATGATGAGAACAAAGCAGGTGATGTTAGTAGGGAAAGAAAAGAAAACAATTGAAGAAAATGAATGAAAAGAATGGAAAGAAAAAGAAAGAAAGAGAAAAAAAGTTGAATAATCTTAAAGGTAAATATTGTCAAGAATTCCCTATTAATCACCCAAGTTGAAAAAAGTTTAATAAAGGGGAGGCATACGGAGGAAAGTAGTAGATAAAGGATTGTGCTAAAATTGAAAAAAGTTGTGAAGTATCAAAGTGTTTAAGGAGGTTAGTCAATATTCTGGCCAAAGAATTTCTAGTCATCCTTTAGCCAACATTACAACCAATTATAGTCTTAATTGATTATAGATTTGATGTCTTATATTAGTGGAGTATTTATACTAAGAAAAGCCTATGGTTTGTCAATTTGCATGTATGCGAAGTTTTTTGAGAGTGTGAGTGACAATTTCTATATTTTGTCCCCAAATTAATTATGTTATGCATGATGTGAGTGAAGGGGCATCTCTATAAATTGTGAGGGAACATAATGGTAAGATTTTGATGTATCTTTGATTGCTAGATTATACATGTTCATGTTGGCCCAAATCTATCTTTTTTAGTTAGTTCTAGAGTCTAAGTGGTTTCGACATATGACCTTTAAATGTGATGATTTTATATGCATATAGTATGGATTGTTGAGAATGATCAACTTGTCTAATGGACCTGAGTGTAATTAGACCTGTTTGCAAAGTGAATTTTGTGTTTGAATCATTAGTGGGGAGTAGTATATTGTTAGAGGACAAACAATAGTTTAAGTATGGGATGGTGATGTTTGGCGTATTTACGCCTTTAATTATCATATTTTTCCTATTCTTAGCTATGTTTTGAGAACAAATATTGTGTGACTGCCTTGATTTTTTTATATTTGTGAAAAAAGAGATAACACATATTATTAGATGTTTGTAGGACGAAAAGTGAGAAAATTTGACTCATTTGACCATGAGAAGCAAGTGTCAATGATCTGAGACTCACAAGGGACAAGTTTTGGAGCAAACAAGAGGTTGGCACCGCGGAACCACGCCTTATCAATGAGCTCCACATTGCACCTATCACCAAACTTCAGAGGAGAAAACTACCTCCGCTTTTTAGGGGAGGCCGCATCGCACAGGCCTGGCTCCACGATGAGCCTCGCGACAATCAATAATGATTGTCCGGGCAAGCTTTTGCAAAGTTAAGTCCTAGTCAAAGTAGGAGAGAGGAAAACTAATTCTACTACTATAAATACCCCTTAGGACATTTTAATTAGAGAGACACACACATTCACACATAGAGACAGTATAGTTCATAGGATATTTTGAGCATGAAACACATTATTCCACATCAGTGTTGAGATACAAATATTAAGTTCTTGTGATTCTATTAGCTCATCAAGATTTGCCAAATAATTTCATATATTTTTAAGCAATCATTATGACTTCTTATTCATATTTTGTCATTGTTTCTTCAATCATGAGTATCTAAACTAATTAGCTAGGGTAGTGAGAGCCATGATGGATTAACGGGTGTACTAAAATAAAATAGTAATTCTTGAATGGTGAGCATGATTGTATTGTTATTCCCTTTGTTTTAATTTGCTTTTAGCAGTTGAAAACATTAAAACCTACATATATCATCAACTTACTTGACCAAAGAGGTTGAAGTTAGGAAAAAATAATAACAATGGAAATTTTAGGCTACCAACTCTCATCTAATTGACTTGATCTCTAACCGAGGAAGTAATTAGTCCAAAACTAATAATGAGGGAAAACAATAAACACCTAAAGTCTAAGAAGATTTAGTGTGACATTCATCTACGTAGGTTGAGAGATGTTAGATGAACTTAATCGTTAGTTTTTCATGAAGTTCACTGGATAGATCACTAATAAAATAAAACAACTATGTTATGAAATTATAGGGAATACGGTCCTAGTTTCTTCTTAGATATCGATCACAAATATTGTAATTTAAATTACTTCTTCTATTGCAAACATCCCTTTAAAATACTGACAACTGGCTAAATACTCACATTCGACTAATTTCTCGCCATATTCCCTATGGGATTTGGCCCCAACCTTTTTGGGTTACTATATTTGACAACAGCCACTTTATACTTCAGTGCGAGGTGTAATTTGGGCTCAATCGAAGAACAATTGAAAAATATTCTTGACCAGGGTTTATTTGACCTGGTATATCCGCCTGGGGTGTGCCTATGTTATTTGTATGCAAGAAAGATGGATCATCGCGAATGTGTAGATATTACATGCAACTGAATAAATTCACTATAAAGTACAAATATCCACTCCCCAGGATTTATGACATATTTGATTAGTTGCAACGGGCCAAATGTTTTTCAAAAATTGATTTGAGATTCTGTTTACATCAATTAAAGATCAAGAAAGTATACATCCCAAAAATAGCTTTCGTGATAAGATATAGACATTTTGAATTTCTTGTCATGTTCCTTTGGTTAACGAATGCTCAAGCAACCTTAATGGATCTTATGAATAAAATGTTTAAATCCTTTATTGATCTGTTCGTGATTGTGTTTGTAGATGATATTCTTATATATTCATGAAGTGAAGCAGATCACGCAGTTCATCTCAGGGCAGTATAACGGACACTTTGAGATCCCAACTATATACCAAATTTTCCAAGTGTGAGTTCTGGTTGGAAGTAGTATCATTTCTAGGACACATAGTATCAAGTGAAGGTATCAACGTGGATTTTCAAAAAGTAGAGGTCGTAAAGAATTGACCTAGACCTACAACACCTAAAGAAGTCTGTAGTTTCTTAGGCTTGGCTTACTGCTATCAAAGGTTTGTGGAAGGTTTTTCATCCATTGCTGAACCTTTGACCAAATTTACCTACAAAGGAGTGATGTTTCAATGGTCAGAAGCATGTGAGCAGAGCTTTTAGAAATTGAAAGATAAACTTACATCAACATCAGTGTTGGCTCTTTTGGAAGGAATAGAGTAATGTGTTGCATATTGTGATGCTTCAAGAATTGACTTAGGCTGTGTTATAATACAACACGACAAAATCATTGCATATGCCTTAAGACATCTGAGAAAACACGAGTAGAATTATTCAACTCATGATATCGAGTTAGCAAATGTGGTGTTTTCCTTAAAAGTATGATATCATTATTTAGATGGAATTCATATCGACATATTCATAGATCACAAAAGCCTTTAGTATATCTGTAAGCAATGCGAGTTGAATTTGAGGAAAAGGAGATGACTTCAGTTGTTACAGGATTATGATATTGATATCTTATACCATCCTTGCAAGGCTAATGTTGTAGTAGACACTCTTAGCCACAAATCTATGGAAAACTTAAAACATGTAGATCAAAAAAGATAAACATGACCAAATAGTTACATCATCTAGCCAGTTTAAGAGTTCGGCTCCTAGATTCAAATGACAGAGGAGTTGTTCAAAATAAGGTAGAATTATCACTTATATCAGAAGTAAAGGAGTAGTAACACAATGATCCAAAATTAGTAAAATTATGGGTGAAATTCCACAACAAGAGAAGCCTATATTAGGGCTTAGATAAGATGGAGTTCTCTGATATCAAGATCGATTATGTGTGCAAAAGGTTGGGAGACTCCGCGAAAGAATTATGGCAGAAGTTCATCACTCTCAATATTAAATTCACCTAGGAGCCATAAAAGATGTTCCATGACCTTAAAAGATCTATTGGTGAAATAATATGAGAAGAAATATTGTAAAATTTGTGAATCAGTATCCAAATTGTCAACAAGTAAAGATAGAGTGCCATAAGCCTGAAGGATTAACCCAAATCATAGATGTTGCAATGTGGAAATGAAAAGTGATTAATATGTATTTTATTATAGGTTTTCCTTTTACTAACTGAAAATATGACTATATATGGGTGATAGTAGACAGGCTTACAAAGTTCACTCACTTTCTACATATCAGAACTAATTACATAGCCAAGGATTATGCTGAATTATATATAAAAGGAGATATTACGACTTCATGATGTACTAATTTCTATTATCTCAGATTGGGGTGCTCAATTTACTGCACATTTCTGGAAGTCCTTCTAATGAGGTCTAGGTACTCAAGTGAACCTCAGTACGAAATTTTACCCCCAAACTAATGATAAGGATGGGTATACTATTCAAACGCTCGAAGACATGTTGCGTGCATGTGTGCTGGACTTCAAGGGAACTTGGGATGATCTTTTACCCTTTATTGAGTTGGCATATAATAATAAATATTATTCTAGTATTCAGATGTCCCCTTACGAGGCTTTATATGCGCGATAGTGTGGATCTCCAATTGACTAGTTTGGAGTTAGAGAAGCTAAATTATTAAGACCTAATTTGGTCCGTCAAGTCGAAGAAAAGATAAAGTTGATTAAAAGAAGATTACTAACATCCAGAGAAGACAGAAGTCATATCTTGATGTGTAACACAGGGAGTGATAGTTTAATGTTGATGATTGGGTATTTTTAAATATTTCACCAATGAAGATGTTATGAGATTCAGTAAGAAGAGTAAGCTTAGTCAAAGATATATTGGGACATATAGAATCCTTCAAAGAATAGACCAAGCGGCCTACGAGCTAGAGTTGCCTTCAAAATTAGAGGTAGTTCACCCAATCTTTCATGTCTCAATGTTATGGAAATGCATAGGAGATCCCTCTTGTATTACCCCAGTAAAAATGTGCATATTATAGAAGATTTATCTTACGAAGAAATTCCTATCTCTATCCTTGATCATCAAGTTTGAAAGTTTAGGACTAAAGTGATAGCCTTCGTGAAGGTACTTTGGAGGAACAATATTATGGAAGAAATAACGTGGGAATCTGAAGAAGAAATGAAATCCAAATATCCCCATTTGTTTTCGAGCTAAAAAGGTAAAGAAGCTCAGAAGAACGAGACCAGAAGTTAAAGGAAGTAAGGTAAGCCAACTTGTTCATATTAGGTATTTCATATGACAATATGATGTATTAAATTTTAGTTGTTAAGTTTATATGAATATTGTTGCATTGCTAAGTAACATATATAGGATGGGCTTTTCTATGTTTCAGGTATTTAGATAGTCTAAATTACAGAAGAAACTCTACCGAAATTTAGAGAAATCCTAACAACTTGAGTTTTATACCCATTGCCCTCATTCTAGAATAAATGATCCTAAGGGAAAAGGATGTAATACCCCATACCTTTTAAAACATATATGACTAACTTAATATTCACAAAGGTTCTCAAGCTCAATATGTTGTAGGTGATATTTGGGTCAAGAGTTGAGTTGGCCAAATGTGTATAAGTGTTAAAGTTAAAGTCTAAGGATAATGATATGAAAAATGAGGTAAAATAATTGAGGTGCTTTCTTGACGCATTCAAGTGAAAAGGTGATAAGTAGATGCATAACCTATTTACACTATATAAATCAAGTTACGAGAGCCGTTCCATTTTAGGGCAGAAACTATGTGAATTAATGAATCTAATAGTAGATCAAATAAATCTTAAAGTTGGTACAACATAATGAAACCAAATTTTCCCAAAACAGTCCAACAAGTTAAGGCCCAAAATGGGTACAAGTTAGGACCCAAAAGAGTTACAAGTTAAGGCCCATAAGAGATGCTTATAGGGCCAAGTAGGTGCATCACCTACTTAAAAAAATGGTGGCCCAAAATAAAGTATAAACCAGCCACCAAAGTTGACTAATTTGTGGCTCAAAAATGAATACAAAGGCAGCCACAAGTTGGGCCAATGTGAGGCCCAAATAGAAATAAACTTGACGCAAAGATTTGATCCAAAAACTTGATCCATTTATGGTCCAAATGGGTCATACTGAGGCGGCTTGTTATGACCTTTATAAGGTCATATTTATCCCAAAATAGGCTCACTTTATACTTGATAAAAATCTAATTTTTTTCTAAGTTTTCTCTCATCCCTCTTAAGCTCCAAATAGCACCTGTTTTTCCCTTAAGAGTTCTTGAAAACGTTTTAGCTTTCTCCAAGATTTAGTTAAGTAAAAGAACTTATGATTTGGTATTTATTACTATATATAACTAATAAATCATGTGGTGAGAAGTTGAGAAAATATGACAGCCATCCCCAAGTTGATGGCCCAAATTATGTAAAAATGTTAAGAAGTTTTGTCTTCTCTCTTTGGTGTATATATGAAAGATACTTAGGCTCTTCAAGATGGTAATAAAAAGGGAAAAGAAAATCCCTTCAAGTTTGGTAAGTACTCTTCCCAAGTTCATTTTTTGTATGAAAGTTCGGGTGGAGAAATCTTGTTGTAATATTATTAAGAACTCACGAGATGGTGATCGGAAGCCATGAGTTTAATATAATGCTATGGTGTTTCAGGTGTAATGCATTGTGTAGGGGCTATTTTATGTGTTTTATATGGTTCTAGGCAATATGTTGGTGTGAGTATGGGTTGTATTTGAAATTTGAAATTTGGGAGAATGGTGTGGGTAATACCCTATTGAATTATGACAAGCATACAATATGTCCGAAAATTATTTAGCTATTATTTTGGTGGAGTTGAGTTGTATTCAAGGACTAATATTAACTTTATTATGCATCTATATTGTAGATTAACTTGATAAAGGAAAGTCCAAATCGTTCTAGTGACTAATCATGAAAATTCACTCCAATTTAGAAGTGTATGCGGTTGATGCAAATATAATACCCAACAAGAAGTCGAAATCGTATCCACAGAGATTTTGGTAGACCTAAACTATCTAGCAGTTTTCAGTTCAGATTTGAGAGTTTAGATTCTATTCAAATTAGTGTTAAGAGAGAATATGACTACAACTAAGAATGTAAATGCTTAAGGATTTAATCAATAATGAGAAATACTAGGGGAATGTCCCTAAATTTGGGACGGTCCCCCAAATAACTCAAATAAGCAAATTAAAAATGGCTTTTGATGAATACTCAAACAATCACTTAGGAAACAAATGGGTGTCTTTCAACAACACCAATGTCTTCTATCAATATCAATTTTGTCAAATTAAAGAGAACTCCCTTCTAACCGATTGCATTTTGCCAATTGGATTCAACCTATGTGTAGGTGAATCCATTAAAAAAGGGTTAGAACCTTGAGTTATTATTGATTGATTCTAACCCAACCTGTAACAACTCTCAAAATTCTCTAAGATTTGATCCTAGACTTAAAGTAGAAATCAGTTGAAAAATCTGCAATTTTCCTTAGAACAATTCGTGGTATGCACCAATGACCCGTCATAAGAGTTGTCGTAAGCTTCAGTAGTTTCACCTCTTTGCCCAAAAGTCATGGTGTGATGGTACTACCCATATTCATGAGTTTTTTTCCATCTATAGATAGGGTCCAAATAGAATGAGTCACAGGATGACTCGTTGGACCATGCAACGAGTTGCAACGAGTCGTGATGAGGAGCCATTGGATGAAATTCAGAAAATGTGCAATATGTTTTGGTGACCATAAGAGGATGTAACTCATTATGAAAAGTGATAACCTATCATGAGAAACTGTAGGGAGAAGATTAGAGAAGTGAAAATTTGGTCCAGAAGTAACGATTGGTCACGAGTCGTGGTGAAAACAAACGACCCGTTGTGTGAACTATGGTGACTGACGGACAAAATTTTCAATATGAATTTCCAGGGTTATTTTCATGACTTTACACATTTTTATATCCAAAACCAGAATATTTTAGGATTCCTAAAGGGTATATTTAAGGGTTTAGTTAGTTTAAATTCCCATTCTTTCCATTACAACGTAAGAATTCAAGATCATTAGCTCTCAAGTTCATCAAGCAAGTTAGGAAGTCATCTTCTCTACCTAGAGTTATTCAAGCTTGAGTCTAAGTTTGATTTTTTAGGTATATAAGGCTAACTAATGTGAGGATTTCAAATCATCCTTATGCCCTAAATCTATGCAAGAATTCATTGAGATTAAATCTTGGGTGTTTACCCAATTCTTGAATTGGGTTTTTTTCTATCTATTGAATTATCTATTTTTGAGATATTCCTATTGAGTTGTACTTCTTTGTTGTTGATCATTATCCTCCTACAGTTTATCATTGATATCTCTTGATTATTGATTGTTGATGGTTGGTTCATATCTCTTATCCCATGAACCAATGGCATAAAAGTCATGATTTTAAGAGCATTGTTATTTGAGATAAATACGTTGTTATCATAAAGTTGAGCAGATTTTTAAAAGAGTTTTTATGAAAAGATTTTGAGAAATAAGTATGATTTTGAGCATGATTTTCAAAGATAAAGCGGAGTATTGTTTTTAAAACTCATGAGATATTTTTAGCATAGGAGCTCACAAGTTTCAAACAGATGTTTGGAGCGTAGAAACTCTCATGTTTTTAAAAGAATGTTTTGAGCGAAAGCCTCTTCGTTAAAGTTTACAGATTTTGAGAAAAATGCTCCATAGAGATTTAAACATCTATAATATCTATAGCTAAAGTTCTTTATAAAAGATGTTTTCAAGATGTCTGAGATAGGCATAAGCATATGAGATATGTTTTGGAAGAATTATTTAGCACCGAGTTGGGTAAAGAGTTTAGATAACTCTTAAGCCCTAGAACTACGTAGCCAGTACAGGATAGGATCATGCTGTTGGTTCGGGTGATTCCTTAAAGATAAGTCTCTAGTAAGGACTTGATGTTATGGATTGAGCGGCTCTGCCAACTTGAGAGAGATAGTTGGGCATCATGTACTCATTCATGATGTTAGTTATGAGAAACTCCCCAAGTTAAAGTTATGCATTTTTATTGTATTTTTCAGAGATTGTTTTTATATACAATTCTATTGCATAACTATTTTACACATTGATCATATTGTGTTTTATGTGTTATTAAGAGCTTTATTTTCAATCATGTTTATTTACTCAGTTATTCTTTCGATTAAGATATTCTTGCTGATCACGGGCAAAAATATCATGCCCGTGATACGCTTTATAACTTAAATTAGTCGTGTTGTCTAAGTTATCTTATACATTTTCATGTGATTTTATATAAATGTGAAGATATGTGCTAACCAACATGATTAGCCTTTGTTTTGTAGGATTTAATGACTTTTGAGGAGCTAATCCATGAGTTGGTGAAGTAGAGGCTTGGAAACGGAACTAACACGCAAACGTCGGCAAAGAGGAGGCACAAAACAGCCCACCTGCGCGTCGGCAACGTGCCACGGCAGGCAGGCTGCCAAGACGATCACCTGCGCGTTGGCAATGTGCCACGGCAGGAGTGGCTGCGCGACCAGAAGGCTGCAACGCGCTGCCCAAGCAGCGTGCCACGCTGCCAGCGGGGTGCTCTGGGCGATTTTCGGGGTGATTTCAGTGAAGTTTTCGCGATGCCTCCGTGTCACGGGGCGGTGCTCAACGATACACTCCGTGACATGGAGCCGTTCCACGACGAGCTAAATTAAGCACGTTTTCCATTTACTATAAATAAGACCCTTAGCTCCTAATTCCATAGGGTCACGATTTTATTACGAGCTGCATAGGAGTGAAGGGAGAAGTGGGAGAACTCATCTAGGGTTTATCAAATTCCCTTCTCATCTACCAATATCGATGTAAGTATGTAGTTTAGGAGTAGATTAATAGTAGTATAGAGTAGTTTTACGAACATGAATGGCTAGAACCCTTCCTCTAGGGTTGAAGCCATGGAATATGATTGTAATTCTATGATATTGTTTTGGAATTAGGTTGTGGTGTTATTTTTCGTCTTGCATTCTGATTTGTTGGTTGTTTTTATGATTGATCACCATGAAAGCATGTTTGTTAGCTTGGGAAATAGCTTGAGAAGGCATTACCTAGGTCAGGACATGAGAATGTGGAGAGCATGAAGTAATCTCGGGAGAGGTTCCGTGTTTGGATAGAAATATACCTAACACCTTGCTTGGTTGACACGGGGTTAAGAAAGACCAACTTGGGATGTCACATCACCACTTGAAAAAGTAGTTGTGAGGCTAAGTTAAAGTTAAATGGTTAGACGCACGAAACTCCCTAATCATTTCCCCGTAAACCACAACATAATTGATTGCCCGCGACTAGAAATTAAACTCCTCGCTCACAATGATGCAGTGAGGCTAGATTGTCGTGTTTAGAGAGCTCGAAGACCATGAACATGCAATTCCAGTTATGTGAAATAACAATTGATAGTTCCATGCTTATTCCATTGCCATCGTACTATTTCATGATTATACGGTTTTAACTCTATGTTGCTCCTAAGCACTTTAGAAAATATTTCTTTGACCCAAACTTAGACTTAATTGTTCTTCCATCGAAAATGTCTATCACCAACACTTTAGATATTTAATATCACACTAGAAATGGATAGTTAGGAATGGGTCCGGTCACACAGTAGTTCATTACATTCTTAAAGACACCATATATTTTGCATTGCATTTTGTGGCGCAATTTTAGCACCGTTAAGGAGACTAAACGAGATTTTGATAACTTATCTGTTTTTGTGTGATTTTTAAATTTTCCTTAAGTGTTGAGAAACTTGATCTTAGTTTGTCTATTTGGATTACGGTTGTCTGCCGGCGCTAGAAATAGAGAGCTTGTGGAACCGTTGCTTGGCGAACGTCAAATCCATTTGCAAGGAGAATAGCTCTAGAGCAAAAGCTGAAGAGACTTCAAGAAAAGGTACAACAACAACCACCCGCAGGGCAAGCCTTTGTGCTCGGAAGCAATGGCGGCAAGACCAGGTTACGCTGATAGCCATCCCACTAGTGACAAATGCTGACCTCTAGTATCCGTAAACCTGCCTGGGAGGAACTTTGAGCTTAAACAGAATATGGTAGCTGTTATTCGTGGTCAGTTGCACAGAATAGCATGAGAACGCAGCGGCACTTACAGAGCTTCCTTGGGAATAAGTGACACGTTTGTCCCCAGCGTGTCACAGATTATGTCCAGATTGACCCTCTTCCATTTCATTGTTGGGGAGCGAAAAAAAGTGGGCTGAAGCTGAGCCACCGACTCCATAACTTCATGGAATGACTTGGCTAGGAAGTTCCTTGCTCAGATTCTTTCCTTGAGCCGTGCAAAGGCAGTAGCTCTTTCAGTTCTGGCAGTTTGTGAACATATATGGCTTGGGAAGATTCAAGTCATTGTTGAGAGACTATCCCCATCATCAACAATCAAATGAAGTGCTGGCCCATACCTTTGTAGAAAGTCTAGACCCACACATAAAAATATTACTAGACTCTGCATCGGGTAGGCAAGCCTTGGAAGACTATATGATGAGTTGTACACTTTGTTGAACGGGGGCACAAGGAAATCGAGTGGCACGACGAATCATCAAGAGGGGCAGGAAGAAGATCAGGGTTGACAGAAGCAGATGATTTGAATGCCTTGGCAGCACAGTTAGCTTCGTTTCAACATCAAATGTTAGCTCAGTTTAGTAAACTGAAGTATGCACCAACACCGGGAGCCGGAATTATGCGGATTGACAAGCTGAGTTAGTGTAAAAATTCCCAGTAGTAATAATGCGAAATCTTGTGGAGCCAATCCGGAATCGATCAATTTTGTTGGAAATGTGCAAAGGAATCAAATTTCGGCAACACTCAACAGAGACCCAGCAGAGCCACCGAATTCTTCTTGGGGTGAGAAGCAAAAGCGAGAATTTTATGCAACCTCAACAACATCGGTATCGGCGAGAATAGGCGGTCAGGGGCATAGTAACGGCCGCATTAGAAACTTTGCGAAAATTATGGAGACAGAGTCAGTTAGCAGAAAGCCAGGCGAGGATGGCAGCCGAGACTTAATGAATCGGCAAGTAGCCACCCACAATCTTGAAAAGCAAGTGGAGTCGGATGAAAGAAAAATTGCTCAAAAAACATGAGACGCGGGGATTACCCAGCGGCGCAGTCCTAACCCAGCAGATCAATGCCATCAGTCTTAGAAACTGGGGGAAGCAGTTAGGCGTGCAGTGCATAAAGAGTTGAAAGGAGTGCAGCGGAGTTGTTAAGATCAGGACCATCTACCGATAATGGAAAATCGGAGTCTTTGGGCAACAAAATGCGCAACTTCATTGCGGCCGACACAAAGACCACCACCACCCTTCCCTCAGAATTCAAAGAGCAAGGAGGAGGAATGCTAAAAAAGTTCTTTGAGAGTTTCTAAGAGCTTCACATAAATTGCCTCTTATTGATATCTTGCACCGAGGAATGCCCAAGTATGCTAAATACTTGAAGGATGGATGGCGAGAACAAAGTTAGATTGGGGATATCCGGAGCGCTAGCCTTGTAGGAATGCGGTCACGGGGTATTGAGCAAAATGCCAAAGAAGCTCAAAGACCCCGGGAGTTTTACCTCCCCATACAAATTGGTAAAATTTGAAGTGCTCCGACTTTGTGTGATTTAGGGGCGCCCGATTAATCTAATGCCCTTATCCTTATTCAACACCTTGGGGTTTGGAAAACCAAAGTGAGCAAGGTTGATGTTGCAGCTGGCGACAAGTCGCGAGTGACACACGATGGAATCATGAGACCTTCTCATCAAAGTAGGTAATTATCATACCTGGTGATTTTATTGTTTTAGATTTTTTAGGTTGATGACGGGTACCCCTAATCTTGGGGCGGCCATTCTTGGCATACCGGGCTGTATTCGACTTGAAAAGAAGGGACCTTGAAAATGAGGTCGAGATGAAGAAGAAACCTTCCGTGTTTACCAAGAAATAAACCCATCCGCACACTACGAAACCTTTGTCGAGGTAAGTGTGTTGGCCGAGGAGGATGAGTGTGGGGTGGAGGAGTCACGAGGTGCACGGCCAAAGGCAATGTCAAGTGTTCGGCCCGAGTCGATAAAGGACTTCAATTTGAAAAGAAGTTGGAGGAAGGAGGAACAGAGTGGAGGCTGTTTCTCTAAACAGCAGAAGAAAAGGAGATGGTTTATGAGGGCAAGTATGAGATGTCTTGAAAAGGGCAGAGTCCACGTCGGGCCACGACTTAAAATAAGCTTGGCTTATGGAGCAACCCAAGGGTACCTCGAGTACAAATTTTAATATTTTTATTTTTGTTTGGATTTTGTTATTTTCATTTTTGTTTGTGTTTTTGGTGGATAGTTAGGCACGGTAGAGGAAGTGCGAGTACCCTCGAGAGGGAGAGAGCTAGGAAGCATGGAAGATGAAAAGTGTGGGGTCGACCACCTACTTGTGCAGAGATTGTGAAAAACATGCTACTAGCTAGGCTAAAGGCCTCGAGGGTATTTCTCACCCTTTGTAAATGTTAATTTGATGCTATGAGGACATAGCAATGATTTAAGTGTGGGGTGAGGGAAATTTCAATGAAATTTCAAAATTTTGAAAAATTAAAAAAGACAAAATTCAAGTTGAATTTGAAAATTTTAAAAAATTTGAAAAATTTTGGGAGTCAAGCATGAATTCATCACCGTTGGTTTTTCTTTTGGTTCTTTTCCGACGGGGGTCTTTGAATCGAAGAATAAAATTTTTATTTTTATTTTCATTTTTTCCTTTGTCTGTACATAATGTTTTAGTCATAGTTAGGGACTGTTTGTGACGATGGATGGATGACGGCCGTCTTGAGGAAAATTAGTCGATAGATGTCGGGTTTTGAAACCGTAGCTAATTGATGCTTGATGTTCTTGTTATGTGTTTTACATGATGGTGAGATGCAAGTATGTTCAGTGTTGAAGCATGCAAGTTTATAACTTTGTTTGAGACACTAGGCTCTCGAATTTGACTCAAGATAATTGAAGCTTAATGTTTGAATTCTTGTGATTAGCTGAGTAAGAGTCTGTTGAATGTGTCTTGAATTGAGCATGTGCCATGAGTGTAAGGTTTTTGAGTATTCTATGCTATTGTGGATTGTCTAGAACTTTACTGGTGTGTGTATGAAACGGAATGAAGGATGTGAATTGTAGGAGATGATTTAGGCATTTCTTTAGATGCTTAATTTTATCCCTCATTTTACCTACAAGAAAAATTAATCCTAGTTGTAGCCCCTTTGAGCCGTGAGCCTATTCTTTGATAGCTGCAACATAAGCTTAATCCTTTTCTTTCATTAACCTTGAAATTGACCCAAAACTCCTACGCGCTTGAAGAAGACAAATTTGAAGAGTAAAGGAGTGAGAGGAATGAAAATTAGCAAGTTGTAGAAGTGAGAAAGGACAAAAGGTGCACTTGTGAAAGTGGCTGATCACTATTAAGGAGTAAAAAATAAATTCATAAAAAAATTATTTATAAAACTCCTTACTACAAAGCCAAAAGTGCCTAAATAAAGGGAAACAAAAGAGGTAAAAGAAAACTACCAAGGACAAAAAGGTGAAGTAAGGGAAGGAAGTTCGTAATGAGGGCGTGATGTATTAAAAGCGCTTAGGAAAGATAGTCACTATTATTGGCATAATAGTACCTACACAGCCTTTGAGTTAAATTACAACCTACAAAGTCTAAGCTTTGATCTTACATTCATACATCTCAAATTGTGTAGTAAAACACTAAGGGCAAGCTTATGGGTCATGACATGATGCATGTGAATTCTTTGTGAGTAGTGTAATTCTATTCATGTACCCACATGTTGTGATGTAAAAATTGTTTTTGCGTGTGTTTGGGTAGCTCTCTTTCCGTGAGGCACATGTTTAAGGAAGGATAAAATTCATGTGGGATTTCTTAATTAGTTGATTTGCATGAGTTTGTGAAGTTTAAGAGTCGATTCTTGAGGTTAAGAAGTCTTAACATAGTTGTATTTCATAGATTGTTCTATTTTTAACTTGTATCTTACGTAATCACTATAGTAGTAGCAGATTAACTTGCTAAATTAGTTATGCGTGAGTTGCCATATGCATGATATGTAAGGTTGTTCGAGGACGAACAAGGCTTTAAGTGTGGGGTTGTGATCACGGGCAAAAATATCATACCGTGATAAAACTTTATAACTTAAATTAGTCGTGCTGTCTAAGATTATGTATATATTTTCATGTGATTTTATATAAATGTGAAAATTATGTAATGCTAATAACATGATTAGCCTTTGTTTTGTAGGATTTGATGACTTTTGAGAGCTAATCAACGAGTTGGTGAAATAGAGGCTTGGAGACGGAATAAACACACAAACGTCGGCAAAGAGGAGGCCCAAAACAGCCCACATGCGCGTCGGCAACGTGCCACGGCAGGCAGGCTGCCCAAGACATTCCACCTGCGCGTTGGCAACGTGCCACGGCAAGTGGCTGCGCGACCAGAGGGCTGCAGCGCGCTGCCCAAGCTTGGCGTGCCACCTTTGCCAACGCGAGTGGCTGCGAAGGCGATTTTGGTGATTTCCGGTGAGCTTTCGTGATGCCTCCGTGTCACGGACACGGTGCTCACGATACACTCCGTGACACGAACCGTTCCACGACGGGCCAAATTAAGCACGTTTTCCATTACTATAAATAGGACCCTTAGCTCCTAATTCCATAGGGTCACGATTTTATGCAGGGAAAAGCGCATAGGAGTGAAAGGAGAAGTGGAGAACTCATAGGGTTTATCAAATTCCCTTCTCATCTACCAATATCGTGTAAGTATGTAGTTTTGGAGTAGATTAATAGTAGTGTAGAGTAGTTTTACGAACATGAATGGCTAGAACCCTTCCTCTAGGGTTGAAGCCATGGATTACGATTGTAATTCTATGATATTGTTTTGGAATTGAGTTATTGATTGCTTGTTCGTCTTGATTGATTTGTTGGTTGTTTTTATGATTGATCACCATGAAAGCATATTTGTTAGCTTGGGAAATAGCTTGAGAAGGCATTACCTAGGTCAGGACATGAGAATGTGGGAGCATGAAGTATCTCGGGGAGAGGTTGGAGTGTTTGGATAGAAATATACCTAACACCTTGCTTGGTTGACACGCGGGGTTAAGAAAGACCAGCTTGGGATGTCCAATCACCACTTGAAGTAGTTGTGAGGCTAAGTTGAGTTAAATGGTTAGACACTTACGAAAGTCCCTAATCGTTTCCCGTAAACCACTGACATAATTGATTGCCCGCGACTAGAAAATTAAACTCCTAGCTCACAATGCTTTGCGGTGAGGCTAGATTGCCTTGTTTAGAGGCTAGAAAGACCATGAACATGCAATTCCAGTTATGTGAAATAACAATTGATAGTTCCATGCTTATTCATTGCAAATCGTACTGTGCATGATTATACGGTTTTAACTCTGTTTCTCCTAAGCACTTTCGAATATTTCGTTGACCAAAACTTAGACTTAATTGTTCTTCCATCGAAAATGTCTATCACCAACACTTTGGATATTTAATATCACACTAGAAATGGATAGTTAGAGGAATGGGTCAGTCCTAGAGGAATGGGTCCAGTCCCTGTGGGTTCGACATTCCGGTTCTTAAAAAGAGCCACTATATTACTTGCACGACCCGTACACTTGCGGGCACGTCACTTGCTTAGATGTTGTTTCATTCAGACTTATTACATATCATACATTCCACGTAATAACACCATTTTGCACTGCATCTTATTATAATGTAGACTCAGGTAGACAGGATCAGCAGTAGACGCAGCGCTAGGACGTTACTGTCATTCAGCTGTTGGTGAGGCCTCCTACTTTTGGACAGTCCCAGTCATTGATCAATTTTAATTTAGTAGAGCTTGAGGTCACCGTGGAAGATATGTCCCAACACCTATTCCTAAGTTATAGAGGATTCATAGATAGAGTTAGAGCTGAGTCAATAATGTTAATTTATAACATTGAGTTTAGTTATAGTTAATATATCTTATTTCCTTATATTGAGCCCATATAGTTATTAATTCCGCTATACTTTATTGAGATCTAGGCAATTAGTAAGCCAGGATAAAGGTTTTCTTGGATCACTCTATGTATGAGTGTCAATCGACGTCCACGGTCTAAAATCAGGGATTGACAAATTTAGTATCAGAACTTTAGATTCAAAGAGTCTTAAGGTGTCTATGAAGCTGCGTCTAATAGTGTTCTTCTTATAGTTGTGAAGCGCGTCGCATCTATAATAGGGAGACTACGAAGCATTAGGAAATACTTATCTTTTTTCATACTCTAGATCATGTGATAGCGTTTAAATCTATAAGGACTTCCTCCTAACTTGTGCATTTTCGTGTTTCAGATCATGCCTCCGAAGCATACAACCAACCAGAAGAACGCAACTAACATTCCTCCACAGACCAGGATGTAGAGCAAGAATGGTCCCCACACTCCAGTTTCGGGATCTAGTGTTGGAGTCCCGCACTCTAGTTCATAGACCAACTACTAGTGACAGGATTGTCGAGACACCAATTCCTCAGCCTCTTATCATGGACACTTTAGAGGTCGAGTTTAGAGGGGCTATTCAGATGCTTACTCAGTTGGTGGCTGCTTAGTTAGGACGTCAGAACTTAGCACCAGCTAGTTTTAGTTCTCATGGTTCGAGACCATCAAGGATTAGAGAGTTCATGAGGATGAATCCTCCAGTATCACATGATATAAGGTTGATTAGGACCCTAAGAACTTTATTGACGAGATCTAAATGATTCCAAAGGAAATGCACACCACGGAGACTAAGGGAGTTGAGTTTGCCACTATCTGCTCAAGGATGTGTCTAATGTGTGGTATGACCAGTGGGATCAAGGACGAGGTGAAAATGTAGCTCCAGCCACTTGGGACAGTGTTGAAGAGGCCTTTTTGAACCACTTCTTCCCTCAGGAGATGAGAGAGGTGAAAGTGGAGGAGTTTATTAACTTGAGGCAGGGTACTATGTGTGTGAAGAAATACAACCTTAAGTTCATTCAGCTATCTGGAATGGTAAAGAATATGAGGGCCAGAATGAGGAAATTCGTGTTTGGATTGGGAAATCATGTGAAGAAAGAGTGCAAGGGTATTTATTGATAAATGATATAGATATTTCTAGGCTCATGGTATATGCACAACAACTAGAGGAAGATAAGAAAAAGGAACGAGAGGAGCATCGGTGTAAGAGAGCCAAGATAGCAGGAAATGAGACCGCACAATAGAGGAATGGAAATGGAAATAAGACTTTTTTAAAAAAGAGGTCCTCTAGACTTGTACAGTCAGCTGTTAATGCTCCACCCTGTCACGACACGAGAGTAGAACCGGATCGTAGACACAGGACAAGGAAGCCCAAAAGGCTCCAAGTCGACCCATGGCTTAATCATAGCATACACTTATCGTAAGGAACATCTAAAATCATGAATAAGTGGAAGAAATGACAAGAAACTGATATGAACCATAACGACACTTTAATAACATTTAAATACAATGCTGAATTTGTCTAACAAGTTTGAAAGCCTCTACTAAAACTGATGAGTTGCTGGGACAAGCCCCCAGCTAACTCCAAAAGACTGAAAACTGAAGAAAAATAAAACAAGAATGATGCTCATGTCCTTGGAGGATGAGGACTCACCACTGACAACTGGGAGAATGGGGTAGCGTATCTAACCACGTGACGAAGCCTGGAGACCTAGATCTATATTATAAAACGATATAGCACAAGAGGCATGCAGTCAGTACTTATAATATACTGAGTATGCAGGAAGCGTAAGTAAGCTAACTCATAATATTAGGAAGGAGGATGTAATATAAAACATATTAATAGCCACGTAATTGAAGTGAAGTACAACAATCTTACACGAGGTTCGAATATTTGATTAACATAACCACATTATAAAGACATGCTTTACTACAGCAACCACTGATGTGCAAAAGTAATAATCAGGAATAATTCAGAGTGTGATGCCGTGACTGATATCAAGAAGGTCCCTGACGTCTAAGGGGGAGTCCCTGACAATTGAAGGAAGCGTCCCTAACTATCAAAGGGAAACATTCTCAACTAGAGAGAATCCCTAACTGTCATAGGGAGAGAGAAAGCTCTGATATAGAGAGTCATTGACGAAAAGAAGATTCCAAAAAATGATTTTTAGATTCGAGGATTTTATAAAAATGATTTTTAGTAAAGAAAACAATATAGAATCTGCCCAAGCTTCATAGTTCATCAATGGAGGTGAAATCTTGCCATGCCTAATCAGTTAAATCTACAACATAGTGATGACACATAATTCACTTCAATTACTCAAGCCCACAGCTCCTGCTAAATTTAGCATGGTCATCTACGTCATAATCACATTATTAGGGTTAATTAAGAAATATTCCCTCACTTTTATCATGATCAAGAATTTCTATGATAATCAAGAAAGACATAACCAATTCCCATTCAATACTCAAATTGACTTAGGAAGAACATACTACACACATACGTACTCAGCCCATATTTCCATCATTTCATCATTCTCATATGTGAATACGCAAATTAATCGAACAATAAGAAACACCCATTCATTACTCAAGCCTATTTACGATCAATATGTTATCCTCATGCATTCCCAACATATAATCCACATCCCAAACAACCCATCACATCAACATTTGAAATGAGTTCCATAAGTGCAGTAAATATTAGCATTTAAGAAAAGGATGAGGAAGAAATTACCCATTAATCAAAACCCTAGATCATGATATTCTAAATAATTTAAATTTAATTTTTATTGAAAATATTTTGGGAGCGCAAAAGGATGAAAAGACCCTTGTTGAAGTCTCACATACCACGTGACAAAACCCACTTGATTATCTTCCTTAGTCTTCCTTGAAGCTTGAAGAACACCTTGGGAATTTCCTAAAATCTTTGGAGAAGAGAGGAGGAAGAAGGAGATTGAGAGAATGAGGGTTTAGGTCTAGAATAACCCTTAAAATCGTGCAAGGTAGAGCCCAAAACGACGCAGTATAGCATGAAAAGTAAAAAATGCCCTTAAAATAATCTTCCTGAAAATTGTCCCAACTAGACCAACGACCGACCTTATGAGTTGTGATGACATACCACAACTCGTGGTATCGAGTCGTCAGGTCCACTTCCTCGAAGAACATCTCAGATTCTTCCCACGACTCGTCAAGAGGAGTCTTTACTTCAAACGACGAGTCGTTGGGTCGATCGTTGCCAATTCCCTAAACAAACCTGGCTTTCCTTCCCACGAGCCTCACCATGACTCGTGGTGACTTCCAAAGAGTCGTGGTATCCATGCGTTGGATATATTGGAAAATCCTCTACTCAACCCACAACTGGTGACAACGATTCTTCATAGCTCACAACGGGTCGTGGGGTGGCCCGTTGTATCCCCAACTGTTGAAGTCCTCCTTCGACCACGACTCCAACCAATGACTCATGGTTTCCCACCACGATTTGTGACACCCCTCATCCTACAACTTTTTCGCCCAGAGCTTCCCAACCCACGACTGCTTATGACGTCTCGTGACACCCTACCACGAGTCGTAGGGTCACCCGTCCTGAGATATTTTTGCCAATTTTTTCTGCACTTTTCCAATTATACTTCCCATGTCTATTCTTAGTCCCTTACGGGGTATTACACAGCCCCAGGTAACAGGAGTGATCAGATGTCTCAGGAACAGGGAACCCCTCGACACCTACCTTGTGGCAAGTATGGTAAGGTCTAATTAACTGAGTTCCATTTGGGTAGAGACGAATATTATGAATGTGGACAATATGGCCATTATTTGAGATATTTTCCATTTTGATAGGGTAACGGGAGTGGCATAGCCTAGACTACTCCCCCAATATGTAAGGTTGCCTAAAAGGGCACTACTTTTGGGATAGACAGAGGTCAGAACCGTCTATATGCTATGTCTAGTTGCTAGGATTAGGAGAACTCCACAGATGTTAATACTGGTCCGTTAAACATCTTTTCCATTGTTGTGTATGCTTTACTTGATCTAGGTGCTACTTATCCTCTGTGACTCCTAATGTAGCTGTTCGGTTTGGGATTTCATCAGAACAACTTGTAGAGCCTTTCAATGTTTCTACTTCAGTCGGTGAGTCAGTCCTAGCTAAGAGAATCTACAGATATTGTATAGTTTCCATCAATCATAAAGAAACCATAGCTGATCTGGTAGAGTTAGACATGGCGGAATGTTATTCTAGGCATAAATTATTTGTATTCATGTTATGCCATAGTTAATTGTAGGACCTGAGTTGTAGAGTTTCGGCTTCTTGAAGAGCCAATCTTAGTTTCGGAAATTAGTTCTGTTATGCCCAAGGGTCTTTTCATTTCATACCTGAAGGATAGGAAGTTAATCTCTAAGGGGTGTGTCTATCATCTAGTGAGAGTGAAAGACTCTAATGTTGAGACACTATCCCTTTAGTTAGTTCCAATTTTAAATGAGTTTCTAGAGGTCTTTCCAAATGATCTTTCGGAGTTCCTCTAGATAGGGAGATAGATTGCGAAAATGGTGTTCTTCCTAATACTTAGACTATCTCAATACCGCCATATAGAATGTCTCTGGCCGAGTTAAAAGAGTTAAATAAGCAGTTAAAGGATCTTTTAGATAAGGGTTTTGTTTTCCCTAGTCTTTCACCTTGGGGTACTCTGGTTTTCTTCGTGTGTAAGAATGAGGGTACTCTGAGAATGTGTATTAATTATTTTCAGTTGAACAAGGTCACCATCTAGAACAGGTATCCCCTTTCTTGACTCGATGACTTGCTCAACCAGTTTGAGGGTGCCAAGTCTTTCTCGAAAATAGATCTCAGATTGGGGCATCATTAATTGAAAGTGAGGGAATGTGATATTCCCACGATAGATTTTAGGACCCCATATGGTCATTTTGAGTTTGTTGTTATGTCCTTCGGTTTAAATAACACTCCTGCAGCATTTATGGATCTCATGAACAGAGTGTTTAATCCATATTTAGAAATGATTGTTATTGTGTTTATTGATGACATTTTGGTTTACTCCAAGAGCGAGGACAAGCATGCTAGTCATCTCAGAATAGTCCTACAGACACTAAAGAACAAGGAGTTGTTTGCCAAGTTCTCTAAGTGTGAATTTTGGTTGAAGTTAGTGGCTTTCTTAGGCCATATAGTCTCTATCAAGGGCATTGAAGTTGACTCTCAGAAGATTGATGCTGTGAAGTGATAGCCCAGACCCACAACCCCAACTGATATCAGGAGTTTCTTGGATTTAGCTGGTTACTATAAGAGATTTATAGAAGGATTTTCAACTATTACTGTTCTGTTGACTAAGTTGACTTAGAAGAAAGTCAAATTCCAATGGTCTAAAGTTTGTGAGAAAATCTTTTAGGAATTGAAGACTCAGTTGACTACTGCTCTAGTATTAACCCTACCAGATGATACAAATGGCTTTGTGGTATATTGTGATGCATCTTGAGTAGGTGTCAGTTGTGTATTAATGCAGAATGGTAAAGTCATTGCCTACGCCTACAGACAGCTTAAGGTCCATGAGAAGAATTATCCAACTCATGACCTCGAGTTGCCAACGGTAGTATTTTCATTGAAGAGTTTGCAACATTATCTCTATGGTGCGTATGTTAATGTATTCACAGACCACAAGAGCCTACAATATATGTTTAGCCAAAAGGAGTTGAATCTTAGCTAGAGGTGCTGGCTTCAGTTACTTAAGGATTATAAAATGAGTATCCTTTACCACCCAGGTAAGACTAACGTACTTGCTGATGCTCTTATCAGGCGATCTATGGGAAGCACAACTCATGTAGTTGAAGAGAAGAAAGAGTTGGCTAAGGAGGTGCATAGACTTTCACACTTGGGAGTCCATCTTTTAAACTTCGAGGAAGGTAGTGTGCTTGTTAAGAATGGAGCCGAATCATCTTTAGTAGCTGAAGTCAAGGAAAAGCAGAACAAATATCCCCTCTTGCTTCAGTTAAAGGAAGATGTCGATAAGCAGAAGGTGTTGGTTTTCACACAGAGGGGAGATTGTATCCCGACTTATCAAGGTAGATTATGTGTCTCGAATGTAGATGATCTCAAGGAGAGGATCATGGAACAAGCACACAAAATCTCTAGATTGTGTATTCACCCAAGTTCTACTAAGAAGTATCATGACTTGAGAAAAGTCTATTGGTAGAACGGTATGAAGAGAGACATTGCAGAATTTGTGGCTAGATACCTAAATTGTCAACCGGTGAAGGTAGAGCATCAAAGGCCATGTGGTGTGGCTCAAAATATAGCAATCCCCAAATGAAAGTGAGAGATGATCAATATGGATTGTATCATTGGTCTACCAAAGTCATGTAGGCAACATAACTCTATTTGGGTGATTGTAGATCGAAGGACCAAGTCAACTTATTTCTTACCAGTTCAGACTATGAATTCAACTAAGGACTATCCTAGATTATATATTCAAGAGATAGTAAGACTTCATAGAGTCCCATTATCCATTATATCAAATAGGGGCACACAGTTTACTGCCCAATTTTGGAAGTCATTTCAGAGAGGTTTGGGTTCGAAGGTGAACCTTAGCACAACTTTTCATCTTCCGACAGATGGTCAAGCAACACGGACTATTCAGATGTCGGAGGATATGTTTAGTGCATGTGTAATTGATTTCAAAGGAAATTAGGATGACCATTTTCCACTTATTGAGTTTTCATACAATAATAGTTATCACTCAAGCATTCAAATAGCTCCTTATGAGGCTCTTTTTAGGCAGAGGTGTAGATCTTTGATTGGTTGGTTTGATACTGGTGAAGTAGAGTTAGTAAGAATAGAATTAGTACAAAAACCATGGAAAAGGTTAAGATCATTTAGGAAAGGTTGAAGACTGCACAGAGTCGCCAAAAGTCTTATACAGATGTCAGGCGTAGAGAGTTGGAGTTTGATGTAGATGATTGTGTTTACTTGAAGGTTTCACCCATGAAGGGTGTTATGAGATTTGGGAAGAAAGGGAAGCTTATTCCCCACTATATTTTTCCATATAGGATTTCAAGGAGAGTTGACAAGGTAGCTTATGAGTTGGAGTTTCCAGCCAACTAGCATCAACCCATCCAGTTTTCCACATCTCTATGCTCAAGAAGTGTGTGGGAGACCCTTCACTAATTGTCCCTTTTGAAAGTATAAAAGTTAAGGACATCCTGTCATATGAGGAAGTACTAATTGAGATTCTAGATCGTCATGTTTGTAAGCTAAGGAACAAAGAGGTTGCTTCTGTGAAGGTGCTATGGAGGAATTAGCTAGTTGAAGGAGCTACTTTGGAAGCTGAAGCAGATATGATGGCCAAGCATCCTTATCTATTCCCTCCTTGTCTAGAATAATCTTGAGGTATTAGTTTTCTATCATAGTATTCTTATTAGTTTCATGTTCCATTAGTTGATGTTGAAGTCCTAAGTGTGGTTGCATTCTGTGAATTCAATTGAAGTTCAATTTAGTTATTCCTAGTTAGATCACCTATCAGTTCAGCTTAGTCTTAATTTTAGGATGAATGATCCCAAGAGGGAAATATAGTTTATCATGCCCTGAGTCTAGACCCTGGACGTTCATCGAGACTTCGACCATATAATGATCCAAGTGAACCCTTGTCCTGACTTACTATTTGCATGGATCTCAATAAAGTATAGCGGAAGTAATAACTATATGGGCTCAACATAATGACACAAGATTTATTAAGTGTAATTGAAATAATTATTATAAAGTAACATTATTGACTTAACTCTAACTCTATCTGTGAAGCCTCTATAACTGAAGAATAGGTGTTGGGACATAGCTCCCACGGCTACCTCAGGCTCTACTAAAATAAAATAACTCAATGACTGGGACTCTCTAAAAGTATGAGGCCTCCCAACAACTGAATGATAGTAACATCTTAGAGCTACGTCTGTTGTTGATCATATCTACCTGAGTTTGCATCATAATAAGATGTAGTGCCAAATAACATCAGTACATGGAATATACGGTATGTAATAAGGCTGAATGAAACAACAGTTAAGCAAGAATATCTGAACTGAAAGAATAACTAAATAAATAAACATGACGAAAACTGAAGCTCTGAATGTTGGATAAAACACAATATGATGAATGTGTAAAACATTTATGCAATAAAACTGTATATCAAAACAATCTCTAGCAAATACAATAAAAATGCATAACTTTAACGTGGGGAGCTTTTCATAACTGAAACCATCATGATGACACATGATGTCCAACTATCTCGCTCAAGTTGGCAGATTCATTCAAAGCCTTACCAGTACAGAGAACGATCATAACCTGATGATCGATAATATCAAGTCCTTACCAGGGACTTATCTTTGAGGAGTCACTCGAACAAACGATAGGATCCTATCCTATGCTGGCTATGTAATTTTGGGGCTTACGAGTTATCTAAACTCTTCACCCGACTCGGTGCTAAATAATCCTTCCAAAACATATCTCATATGCTTATTTGGGACATCTTGAAACATCTTTTATAAAGCACTTTAGCTATAGATATTATAGATGTTTAAATCTCTATGGAGCATTTTGCTCAAAATATACTAACTTTAATGAAGAGGATTTCTCTCAAAACATTCTCTTAAAAACGTGAGAGTTTCTACACTCCAAACATCTGTTTGAAACTTGTGAGCTCCTATGCTCAAAATATCTCATGAGTTAAAAAAAAAGAATTCACTTTAGCATTTAAAATCATGCTCAAAATGATACATTCATTCTCACAATCTTTTTATGAAAACTCTTTTAAAAATATGCTCAACTTTATGAAAATAATGCATTTATCTCAAATAACATTGCTCTCAAAATCATGACTTTTATGCTATTGGGTTCATAGAATAATAGACATGAACCAAGTATTAATAATTAATAATCAATAAATATCAATGATAAAATTTAGGAGGATAATGATCAACAACAAAGAGGTATAATTCAATAGAAATATCTCAACAATGAACAATTCAATAGATAATGAAAAAGACAATTCACGAATTGAGTAAAAACCCTAGCTTTAATCTCAATGAATTCTTGCATAGATTTAGGACATAAGGATAATTAGAAATCCTCAGTTTAGTTAGCCTTACATACCTAGAAAGTCAAACTTAGACTCAAGCTAGAAGAACTCAAGTTAAGAAGATGTCTTCCTAGCTTGATTGATGAATTGAGAGCTAATGATCTTGAATTCTTACGTTTTAATGGAAAGATTGGGACTTTACACTAATTGAACTCTTAAATATACTCTTTAGGAATCCCAAAACATTCTGATTTAGGAGATAAAAATATGGAAAGTTATGAAAATAACCTTAGAAATTCACACTAAATATTCTATCCGTTAGTTACCACGGCTCACTCAATGGGTCATTTGTTGTCACCAAGGCTCATTGTGATCATCGTTACTTTTGGACCCAATTTTCACTTCTTTGATCTTCTTCCTACGGTTCCTCATGAAAGGTTGTCACTTTTGACAATGAATCATTACATCCTCTTGTGGTCACTAAAATCATGTTGCACACTTTCTGAACTTCATCCAACGGTTCCTCAACATGACTCGTTGCATGGTCCAAGGAGTCGTCTTATGACTCATTCTATTATTGTTTGCAGATGGAAACAATGACTCATGACCACAGGTTGTACCATCAACCATGGCTCGTGGTCCAAGAGGTGAAACTACTGAATCTTACCATGACTCTCATGAGGGGTCATTGGTGCATACAACGACTTACCACACGAGTCATTCTGAGGCAAATTGCAGATTTTTCTGCTGGTTTATTCTTTAAGTCTAGGATCAAATGTTACAACTTTTGAGGGTTGTTACACAACCTAAATTGTCTCTTTCAAGCACAATAAAGGTAATTGGAAGGATTAGATGATTTTCATCACCCATCACACTTTCCAATCCCCAAATCAATCAAATATTCTTAAGCCCATAATCTATATCACTCATTGAGATTATTAGGGTTGACAATGGGGTTTAGCTATCTATAGCAAGAGAAGAAGAAAAAAACAAGTAATTGAATGTTCTTACCAATGGAATCAAAAATGAGGGAAGAAAACTTGAATTGATAACTTGATCTTCAACCTTCAATTACAAATGCAATGGAAAACTAGCTAGATTATCTACTTTTTCTATCTAGAATCCTATCTATCTATACCACTAACTATGTATCTCACTATCTCCAAGAAAGAATGGAAAAAATACTATTTACACTAGGCTTCTAAAACCGCAATTCATTTAAATTCGGAGGTTCCCAGGTGTGTAGGGATGGACTGTCTTTCAGAAAGATGGTGTGTCCTTTGATCCGTAACTTGATTTTGATTTTTGACTAGCCTCTGTCCATGTATTGATTTAAGGACCATCTTCTAGAAGGAAGGTCCGTCCTTCGCTTCTTCAAGTGGCTCCTAAAGTATTTCATCCTTTGACTCGTCAGTTTCCAACCACCTGGAAGTGGTTTCTGGATCACAAAGGTACTTCTTTACTAATGGATGTACAAACTGTCCATTGAAGAGAGGGTTCGTCCTTTGCAAGCTTATTGACTTTGATTCCTCGTTTCTCTATTTCAATCGGGTTCCTAAAACATAGAATATAAGGTTAGTTTTGACTTAAATTAGTACTTAAAGGTATGCAGAATTTTATGAAATAAAGTACAGATGTGTCACAAACTCCCGATACATCAACACCCCTAATTTAAAGCTTTTGCTTATCCTCAAGAAACTAAAATTAAAAAAACTAGACTAGACCTAAACTAATCTTCCGACATCACAAAATGAAATGACTAGGGTGGATTTGACAAGCTGCTACAAGCACATAGTTTTCAAGTCAGCCACCCCCTCTATCCAACAAAATCAATTTTCTCACAACTATCCAGACCAAGTATACAATCTCCACTTATGACATCATATTATCATGCACACACCTAGATTTGAGAAGTAAGTCATGCTAGCTATTATCATCCACATGCCCTCATAATTAGACCAAGGAAAGTGTTCACTCTGAAGCATTGATCACACACATTATATGGACATACAAGATCAAGAGAGAAGAGAAAAACACTCAACTCGCATATAGAATTTCACAAGATAGGTCACAACTACCATATGCTTGTCTTATTACTCTAATGCATTTTCTTTTAGAAATTTGTACTGAGACATAAGGGCTTTTCTAAGCTTGTAATGAGGCTCAAAGGGCTGGTAAGATACAAAAATGGTCTTTAGTGGCTCATTTACCATCCTTGAACACTACATCATATTTCTACCACCTTTCTCACTTTAGGATCCCTTCTTTTTCTTTCCTTCTTTCCTTAGCAACTTTTCATTCCCCAAGGTACTTTTGTGAGATCAATTTTCATTTTCTCTTTTTTCTTTTCATTTTCTTCTTTTTAGCTCTTTGCTCAATACACCTTGGGATACGGTCAAATACTTATTTATTCCCTTTCATGTATTTTCAACCTTATCACCCCCAACTTACTCCTTTTCACATTTTCATCACATTTCATAATGTCAAGAAGAATGGGCTCAAAAGAGGTGTCACGACCCGAGTTCACACCCTGGTCGTAACAGGGAAAAGGAACCCCGAGAAGCTCCAAGTCGACCCATGGCATTATCATAGCATACACTTAACATGAGAAATGAATAACAACATAAACAAGTGGAAGCAATAACAAGAATCTAATATAAACCATAACGACAATTCAATAGATCTTAGATACAACACTGAATCTATCTACATAAGCTTGAAAGCCTTCTACTAAACTGACGAGTTGCTGGGACAAGCCCCCAACTAACTCTCAAAGTCTGAAAACTGAAACATAAGAAGTTATGAACATAATCACGTCCTCGGAGGATGAGGGCTCACCAATAGCTGCTGAATAGGGATGAAGCGTATCTAACCACGAGGCCGAGTCTTGAAACCCGAATCTATATCATGAAATGATATATCACAAAAGGTGTGGGGTCAGTACTTGGATTGTACTGAGCATGCAGGATAACATAAACTATTAAATCAATAAATACACGATAAAGATTTAATCAAATACATCAACATAGCTGCTTCCACATGTTATTACGCACACTCTATCATTCACATATACATATATACATGATACTTCTCATTGAATCTCATTTATATAACATCTTAGAATAAATGCATAAAGGTCAAGTTTTGAACATTTAATAAGTGCCAAATCTGAAGTAAGTATCACATACTGTACTGGATCATTACTGAAAACTGAGACTGATCATCATCTTATTAAGCTCGTGATATTCTAAAAGCTGGTTCATCCAAAATTGAGTTATACTGCTATCATCATTAAGGGAGTCTCTCTCTACTATGGGAGGATCCCGACTGTGCTAGGGAGTCTCTCTATACTATTGAGGATTCAGACTGTGCTAGGGAGTCTCTCTCTACTATTGAGGATCCCGATTGAGCTATGGAGTGACTCTCTACTATGGAGGATCCTGATTATGCTAGGGAGTCACTCTCTACTATGGAGGATCCCGACTACTGCTAGANCGTGTCACAGAGCCAACGCGGTGGCCCCACCTCCGTGACACGGCGCCATCGCGGAGGGGCTCTGCCCCGGCGCCTTCCGCGGTGGTTCGACAGGTTTTACATTCGATCTTTTCCCGGGCCTTTTCCTAGCACGTATGGCTTCCAAATATGCTTAATCAACGTGCGAATAGGCCATCTAGATACCGGGAATCTTACGGGGTGTAACAATCGTATCATGTACTGACCCTACGCCTGCACTTCTTTTCTGAGTGCAGAGTTTGACCCGGGCAGTTATTCTCATCCTCACTTGTAAGCGGCAGCCGATCGTGAAAAGGTAAGTACTACCAGAAAGCAGAGTCATCCCCCGTTTTGAAGATGTCTTTCTTTGCCGAACACTTATTCCTTTTGTTTTTAGTTTTTAAGCCTTCTTAGAGTTGTAAACAGATGTCTTGTGCAATGAATTTCACGTCTTGGGATTTAGTTTTGTTATGAATTGTTTTGGTTGTAAGAGGTTGTTTATTTCTTCTAATGATACCTTTTATTATTTATAAACTCTTATCTCTTTTTGAATATCTCGTTTTGGGGGTTAGTATGGGGATTCATTGATTCGC
>JACEIK010000648.1:252289-264366 GCA_018107945.1 Datura stramonium
ATCAGAGTTAGAGCCAGCCAGGCACCAGAAGTGCTTAGGCTCAGCAATCTAGCAGTTCAGGTCCTAGTAGGGCACTAGGTGCCAGTCATGCCCCCCAAGGAGGGGCGTGACACGAGCATTCTGTATTGGCGGATAGGGTTGTTCGTGATTGTATTGTTGATATCATAGGGTTTGACAGTCTAGCAGACTTAGTGATCTTAGACATGGTCGATTTTGATATAATTTTGAGAATGAGCTGGTTGTCCCTTTATCATGCCAATCTAGATTGCCATACTAAGACTGTAACTATATCGGGCCCAGAGTCGTCTAGGTTGGATTTGAAAGGGAATCGTAGCCCTGCTCCTAAGAAACTTATTTCGTATATTCGTGCCCGTAAGTTGATAGAGAGGGGTTGTTTATCATATATGGCGCATATTCGAGACACTAGTTCAAATGTTCCTTCCATAAAGTCGGTCCCGGTTGTTTGTGAGTTCTTAGAGGTGTTTCTTGCAGATTTGCCCGGCATGCCGCCGGACCGTGACATAGATTTCTGTATAGACCTGGAACCAGGTACCCGACCCATTTATATTCCTCCATACCAAATGGCACCTGCTGAGTTGAAGGAACTCAAGGAGAAGTTGCAGGAGTTTCTTAGTAAAGGATTCATCAGATCGAGTGTGTTGTCGTGGGGTGCCTCGGTTTTGTTCGTGAAGAAGAAGGATGGTAGTATGAGGATTTGCATCAACTATCACTAGTTGAACAAGGTAAATATTCGGAATAAATACCCTTTTCCTTGAATTTATGATTTGATTGATCAGTTACAGGGGGCGGCGGTGTTTTCAAAGATTGATTTGAGGTCCGATTATCACCATCTAAAATTTCGGGCTGACGATACTCCCAAAACAGCCTTTATGACCAGGTATGGGCACTACGAGTTTCTAGTCATCTCATTCGAACTTATTAATGCCCCAACTGCATTCATGAGCCTGATGAACGGTATTTTCAAACCTTACTTGGATTCCTTTTTTATTGTGTTTATTCATGATATTTTGGTGTATTCTTAGACTAAGCAGGAGCATGAAAATCATCTAAGAACTGTGTTGGGATTACTGAAGGAGAAGCAGTTGTATGTTAAGTTCATCAGGTGTGAGTTTTGGTTGGAATGATGTCCTTTCTAGGGCATGTGGTTTCCAAGGAGGGAATCCGAGTTGATCCACAGAAAGTGAAGGTGGTTAGAAAATGGGTGAGACCAACTAATATGATGGAAATTCGGAGTTTTGTGGGGCTGGCCAGGTACCACAGCCGGTTCGTGAAGGGTTTCGCCTTCATCGCTTTGGCATTGACCAAGTTGACGCAAAAGGATGTACCTTTTCAGTGGTCAGAGGAATGTGAAGCAAGTTTTCAGAAACTCAAGACTCTGCTGACCACAGTACCTATCCTGGTGTTACCCGCAAAAGGTAAAGACTTTGTTGTTTATTGTGATGCCTCACGGTCTGGGTTGGGTGCTGTGTTAATGCAGGAAGGACAGGTCATTGCTTATGCCTCGAGATAGTTGAAGGTGCATGAAAAGAATTACCCCGTGCACAAACTGGAGTTAGCAGCAGTGGTGTTTGCCCTAAAAATTTGGAGGCACTATCTGTATGGAGCTCGATGTGAGGTGTTCACGAATCATCGCAGCTTGCAGTACGTATTCTCCCAGAAAGATCTCAATTTGAGGCAGAGGAGATGGATGGAGCTTCTTAAGGATTATATATCACTATCCTATACCATCCAGGAAAGGCTAATGTTATGGCGAACGCGTTAAGTCGGAAGACGGTGAGCATGGGTAGTTTAGTTTGCTTGGAAGCTACTCAGCGGCCGATAGCCAGAGAAGTTCAGAATTTGAAACAAAGTTTGGTGAAGTTTTCACTGACAGAAACTGGTGGAATACTAGCCAACATGGAGGCCAAATCCTCACTGCTAGAGGAAATCAAAGCTAGACAGTTTGAAGATGAAAAGCTGGGTAAGATTAGGGATAAAGTTCTGCAGGGAGAAGCCAAAGAAATAGTGTTAGATGATGAAGGGGTCTTGAGAATAAAGGGCGGGTGTGTGTTCCTCGAGTTGATGAGATAATTAAAACTCTTTTGGCAGAAGCTCACAACTCAAGATACTTCATTCACCCCAGAGTCACCAAGATGTATCACATTCTGAAACAACACTATTGGTGGGGCGGGATGAAGAGGGATATTTGGACTATGTTGCTCAGTGATTGAATTGTCAGCAGGTGAAGTACGAACACCAAAGGCCTGGAGGAGTACTTTAGAGAATGCCTATTCCTGAGTGGAAATAAGAGAGAATAGCAATGGACTTCGCGATGGGTCTTCCCAAGACTTTGGGGAAATTTGACTCAATTTGGGTCATCGTGGACAGATTGACCAAATCGGCTCATTTCTTGCCAGTCCAGGTGACTTACAATTCCGATAAACTAGCTAAGTTGTACGTGAAGGAAGTGATTTGGTTGCATGGGGTGCTTATTTTAATTGTATCAGACAGGGCACTCAGTTCACTTCTCATTTCTAGAGGACCTTGCAGGCTGAGTTAGGTACGAGGTTAGATGAGCCCTGCCTTTCATCCTCAAATAGACGGTCAGTCAGAACGGACTATCTAGGTATTGGAGGACATGCTCCGGGCGTGTGTAATACACTTTGGAGGCCATTGGGACAAATTCTTTCCCTTGGCAGAATTTGCCTATAACAATAGCTATAACTCAAGCATTAACATGGCGCTATTTAAAGGTTTGTATGAGAGAAAGTGCAGGTCTCCAATTGGGTGGTTTGATGTGTTTGAGGTGAGGCCTTGGGGGACAGATTTATTAAAGGAGTCCTTAGAAAAGGTGCGAAAAATTCAAGAGCATCTGGTGGCGGCTCAAAGTAGACAAAAGCAGTATGCAGACAAGAAGGTAAGAGATATGGAGTTCATGGAGGGAGAACAAGTGCTGCTAAAGGTGTCTCCTATCAAGGGGATGATTAGATTTGGAAAGTGGGGAATGCTTAGCCTGAGGTACATTGGACCATTTAAAATACTCCGACATATGGGAGAAGTGGCTTATGAGCTGGATTTGCCGCCAGGATTCTCTGGAGTGCATCCGGCGTTCCATGTGTAAATGTTGAAAAAGTATCATGGGGATGGGACGTATATTATCAAGTAGGACTCTCTGCTGCTGTATGAGAATCTGTCATTTGAGGAGGATCCTGTAGTGATATTGGCTAGAGAGGTTCGAAAGAGATTCGGACAGTAAAGGCCCAAAGGAAAAATCGTCCGGTTGAGGAAGCCACTTGGGAGACCGAGGTTGATATGCGGATCAAGTATCCCAGCTGTTCATGGAATCTGGTAAGTATTTTTCCCTTTCTTTGTATGGACCATTCGACGATGAATGGTGTTTTAATTGGTATCTGATGTAATGATCTAGATGTCGTTACTTGATGGTTACAGACCTAGAACACTGAAAACAGGCTAAGGAAGGAATAGAATGTGTTGTGAAATTTTCTATGTGTGAAACTGGTGGATTTTGGGTGGCTATTGGTTCGAGGGACTGCTGTAGCAGTGGAATTTCCGTTGCGGTGAGACCATGGTAGCGGTCGGAGTCCCGCCGTGATGAATTTGAGAAATAACTACGGAGACTGTTGCAGCGACACTTTGATCATTGTAGCGGGTCCGCTGCGGCAGAAATGTGACCGCTGCAGGAGATGCGGGAGTCATAAAGTAGATTTAAGTGGTAATTATGGGGTTTTACGCTATTATTCTTAAAAACTTGATCTGAAGGGCTAAAGAACGAAAAATCTCTCCAAAGCAGTGAACTACTCTCCTAAGGTAAGAATTTCAATTCTCCTATCTCTACTACGATTAGTTTTGATCCTAGATTGCTTGTGGGCCTTTAATGGTGGAAGTTTTATAGAGAAAAACCCTAGGTTGATGAACTAGGGCTAGGTTGTGGGATGATTAGGGTGTAATTTGGGTTGATGTTTGAAGAGTTTTGATTACTCCCATAGAATTACGTTTGGGGAATGAGGGTTGCACGGGAAATTAAACTAGAATCGAGTAGAATTGGAGTTTTACTTTCGAAAACACCTCGAAGGGGAGGGATTGATCTAACTAGACCCATGATTGAAGAGTAAGTAAAGAATTACTCTTGTTGTGTAGATTTCAAACGATCCGAAGCTTTGAGGAAGGGCAAGGCTCACGCAGAGTATCCGAATCGTTATCTTCGACTTTCAAGGTAGGTTATGGTTAGAAGGGTTAAACTTTGTATAATGGCTTGTATGCATGTGTGATAATGATATGTGATTGGTATTCAAACATTATGTTATATGAGATTGTCTATTTGAATTGAACAATGGAGATCATGTTAATATGAGTTAATCATGAACTGTTGTGAAAATCTTATAGAACTGTGAAGTGAAATTCTTTTAAGATGCTTCAATGTGAATCGATGATTATGTAATTTTGCAAGTGAAGAAGTGCAATATAGACTCCTAAGTGTTGAATTATTTATGTATATATATGGGTTGTAACCTGTTACATTTAGTGATGAAAAAATGATTTCAATAGTAAAAGAATCCCGAGATGAGTGGATTGTGGACGAGGGGAGAATCCCGGCGAGCATTATTGTTGAGTGGCTCGTGTCCGAGAGGAGCATCTGGATGAGCGTATGAGTGGGAGCGGGTACCACGCCGGTACAGTACACGAATTTCTTAGGTCATGACTGGAAGGGCAAAAATAAGACCCTCTGGCATGTGTGTACATTGATTTTGTGGATTGAGTGGTTATAGTGATATGACAGAGGCGTGTGCCCATCATGTCACCATTTGTTTACTTTGTTTAAGTTATGCTTGTACTCATATGTAGGACTGAATAAAGAATGTACTAAGTGTTGTTGAAAATTACAGGTTTTCTTTATTAGACTTGAATAGAAGAACATGAACTTGATTATAAGTGTGACACGGTTCCAATGTTGTTAATTGAGTGGATTTTGTCTGTAACTTCTGTTGCGTTTACAAGTGATAAAGATGGGTACTTACTGTTGTTCATACTTGTGTTATCCTGAATTGAGCTGAAAAGTATGTGCATTGTTGACACTGATGAAATGATGACTGAAGAACTGATGAAGGTACAGATAAGTCAAGCTACTGCCTCGAAACGGGACTCTTTCGGTGTGGCAAGACCGCTGTAATGGCCAAGTGACCTCTACAGCGGAAGGCCCAATCTAGTGAGTACGTCGGCTGTCACCTGAGTAGAACTGGTGTAATTGAAATGGCTTCTATATTTCTATAAAATGCTGAAGACTTGTTTATATCATTGTTGCGGTGTTTACATGTTATTATGTGAGGTCATCCGATGATGCTTACCATTACCGTGTCATGTACTGACCCTACATCTGCACTTCTTTTCTGAGTGCAGAGTTCGACCCAGTCAGTTCTTCTCGTCCGCACTTGTAAGCGGAAGCAGATCGTGAAAAGGTGAGCAGTACCAGGAAGCAGAGTCACTTCCCCGTTTGAAGATGTCCTTCTTCATCGGAAACTTATTCCTTTTGTTTTTAGTTTTTAAGCCTTCTTAGAGTTATAAACAAACGTCTTGTGCAATGACTTTCGGGTTTTGGAATTTAGTTTTGTTATGAATTGTTTTGGTTGTAAGAGGTTGATTATTGCTTCTGATGACGCCTTTTATTATTTATAAACTCTTATCTCTTTCTGAATTTCTCGTTTTGGAGGTTAGTATCGGGATTCATTGATTCGCCTACCGAGAATAGTGTGGGTGGCAATCACGGCCATTTGGATCGTGACAAATACTATCAAGCTAATTACTGTTAAACAAAAGCTTCTATTACTTACAATGATTACTTACAATGATAACTTGATAATAATTAAATTAAATAATGATGAATTAATTAAAGATAAGTTAATTAAAGAATTTTTAAAATTTCTCGTTGTAGACAAAATCAGGCAAGAATCTTGCATTTGTCCTGTCCTATCCTATCTTATCCGGTCCCCAAAATAATTGCTCAATCAGGCATGATTCATGTCTAATAACGATGTTTTCTAAATAAATAAAATAAAAAACGCAATTTCATTATAATTAGGGCGGTTGGTGGGAAGGAAAATATTTTAAAGAAAGATATTTTCATATATATATATATATATACACATATTTTATATTTGATAAATAAAAAAATCAGAAATATCTGTACGTTTTATACTTTCTTCCTTAGTTGATAGGTATATAAAAAATTATTTATTTCAAAATAGTTATTAATAAAGAAACTCAAAAAATAATTAATTATTTTTGTTAATTCAACATTTAGTACTTAAGTAAAAATTTTTGTTTAATAAATTCTCTTAAAAATATCTATTAATTTATAGAGTTATATTAATTAAATTATATTCTTTATTAATTTTTTAAATTACATGTAAATCTTATGCCAAGGAACGGAGCCAGTATTATAGAAAAGTCAAGTGTTACCAACCAATGGCAAAACTACCATTTCGCACATTATTCAAGGATAAAATGTTAAATTTTATTAAAGAAAAAAAAAAAGGAAAAACAGTGTACCGTGGGCTTAGAAAAGTGGGTCAACGGTTCTTTTTCCATTTCAATCATTTGTGTGTAGTTGTAGCCTTTCCAGAATGCATATTGTGCAATTTTGCTCGAGGCCCGCTGTACCACCTTATGAGCAAAATTTAATTGATTTACTATAAATTTAGAAAATATGCAAATGTTCATAAAAAAAATTATTATTTAAATAATAATATATTAAAAAAATCATAAATATAAAATATTTTTTTCTGATGACCACCTTGATTTTGCAAGCTGCAACTGACCGATATAGAGATTATGTGTGTATATAGTCTTGCTAGTTTGAGTTTGTAAATATTAAATCAAATTAATTATATTTGTTTTAAATTTAGAAAATTAAAAAATGATATCATAAAATATTTTTAAAACAAAAAAAAAACCCCAAAATTTTTTATTTTTTATGTGTCTGCTTATTTTATTTTGGGTTCATTTGGTTTTTGTTTTTTTTTAAATCATAAATTTATAACAAATTAATTGATTAAGAAAATATATAAAATATGAGACGAGTGTTGACATTGTACTAAAATATTCAATCAAAATGATAATGAAATTACATAAAACAAATATTGTTAAGTAATAAATCATAAAAGTTATACTAAAAATCATGTCAAACTAAATACTGCTAATAAGTATTAATTACATAACTAAATATTCTTTAAAAAGTTGTTATGTATTTTCATTGTGTAAATTAACCAATACAAAATTAAAGAATACATATCTAATATTATTGTCGTTCCAAGTGCTAAAATCATTTCTTTATTGACATTAATATTGGTTTAGTTTGATTTGGAATTTATTTGGGTTAGTAACATGCATGGCGTGGAGCTTATAAAATTTATCTGGATTATTCAAAAATTCTAGTTCAAACTCAAATAATATGTTAAAAGACAAAACTATGAAAAGTTTACAAGATTTATAAATTACATAAAAACATTTATAAAAAATTACATGTTTTTTTTGTTTTTTTAATTTTTTCTTTTTTTAATTTTATCTTTAATGAAGAATTAAACTAAACCAAATCAAACCAATTATGGTCGAATTTTTTTCCAAACAATTCAACCAAAATCAAACCGCTAGTCAAATTTTTTTTTCGATTTAATTTGAATTATCAAATTAGTGCGTTTTTTCGATTTACTTTGTACACCTTTAATAAATATAATCAGTAGTGAAATTTTAATATTTTAATTATAAATTTGTTTAATATATATAATAATAATATAATTGAAAATTCCTTTGAATAGCTTAGTGTTACCCCCGAGACAAGTCGTGACATGAAGACACGTGAGTCTCATGTATTTTTTTCTTGCCTCTTTCTTTTGTCTTCTTATAAGTAGTACAAATACTTCTTTCCTTCTCTTGATTTGATTTGATTTCCTCCCATGTATTGATTAATTATTTCGCCAATTCTGAATTTTGTTCTTTTTTTTCCCTCCGGGTGTTCTTCGTATAATCGTATCCATATTGGGTTTCCTTTTCTTATTTTTGTCTTTACACTTAACGATCTAAAATAAAATTGTTCATGATATTTTAAAAATAAATATAATAGTTAATTTTTTTTAGGTTACAAAAAAGAATATATATATTTTAAATAATTTGACTATAACCAGATATAATTTTAAAAATCACTAAAATTATTAATTTTTTTATAAAAAATTAAAAAAACTCAAAATTCATAAAAAAAAAAAAACCCCAAAAACAAAAAACAAACAATATAAAAAATATAAAAAAACTAAAAAAAATAAAAAAAATAAAAAAAATAAAAAAAATATAAAATTAGAATATTAAAATGAACCTTAAACTCTATTTATTTTATTTTTATAAAAAAAATATTTTTTTTTCTTTTAAAAGAATAAATTTTAGCATTTATGATACCTTATCAGTATATGATATATATTATGTATGTATTATAAAGAACCAGTGAGATTTTTCGAACTAATGAATTGGTCCTTTATAACATCCTATCTGCATGTGGTATATTATACTATGTGAGTATTATAGAGGACTAAGATTTTTTTTTTTAATTTTATTTTTTATATTTTTAGTTTTTAAGAAATGAGTTGTTGTTTTTCGTAAAGGAATGAACCAATCCTTTATGATACTCTATCACTATATGATATTATGATGTGAGTATCATAGAAGATCATGTAGTATTTTCTATTGAAAGAATGAAGGCCAAATACATGCACAACCCCTTAAACTTGGCTTCATTTTTCATTTTGACACCTCAGAGTCTTGTTCCATTTTAACCCTCCAACTCTATTTTTCATGTTCTATTTAAACACAAAATACTAATTTTTATGTTTTTATTATTTTTATTTATACTCTACAATTATAATTTTATATTTTAAAAATCGATGGACGTTCATTAGTATTCATAAAAATAAATAAAAAATTAAAGACATCCGTCGATTTTTAAAAAAATAATTTTTTAGAATTTCTGCGCATTTTTGCGGAAAAAGTAATCGACGAACGTACGTCGATTTTAATGTCTGCCTTTTTTTTTGAAAAAAATCATTGGCAATCTGATGAAGTCTGTAGAAATTTTAGTATTTTTTAGTAGTGTTATTAACGATAAATTGGAGTTTTTTATAATTTTTTTTATTCTTATTGAAGCGAGTTAAAAAATTAGAAAGTAGGGTATTTGAGTTAAATCCAGATGAGTTAGATGATATAAAAAATATGTTGCATTATTTAATTAAATATTTTATACATTTTTAAAAATATTTATCAACATGTCTTGAATAGTTTACACCGAATAATATTCAGTATTTACACTCAATTTTTTATTTATTTTTATGAAAACTTACGAATGTCCGTCGATATTTAAAATGTAAAATTACAGTTGAAGAGTATAAATAAAAATAATAAAAACGTAAAAATTAGTACTTTGTGTTTAAATGGAACATGAAAAATAGAGTTGGAGGGTTAAAATGGAACAAAGCTCAGTTGAGGTGCCAAAATGAAAAGTAGAGCCAAGTTTAAGGGGTTGTATATGTATTGGCCAAGAATGAATAAGTCATTTATGATCCACGTGGGTATCCTAAAGGATTGAAAGTGTTTTTCTTAAAGGAATGAACTAGTCCTTATGATACTCTTTCAGTATGTGATATATATTATGTGAGCATCATCGAGGACTGGGTAGTGATGGAATGAATCTATCACTTATGATACCCTATTACTATATAACATATACCATGTCGGTATCATAGAGAATCGAGTATTTTTAATTGAAGGAGTGACCAATCATCTGTGATACCCTGTCAGTATATGATATATACCATGTGAACATCATAAAGACTAAGTAGTGTTGGAATGAATCTGTCATCAACGATGTCATGTCAGTATATGATACATATACCAGGTTACGACCCATTTTTAAACTCGTTAAAAACGTTTCATGATTTGACTCGTTTGTGAAGGACACAGAGTCGCCACTCATTTCTTATGGAATTAGGCTACCAGTTTAAAAAGGTATATTTAAAGGGTAAGGGTTCTGGTTATTTCTCGAGAAAGGTGACATGACCCAACTATATAGGTCATGCGGGCACCTACTCGACTCTACTCGATAGGAGAACCCCCTTTTTCCTAAATAACAATATATCGATAAAACGTAATCATTTATAATTTATAAATCAAATCTTTCTTCATTTACACCAGTTTTTACGACTCAATCAAAATAAACATAAAGGAACCTCCCAACTAACATGACTTTTTTCAAGATCTAGTATAAATAGGTACAAGAGCTCTACTACTGATTATTGACAAATAAAAGATACAACTTTCATCCGCGGAAGAATGCAGAAGTTTTTGCTGAGTGACTGCCAATCCAAGATGAACTTCATCCTGCCACAACCTACACCAAAAAGGAATAGCAAGAGTAGTATTAGTACACCAGACGTACTGGTAAGCAACATCGGCCGACTACAGTTAGTTCACATAACATCAAAATAATTGATAAGCATAGACACGAAATAAAACTTAATTCTCACTTCTCTGTTGCTCTAAACTCGCCGCTTTTCTAAATTACCCTAATCAATTAAATCATGCAATATTATCAATATAACTACTCATTTTTCAATCTGACTGTAAAATTAACTTACCCTGCTGTCTCTCCAATTCCGCTGCAGCGCAGGTGAGCCCGCTACAGTGGTCCCGCTACCACGGTAATATGCCTGCTACAGTGGTCCCGCTACCACGGTAATATGCCCGCTGCAACACTATTCAGTATACAGTATCCCAGAACTCAGTCCCTTTAATTTTCCTATCACGTCTTTCATTCTTTAAGTGTTTCTAGCCAAATTTACCTAGAGACTCATTACCACGGTAATTCTCTCATGAAATTTCTAATGGGTTATAATTCGTTCATGCAAAATTATTTATGACAGTCATGCCCTCCTGTATAACACATAAACACTAATTAGGATGTATATTCAACATGCCTGCACATATATCATGTCAATCATCTCAAAGATATCATCAAACAAGTATCATATATCATGCAAATCAAATATTGTATCTTATTTCAGAAAATCTTCCACACCCACATACTTGTCGTTCATACCATGATTATACCTGTAGTAATGTGCCAGGCACAAGCCTCCGTTACATCACTGCAACACTCACCCACACGAATCATGTGCACACATGCTAGTGGATCTTATTTATGCCCAACCAGTCATGACCTGCAGAGGACTCTAGAAATTCATGTACCATAACGGTGTGGTATCCGCTCCCACTCATATGCTCTTCCAGATGCTCTCCTCGAACACGAGTCACTAAATAACAATATTCGCTCACTCGGATACTCCCCTCGGGCTCGAGCCTCTCATTTTAGAAAATAATTAATATCTCAGTCATTCTCGTCCTTAAATCACAACAGGGTGCATTACATAATCGAATCCATATATATATAAATAAGCCTGTCAATTCATCAGAGTCTATGCTCCATTCTCTCACTTTCTCAAATACAACACTAAGTTCACATGATAGATTTATAACACGAAGTTCATTACACACTTCCACGTGATCTCAACAACAAATTATATTCATCTCATATCAACATGATAATTTCCATTTATTCACATAAACATGCTCATAACAAGGAATGTCTGAAGACCAATAAAAAATAATCATTACATAAGCATACAAGCCATTATGCAGGGCTAGCCCTATAACCACAACCTACCTCCAAACGCATAGAATGACTTACATACGACAAACTTGGAAACCATACATGCATTTTCTACTTATCATTTTTCATTTTATAGTTAAGAGGTTAAATACTAATTATACCCTATAGATCATGAAGAGTCGCGACCTGATCTGCTCGGTAGGTTGGGCACTGCTGCAATAATATTTCTACCGCTGGGCAGTCTCGCTGCAGTATTACCACTCTCGCTGCAGCACTGTGTTAGCAATGCTTCGACCAGTCCTCTTCCAACCTTTTCTTACGGATCTTTTTCATCATGAACATCGTGCTTCACCATCAT
>JACEIK010000648.1:264468-275015 GCA_018107945.1 Datura stramonium
ATAGAAATTCATGTACCGTACCGGTGTGGTACCCGCTCCTACTAATATCCTCGTCCGGATGATCCCCTCGAAGATGAGTCACTCAATAATAATATTCGCTCGCTTAGATACTCCCCTCGGGCTCAAGCCACTCAATAATAATATTATCTCGCTGGGACACTTCCCTCGGGCTCGAGCCTCTCATTTTAAGAAACAGCTAATATTTCAGCCATTCTCATCCTTAAATCACATCAAGGTGAATTATATAATCGAAATCATGTATATAAATAAACCTATTAATTCATCAGAATCTATGCTCCATTCCCTCACTTGCTCAAATACAAAGTCTTAGAAAAGAATTCATGGCTACACTCAATTTTTTTTTCCGACTTTGTTGTTCCTCTCCGTCTCCCTTTGCCAAGTCAACATTCGGGCTCAAGTTCGAATTAACTGAATATTAATCATAGAGGAATGGGGGTCTAGGGAAAGAGTATTATACAAGATACTTTTTTTGAATTCTTTTTTATTTTCATTATGGTAATGCAATGCAAGAGAGTGGAATCGCCTCGGGTTGGTTCGGACAACCCGCTCAAGGAAATTGCTGTTGTGTATCGAGGACTGGTGGAACATTTCCAGTCTTTGATGGCGTAGCTGATGTGTCATGCTAACGAATCTACAAGGCTATCACCTTCTTTGTCCAGATCTTCCAATCTTTTCACAATTACAATTACTACGTTCACATGATTGGGTTCATAACACGAAGTTCATTACACACTTTCACATGATTTGAACAGCAAATTATATTCATATCATATCAATATGATAATTTTTATTTATTAACATAAACATGCTCATAACAAGAAATGTCTGAAGAACAATCAAATATAATCATTACATAAGCATACGATCCATTCGCAGGGTTTAATCCTATAACCATAACCTACCTCCATACGCATAGAACGACTTACATACCGCAAACTTGAAAACCAAACATGCATTTTATACTTACCCTTTTCCATTTTATAGTTTAGGAGGTTAAATACTAATTATACTCTGTAGATCTTGAAGAGTCGCAACCTAGCCTGCTCAGTAGATTGGGCTCCGCAGGTATTTCTACCGCTGTAGTAGTCTCGCTGCAGCGGTACTATGTTAGCAGCACTCCGACCAGTCCTCTTCCAGCCTTTTCTTATCGATATTTTTCATTATGGACATCGTGATTCACCATTGTTAGTACGTCTCACTATAAAATCTCATTGTATCAGACCTCATATCGCCATAACATAACATAGCCATTCACCCTCATCGTTAACATCAAGGTAATGTCAATTTATGTGAGTTCGATAATTTCAAGTACATAGCTTATGTTCAAACAAGAAATTCATCATTAAAATCTATTATCTATACTTCATCAGCATATTAACATTTATTCTCTTACAAATTGAAAAATCGGATTTCTAATCTCCTAACTCATGACCTTCAGCATATGTTATGTGGTTCTTGTAAACCACCCAATCCACGTAGAAATCACAGTTATCTTGCTCATTCTAATCAATCAAATCAATTCTATTAATAAGTAACTTACATGCATCACTCAATTCACTTTCCTGATATTCTGGTGAAGTCTTTATATCTATATTAATTCTCTCCAATTCTTTATATACAAGACACAATTTCACATTCTCACCTCTTTATTCTTAGGGTTAATATATAACTACGTGTGAAGCGCATCAATCACATACACGTATATGTTTAGCTAATCGTAGTATAACACAAAAGTAAGAAAACCATAGTCTACTTGGGCGCCAAGCTCTAGTCCTGATCGTTTCCGTCTGTAGCTATCTTATTCTTGATTTCCTCGCGGAAGTTCCTAGCCATAGATGTCAAATTCTACTCTTGAATCCTCTTATTTTTCCTCCAAAGTCTATTTTATGTTTTTGGATATTTTAATAAGTTTTCCTTAAGAACTAGGTTTTAAGATCCACTTCAAAATGGGATTCCTGATTTCTGGTATGCGTCTTTCGCTGTAGCGACTCTGCTATGGTGGAAAGCGTTCCGCCGTGGCGGACACCTGCTTGGGTCCACTGATCTCGACTATGCTTGTTCAATTTTTATTCCCCATGTGCCTTTCATTTATCGGGGATTTATCGCGAATTTCTATAATGTCCAGATGGGTCATTACATTGACTCTTCCTAGATCTAATCTAGACAGGTACAAGAGTTCTAACAAAATACTTAACAAGATAAATGATACAGCTTCGTCTGAGGAGAAGAACATGAAAGCTAATGCTGAGTACTCCATGTCATTCAAGAAACTTCACACCTGCCACAACCTACACCAAAAAAGTATCGCAAGGTAGTATCAGTACACTACACGTACCGGTAGGCATCATTGGCCGACTAAAATTAGTTCACATAATAGCTTAATATTTAACATGCAATCGATCAATTCAATGCACAACCATTTCAACATACAACATAAATCGTTAGAAATTCTGGTTACCTTATCAACACTATTGACTCGTCAATTTCTCGTATGTGCACCCTAGCACTTAGCCTTCGTCTTAATTACCAATTTGTCTCCCACCTTTCGCTGCAGCAGGTATTTCTAACCGCTACAACAGTCTCATCGCAACAACAACTAGCCCGCTGCAGCGCCCATTTACTTAGGCAGTAGCCCTGTTTTAGCTAATTATTTTCTATTTCATTCCATAATGTAACTATCACAACACGTCTGGCTTAGTTACACTCTCGTTATCATTAACCCAGTTCGTCCTATTATATGATGACCTATTTATTCGACTTACAAAACTAATTAACCTACTTTAATTTCATGCTATAATAATAAAATTTCATCAATGATCTCTCATAATTCACTACTCTTTGTTAAACTGGTTGTACTACCTTCTATAGCTCACAAGGACCCCTTTTGATCAAACATTCACATAATTACAGATTAAATAATTCAAGTACATACAATAAAGCATCTAAACATACGGATGGAGTCTAATCCTCCGTGATTAAATACACGTACATACCTATTTCCTTCACGTCATAACTATGTCATATAGGACCATACCTGTACCGAATCACCATGTACTGCGTCCCAACCGTATCCCTCACATCCAACCGACTCATGCTGGTATATCTTGTATCACACTTATATACTTGTACCCTTTTGTCATTGCTTCCATGTGTATATCATACCATACCTGCACCATCTCTAATCTTGCAATTATACTATCGGTGATATACCGAGCAAACACCTCCGTCATATCACTATACACACATGCTAGATGGTCTTATGCTTGCCCTTCCAATCATGACCTGCAGGGGACTCTAGAAATTCATGTACTATACACCCAACCGTATGAGGCCTTTATCATACCTGTCTGATTACTTATATCCATTCACCCAGCCGTATGGTCTTTTAGCCAAACCTATTTGTTTACTCCCTCATACCGCCCGCTCGGATGCTCACCTCGGGCATGAGACACTCATGTCTTCAACCCTCATTCAGAGTCTAATTGTATTAGTCTACTCATCCAAGTTCTCTCCCTTCAGCCCCATGCCTCGCATTCATAACCATATCAATGGTTTATCTTCCCATATTACATAATATTTCGACAAGTATTCGATCAAAACAGACTCGCCCCTCAATTTCGGGACCACATATCATAGCACAACAATCAATAATCACATACACAATAAGCGTTACATATAAACCATTATAATAAAATGCCTAGTTTCGAGCCCAATTCCTACCTAGATTATTACGATATCAATTATATCCAGAACTTCACAAGAAGGTGCAACCTGGCTCGCTCGCGAGATTGGGCTCTGCTGCAGTGGCATTACTACCACCATAACAGTCTCGCTGTAGCGGTTCCAAACCGCTGCATCGGTACTATTCAAGCAGTACTTTGACCAGTTCCCTCCAAGTTTCCCCACAGATTGTTTCTTCGCAATCTCGTAACTCATCTCTATATCACCCACCATATTGGAGGCAGCACCATATCAAATTTATGTCTAATGATTTAATTTTAATAGGGCAACATCACCTTAACTAAGGTCCCAAGACTAATCACCACATTATCGTTACACATACGTACAAGTTCGTGCATAATCATGGTCTACCCCTAATTATTCAGTTCCCGCATTACATAAGCAATATTTTATGACTGACCATTCTAAATTACAGTTCGAAAAGAAGTACTATAGATATGAATGACCGTTCTAAATTACAGTTTGAAAAGAAGTACTATATAATTCTATATATATACATACATCAAGAACCATGCCCGAAGATTCTACCCATACAGTCAATTCACTCYCACACACACAACACTATTCCTAGACTATTCTTATTGCAACCTTAACCTATAGGTTTTCACATTATGGGGGTATCATAACCCCTTTCCTATTTCATTCCCTCATACACTTACTGAATATAAATATTTCATGATTACTTTACCCAAATTTCTGACCTCCTCATCAAAACCGCATCAATTATATACATATATATGTTTAGCTAATCAAAGTTTTAACACGAAGGTGAGCAACCTATAGCCTACCTGGGTGCCAAGCTATTGTGCAGGTGTTCCCATGTGTAGGTTTGTATCGAGTTTTGGGTCCTTGCGGTGAATCATGGCTACCAAGGTGAAGTCTTCTTGTTTCTCTCCTTGTCTCAAAAATCTTACTTTAAGTTTTTCTGGGCTTTTTTATTCTATGCCCTTATGAGATTTGCTATTTAAATCCCAATTGGGTTAGTATTACGACATTCTGGTCCGCGTCGTCCGCTGTAGCGGTTTCTTTACAGAAGAAAACAATCCAAAGCAGCGGCACCACGCTTAGGCCCACCTGATTTTGACTTATCCCATTCGAATTTGTTTGTCTCGTGCTCTTTTATTTTTTGGGGACTTCGCTCCGACTTGCAAAATTTGAATTTTACCCTTGCTTAAGTCATCGAGTGTTATACGGTACAGTTGAGCGAGTCGTTACATCAGATACCAATTAAAAATTCATTCATCCCAGAAAGGACCTACAATATAGAGACAAGAGTTTTTAGTCATCCCATATTGATCCTGACATCGGTCATAGTTCCAACACTCCTAGTTGGCACCAGGGTCTTAGCGATGTTTCATTCTTTCTCCTTAGACTGATCCCCACGGAATCCCTTTTTATTACTCATTATCCTTAAAATTTTCAAACCTAGGCCTGATAATTTCTTGCGGAATTATAAGTCTCTATTTGTGGTTGACCAAGACTCAAGCGTCAAATTATGCAGTTGCCCTTCCTTTGAGTCTTATGGTTACTTACTCCTGGCTCATATGCCTCTAGGTATTTCTGATTTGTTGAACTATCGAAAGTGGACGTTTTGAAAAGGTGGGTCCTTGTAATGGAATTTAAACCATCACTAATTTTAGCCGTCACTACAGCGGATTTGTTTTCCCACTACAACGGTTCCGCCACAGAGGAAAATGGTCCGTTGCAGCGAAAAAAGAGACCAATTAAAGGCAGAATGGACGGTTTTGAAATCATTATTCACAATTTCCACTTCACTTGTGGGAATCCTCTCAACCCTCTGGCGATTCTCTCGATTTTTCTCAGGTAAGTCGCATTCCCTTCACTTTGTAGTATTGCTTAGAGTTTGTGGCTACGAAATCCATGTATATATGCTTGATTGGGGTTGTTTTTAGGGTGGAAGAAACCATCTTCCTTTTTGTCAATATGGGTGAATTTATGAAGCATGCTACTAATCTTTACGTTTTTAAGTTACTTGAATCGTTCCCTACGTACTGTAGATAGTTTTCATGGGGTTTTCACGATAGAAATGGTGGGATTTGGTGGGGTGGTGGTTTCTTCTTTCTCGAGTCTTTAGAGCTTGAATCTGACACTTATTGGGTGTAAAAATCACTTGTAGAGTACAGGGTAGGGTGCCCCTTGCCGAATCTATAGTTTGTTTAGAGGAAAACAGAGGTTGAAATTTTTACTTCCACCGTTGGAGGTCGAGTTCTGCTGGGGAAGATGATGTTCTCTACAACGAAACTTTAACCGCTACAGCGCGTTCATCATAGCGGTCCTCTCCCGCTATTATGAACCCTACAACGACCATGCGATCACTATAGCGGTCCACCTGGGCAATGACCCTTCTCAACTCTATTTTTCTTTTTCTCAACTTTTTATTTCTCCTAGTCATTCAGTCCTTCCCTAATGCTTCTTATAAATACAGGTTCATCAATATGTCCTATTCCAGTAGTAGTCTCCACACCGGGAGTACATTCGGTTTGTGAATGACCAGTGCCAATTTCGGCACAACGAGCAGGTTGTAAAGGAGCTGCTTCATGAAAGGGGGTTCATTATGCAGGATATGGATAAAAAGGCACCAGAATCTTATGCCCTTCTCCAGGAGATAGGGTGGGATTTGTTGGTGGAGGATCTGGGCAAGGTCAACAAGGCTTGGTTCGGGGAGTCCTATGCCAACCTCACAGTATGCTGATGGCCTATGTGAGGAGAAGGGAGATCCTTCTGACTCCAGGTGCCATCAACGAGGTGTTGTGTTTGCCAAATTCCCCCGAGAATGAGCTGAAGGCCTGAGATGTGGATGGAAACGGGCAGTGGTTGGTGGATACTTTGGTGGTGGAGTGTAACACCCTGAAACTTTCCTAGACCAGGCTCAGACCTTGAAAGAAAAATTCAGAAGAAAAACCAGAAAATGCCTTAGAACGACTGAGACAATGAGTCGTGGTCAGCTCCAACAACTCGTTGTGTCATCCATGGTCAGCCCTGCTTGATCAATCGAGAACCCATGGGACGAGGAACAACCCGTTGTCAAAAACAATGAGTCGTCCTATCACTCATTGGTTCCCCAGCTCAGAATCCCTTCTCCAGGACCCCACGACTCAACCAATGAGTCATCATCAGAAACAACGACTCATTGTGTGAGTCTTTAGGTTAGACCCCCAGAAACCTATTCCAGTGATGACGAGTGGAAACAATGATTCGTTGTGTTCCACAATGAATCATAGTCACCACCCGTTGTGTCAAGTTTGGAGTCACAGTGCCATTAATCGCTACCCAGTTTTCCCTAAGTATGGCAAGAACATCCAGGGGAATGTCTTTAGGGTAGAGGGGGTTGCTTTGGGTGTGGACAGCCTGGTCATCGGCTCAAAGAATGCCCGTCAACAGGATGGGGGAAATCTTAATCCACCACTTCAGTAGCTCCAGCAGGCCAACACTTCAGGTACGGATGGCGGCCAGCGCCAAAACCATTTTTATGTTGTGTCCTCTCGTTAGGATCAGGAGAGCTCACCTGATATGGTCATGGGTATGTTACACCTTTCCCATATAGATGTGTACGCCGTACTCGATCCAAGAGCCATACTTTCATTTGTGATTCCCTATGTAGCTGTCCAGTTTGATATCAGTCCAGAAGACCTCTCAGAACCATTCTCAGTCTCCACCCAAGTTGGCGAGTCAGTTAGAGCCAGCCGGGTGTATAGAAACTTCCCAGTCTCAATCTTGAATAAGATTATTCCAGCTGATCTTGTAGAGTTAGACATGGTTGACTTTGGCCTCATTCTTGGCATGGATTGGTTACACTCCAGTTATGCCTCAATCGACTGCAGAACTAGGGTAGTCAGGTTTCAGTTCTCAAATGAGCCAGCTTTAGAGTGGAGGGGCGGCAGTTCAGCGCCTACGGGTCAGTTCATTTCCTATCTTAAGGCTAGAAATCTTATTTCTAAAGGGTGTATTTACCATCTAGTTTGGGTCAAAGATTCCAACTCCGAGACCCCAACTATTCAGTCAATTCTAGTTGTTAGTGAGTTCCCTGACATGTTTCCTGAGGATCTTCCCGGAGTTCCTCCTGAGCGGGAAATAGATTTCGGCATAGACCTTCTCCCAAACACTCAGCCCTTCTCCATCTCTCCTTACGATATGGCCCCAACTAAGCTTAAAGAGTTGAAGGAGCAGCTAAAAGACCTCCTTGATAAGGAATTCATCATGCCCAGCATCTCTCCATGGGGTGCTCCAGTATTATTTGTGCGGAAGAAAGACGGTACCCTCAGAACGTGTATTGATTACCGTTAGTTGAATAAGGTCACAGTCAAGAACAAGTACCACCTACTCAGGATTGCCAACTTGTTCGATCAGCTTTAGGGAGCCAGTTGTTTCTCCAAGGTAGATCTCAGGTCAGGGTACTATCAGCTAAGAGTCGGAGAGTGTGACATACCTAAAACAACTTTCAAAATTTGGTATGGTCACTAAAAATTCGTGGTTATGTCCTTCGGACTGACTAATGCCCCTGCAGCTTTCATGGACCTGATGAATAGGGTTTTCAAGCCATGTCTAGACATGTTCATCATTGTATTCATTAAAGACATTCTGGTATACTCTAGAAGCAAAGAAGATCATATTAACCACCTGAGGATTGTGCTACAGACACTCAGAGACTTCCAGTTGTTCGATAAGTTCAGCAAATGCAAATTTTGGTTGAAGTCGGTGACTTTCCTTGGTCACATGGTCTGGGGTGAGGTTATTCAGGTAGATCTTCAAAAGATAGCAGCGGTAAAAGACTGACCAAGACCTATTTCCCAATCGAAATCAGAAGCTTCTTGGGTCTAGCAGGTTACTATCGATGCTTTGTGGAGGGTTTCTTATTTATTACATCCCTTTGACTAGGTTGACTCAGAAAAAGGTGAAATTTCAGTAGTCAGATGTGTGTGAGAAGAGTTTCTAGGAGTTAAAGACTCGACTCACTATTGCTTGAATGTTAACCTTGCCGGAAGGAACAGATGGGCTCGTGGTGTATTGTGACGCTTCCAGAGTTGGACTTGGTTGCGTTCTGATGCAGCGGGGTAAGGTGATAGATACGCCTCTAGACAACTCAAGGTTCATGAGAAGAACTATCCGACTCATGACTTGGAGTTGGCAGCGGTGGTGTTTGTATTGAAAATATGGAGGCACTACCTTTATAGGGCTCACGTGGATGTTTTCACCGATCACAAGAGCCTTCAGTATGTGTTCAGTCAGAAAGATCTAAATCTTCGTCAGAGAAGGTGGTTGGAGCTACTGAAGGATTATGACATGAGTCTGCTGGATCACCCGGGCAAAGCCAATATGGTGGCAGATGCTATAAGCAAGATGTCTATGGGGAGTGTGGCTCATGTTGAAGAGGGAAAAAGGGAACTGGCAAAGGATATCAAAAGGTTAGCTCAGTTAGGAATGCAGTTGGTTGACACAGCTAAGGGCGGAGTAGTGGTATAGAGTGGATCAGATTCCTCGTTGGTAGTTGAAGTTAAGTCAAGGAAGGATGAAGATCACATATTGTTTAAGTTGAAGGAAGCGGTTCTTAGAAAAGAAGTGGAGGCTTTCTCCCAAGGGGGAGATGGTGTACTTCGTTACTAGGGTGTCACGACCCGAACGTACACCCGAATCGTAGACACGAGACAAGGGACCCCGAGAGATCCCAAGTCAACCCATGGCACATGCATTCAACTAACCTCATTTAAATAAACGAAATAATAAGCATAAAACATCACGGAAACGTAACCATGACATAACATCAGCAAATACCCACATTTACATAAGCTGAATACTACTCATTTGTCTGTAAGCCTCTGATACGTAGGATGGGTTGATGACACAACACCCCCAACTATCCCGAGCAATACTGAAACATAATCAACAGACAAGTTTATCAAACGACCCTCGGAATGTGAGGACTCACCAACAAGCTGATATCGTAGGCTAGAATGGTCTAAGGATGAGGATGAGCCTGAGATCCGGACCCTGTATCATGAAACGATACAACATAGAAAGTATACGGTCAGTACATGGAATGTACTGAGTATGCAAGGTAAGTAAAACAGACATTTTAAAGTAAAGTAAACATCATAAATAGACATAGGAGAAGGACATCATGCTTGCATCAAAATCTTTGTAATAAAACATAAGGCTCAAGGCTTTCAAATGGTTCATTATCGTAATTGTAAATAACTTTATCATGATATAACTTGAGCCAATAACATGAATATAACAATGCAGAAAACATATGGAACAATGGGAGGACTCGTTATAACCGACACCATCATGGTAGAGCCTTTCATGATGCCCCACTGTCTCGCTCAAGTGGGCAGAGCCGACCCTGGCTTTCCAGATGAGGGTCGTGCATAAGGCGTGATATCACATTTGAGGGGATCATTATCAATACATCATAACATTTACAACCCACTGTGGCACATGGTTATGAGACACCGGCATAGTCCTTTGAATGTCGGGCTGCTCGGTGCTAGACACGGCTCCCAAAACATGCATATAGGCTCATACATAAATCATTAACATCATGCATAAAATTTATGGGGTAATATATAACATTTATCATCATTGATCCCCTTTTAAAACATGCTTAGCAAAGAATCAAGGCCCTTTTTATCGGCCAACATCATAAATCAATAAATCATGAAATTCGTTTCGCAATTCATAAACCATTCTTCATCATGTGGGCATTGCCCAATACTTCATCATACTCATTTCTTTCAGAATATGCTCATAAACATGGGTAACTTGGA
>JACEIK010000648.1:356088-367295 GCA_018107945.1 Datura stramonium
AACCTGAGATAGAGCTAGCCAGGCACCAGATGTGCCTAGGCCCACCAGTTAGTAGTCCAGGTCCTTCTAAGGCACCAGGTGCCAGTCATACCCCCCAGGGTGGGGCGTGACAACAACTCTATCATGGAGGCTCTCAATGCTGCTAGCTCTCTCTTCATCACGTCCTAGTCTCGGGTATGAGCATCAGACTGAAACTGGTTGAGGCGTACCTCAAAACCATCTAATCTCATGTGTAACCCCTGTGTTGCATCTTCTATCTCCTTTTTTACCCATGGATTGACTTGCTTGAGCAACATGTCAATCTTCTGCTATGCAATTGTCAATCTCTTGTCCATCTTTCTCATTTCAGTCTTTGGGACCAACAAGTACCTAGTGGGAATGGACTGGGTTGTGTTACCTGATAGTATAGGAGTGGTAGCTTCGGCATCATCGACTTGAATGGAAGGAAACTCCATGGACTTGTCAGCCTGGCCAGATATATCACCCTGCTCACCTCCTCTCAGTGCACTCTCACTCAATCTGGGTCCACCAAATGGAACTCGGACCCGGGCGACCATATTTAAATCATCCTTAATCAATTTTATGTCTTCCTTCCTAATGTTAGTAATCAAATGATCAATATCTAGGGAGATAGGCACTCCAGACTCCATGCACAGCTGGTAAACCAGGCTTAGGAACAGAAGCATAGTGTGATCTTTGGTCGCCCGCTCCCGAATCTCTTAAGGCAATAATCCAAGGAATGTTCATCAAGTACTCAGACATAATGCATGCCACCAAAGCTGCCTTATCCACGCTCAAAACATTATCATTCACTGTAGGCGTGAGACGATGTTTGACAATGAACCACCATGACTTGGCCAGGAAGTTCAGGGAAGCCTTATAGATCGGTTTCCTGCTTGTGACCCATTTTGCTTCCTCCTTATCCTCACCAATAATATTATCCATCCATTGAAAATGCATCAACTTTTCCTTGGTGCTCAATTTCCTTATCCCTTTCATTTACTCATTCGATGGTCATACTCAGTAGTTTGGGTCGGCACTGTATAGTCACCATCCATCAAGACCCGGGTGATAGTCCGCTCAAATATGTCAACTTGGTTAGCTCTCACCCGTATAGAGTCTATCACGGGTTCCTTATTAATTGCATTCTTTGAGGGGGCCTTTTTTCTAGGGTGCCGCCGTAATTTGCGTAGAACTCACTCACCATTTCCATGTTATATTTGTCCGGAGTCTTGGCCATCTAGTGCATGTCGTAGCCCTTGAAGAGCCTTTTGAGCTCTGGAACCTCATTCAAGGAATTGATTCGGATCTTGGGCTCCTCATGAATATTGTGGCTGGGGTTCCCTTTGTCATTGAGAGCAAGCCCTGCATAATACATATCCCGGGAGCCCTGTACAAACCATCGTTTAGATCTCTCTTCTGGTGTGGTAACTGGGTCAGAGTCCTCCACCTGCTCTCTAGAATTTTCAGCAACACTCTTCTTGTTACCGGACTCCTCTGCCTCGGAATCATCATCCCCTGACTCCTCAGCATCATCATTTCCCTCCTCTGCATCATCCGCAGGAGGGTCTTCACCATCAGACTCAGCCTCTTCTCCTCCCTCTTCAGACTGGGAAAGTGGAGAAGTAGCCGTTGTAGCTTCCTGGGCTTTGAATTTTGCCCTAGTGATAACCACTGGAGCTCTTCAGAGTTTTCAATGTTATAATGAACCTCCTAACCGTTGGAGGTATCCGATTCTGAGTCATCCCAGAGTTGTCGCTTTTTAGCAATTTCCTTCGCGTGGCAGCTTATTGTTGCTTCTTGTTGCCTGTTTAAGTCATTGTACTTGTGAGACAAATCATTAGCTTCACGAAAGGACACTCTATATATTAATATTGTTTCTCATAATAAGAAATGACCGTCAGTACGGGCCGTTAAATAAAACGATGACCCGTTTCTACGGTTGTTGAATTACTCTCTGAAAATTGTCAAATCAGTCTCTACCCTCGATCCAATACAACGGTCCGTTATAAGATACAATAGTCCATATAAGTGGTCCGTGCTAGGGGAGTACAGGGCCTTAGGTTTCAGAACTTCACACAACGACTAGTTCAACGATCTGTTATGTGAACCAATAGCTCGTTGAATTTGTCATTGTGAGACTAGTGTCTGGGATCCCTGAGAAGTCCCAACGACCCAATCAACAAGCCGTTGTGGAGTGCAATGGGTCGTTGATTGGGTTTCTCAGCCTGCCCTCACCCACATTTGTTCCATTCAAGCTTTCATAAAACCTAGGTGTTATTTTAGGCATTTGAAGCAAATGTTTAGGGACTACTCAGCCCCTTCACTCATCACAATTTCATATTACACAAATTAGTTAGTCGAGCCATTAGGCTTCAATTCAGTTTGTAAAATCTGGTTGCACTTCCTCCTAGTCGTTTAATCCCATTATTAGGGTATCATAAGGGAGAGGATTTCGACTTCGTCACTCAAACAGAAATTAAGCAAGATTGAACTATAAAAAAAATTTGATGTCTCTTTAACCAGAAGGCTATCAACGATTGTGTAAAAAAATATAAATTGAACTCACTTTAGCAGGGACAGATGAAATCAAGCTTTTCAGATATGGGGGAATCATTTATTCAATCTTGTCTTGTGAGAGTAGTGCTTTTTGTATTAGTTTTTGTTGTCGTTGGGAGGGAATAATGGCCAAGAATGATTTTGAATATTGAGTGAAATCGGGTTTGTGGGGATTTAAGCAAGTGTTGTATGGGCGAGTCGGGTCGTGCATTTTTTTATATTTTTAATCACGACTCATCCAATGGGTTGTGTAAGCTACCAATGACCCGTACCTTCTTCCATTAGTGTAGTTTAGAAAACTTACTTGTGGAGCCTACGAGCACATAGATGGGCTATTTGTTCTCACAACAACCCGTACTGTACGTCCATAGGTTTGTTCCATGATTTTCAAGCCTGCAGGAAGTGATTAGAACGAGAGATCCCATGACCCGTCTCAACCAAGTACGGTCAGTCTAAGTGCCCATTGGATCACTACTGAAAGTGGGAACTCAAGGTAGCAACAACGACTTAAAATCATGAGCAGTACCAAGTTATAACAGTTCATTCTGAGGCTTGTGGGTTCAGGTCTGAACTGAATCATCCGAGTTTCCTTTTTCCTTAAACCTGCACATTTCAGCACCTGTGAACACTACATTTATAATACGATACAACTTGGGTTGCCTCCCAAGAAACGCCTGATTTAACGTCGCAGCACGATCCAGGAATCTTGGTTACTTAGACTTCATTAGGATACCTCCATGGGTTACCTCCCATGTAGTTCCTAATATAATGTTGCGGCACGACACAAGTTCCCAGATTACTCTGACTTCACCAAGAGCCCACAGGTCCACTAGTTTGATTTCTTCACTCTTCCCTAGATATGCTTTCACCTGTTGGCCATTCACCTTGAACTGTTTGCCTTCATGATTTTCCAACTCAATTGCACCATAGGAGATTACTTGGACCACTCGAAATTGTCCCAACCATTTGGACTTCAACTTTCTAGGAAACAAGCTAAGCCTAGAATTAAATAACAACGCCATATCAATAGGGCTGAACTCTCTTTACTCAATCTTCTAGTCATACTGTATCTTCATCCTCATTTTATAAATTACTGAACTTTCATAGGCTTTCAAACAAAACTCATCTATCTCATTCAACTGATCAAGCCTCAAGTTCATAGCATCGCTCCAATTCAGATTCAACTTCTTGAGCGCCCACATGGCTTTGTGCTCAAGTTCGATCGGAAGATGACATGCTTTCCCATACACAAACTGATAAGGAGACATACCTACAGGGGTATTGAATGCAGTCCGATAAGCCCATAATGCATCATCCAGCTTCCTAGACCAATTTGTTCAGTTAGCATTCACATTCTTTGCTAAGATGGTCTTTATCTACCGGTTAGAGACCTCAACCTGCCTACTAGATTGTGGATGATAAGGTGTTGCCACCCTGTGTTTCACCCTATATTTTTCAAGTAAAGTCCGAAACAACTATTTGCAAAAGTGCAAATCCCCATCACTAATGATGGCTTTAGGAGTCCCGAATCTGGAAAAAATATTCTGCTTCAAGAATGTTGTGACACTCTTACCTTCATTGTTTGGAAGCGCAATTGCCTCCACCCACTTAGAAACATAGTCCACAGCCACAAGTATATACTTCATCCCATTCGGAGCTTACAAATGGGCCCATAAAGTCAATGCCCCAAACGTAAAAAAACTCAATGATAAGGATGGGAGTAAGAGGGAGCTCATGCCTCCTTGACATGCCTCCTTGCCTCTAGAATGCATCACATGCCTTTGAAAAATCATGTGTATCTTGGTGAATGGTTGGCCAATAGTACCCACATTGCATAATTTTATGGGCTGTGCGAATCCCATTGTGATGACCCCCAACAGGGGATGAGTGATATGCCTCCAATATGCTCAACATTTCAGCCTCGGGAACACATCTATGGATCACCCTATCAGAACATATGCGAAATAATTAAGGTTCATCCTAGGAAAACTTCCGCACATCAGACATGAATTTCTTTCATTGGTGAAAACATAAATCTTTCCATACCATATCACTCACCAGATAATTAACGAAGTCCGCAAATCATCGGATGAGATCCTAGGAAGCAGCCAAAACCTGCTCGTCAGGGAATGTGTCATCAATATCAAGCTCATCTCTAAGTGTTATATCTGCCTCTAATCTCGACTAGTGATCCCCCACCTGATTTTCGGTCCTCTTCTGGTCCTTAACCTCAAACTCGAACTCTTACAGCAATAGAACCCATCTAATCAACCGTGGCTTAGCATCCTTCTTTTCCATCAAATAACATAGAGCTTCATGGTCTGTGTGAACTATCACCTTAGTTCCAAGAAAGTATGCCCGAAACTTCTTGAATGCAAATACCACAATAAACAACTCTTGTTCCGTCATAGTGTAATTTTTTTGAGCTGCATTAAGCGCCTTGCAAGCATAATAAATGGGATGTAAAATATTTTCACGCCTTTGGACCAAAATAGCTCCCAAGGCCACTCGCTAGCGTCATACAAAACCTCAAATGGTAAGGACCAGTCAGGTGCCACTATGATCGGGGTAGTAGTCAATCTCTCCTTCAAGCATTCAAAAGCCTTCAAACACCCATCATCAAACACAAACTTCACCTCTTTCTCAAGTATCTTGCACAAGGGATATGCAATCTTTGAGAAATCCTTGATGAATCTTTGATAAAATCCCGCATGAAGCAAAAAGCTTCGAACACCCATTATAGAAATTTGAGGTGGTAGACTAGCAATTACATCAGTCTTTGCTCTGTCTACCTCAATGCGCTTTCCTGAAATTCTATGGCCTAGCACTATACCCTCTTTGAACATAAAATGACACTTTTCCCAATTAAGCACTAAGTTGGTCTCTTCGCACCACTGCAGCACCTTTCTCAAGTGAGCCAAACAATCATCAAATGAATAACCCACCACCGAAAAATAATCCATAAAGACTTCAATGGTGTCCTCCACCATGTCAGAGAATATGGACATCATGCAATGCTGAAAAGTGGCGGGTGGATTACTTAACCCGAATGACATCCTCTTGAAAGCAAATGTCCCATAGGAGCAGGTGAAAGTGGTTTTGTCTTGGTCTTTGAAGGCTATAGAGATCTGATTGTACCCCAAATAACCATCAATAAAGTAGTACCACCCTCTTCCTGCAAGTCGGTCTAGCATCTGATCCATGAATGGCATCAGAAGATGATCTTTCTGCGTCTAGTGGTTTTGATTCCGATAGTCCATGCATATTCTCCAACCTATGACTGGTCTCAGGGGAATGAGCTCATTGATAGCATTTGGGACCACAACGATTCCTCCTTTCTTTGGTATGCACTAATTTGGGCTCTCTCATTTGCTGTCAACAATAGCGTAAACCACACCTGCATCCAACCACTTAATAATTTCCTTCTTGACCACCTCTTGCATAGGGGGATTCAACTTAAACTGATGCTTAATGCTCAGAATATAGTCTGGCTCAAACTGGATCATATGTGTGGAAATATTGGATAGGATCCCAAAAATATCTGCAATGGTCCACCCAATGGCCTTTTTATACCTCTTCATAATGGAGACCAAAGCCTCCACTTGACATTCCACCAAGTCATTTGTGACTATGACTAGTAATGTGTTTTCGGTCCCCAGAAATACATATCGTATATGAGATGGGAGTGCCTTGAGGTCCACTGGAGGATCCTCAATAGATGGTTAGACCGGTGGGGTCACACGATTTTTCAGATAAAGATTAATCTTCTTCGGAGCTTAAGTGTACGACCCCATACCTACAAGTGCATTAATGGTCTCATCACCCCCATTGATATCTTCAACATCAACATTCATAAAAACTGTTGTTAAGTCCTCAATCTCTTATCAATAGGCTTTATTGGAAGCTCAGCCTCTACAACATCAATCACTAAGACCACCCGCATGTCATTTGGCTGTTTCATGGACCGGCACACATTAAATGTCACCTCTTCATTGTTCAATCAGAATTTCATCTGTCTGGTCTCTATGTCTACAAGAGCACGCCCGACGATGAGGAATGGTTGCCCCAGGATAATGGGGACCTTGAAATCAACCTCATAGTCTAGAATAACAAAGTCGGCCAAAAATATAAAGGACTCAACCTTCACTAGCACATCATAAAGAATCACCACCTAATTTTTCTGTGTGCGATCTGCCATCAATAGTCGCATTATAGTCGGTTTGGGGGCTCCCAAGCCCAACTATCTAAACACTGCTAACGACATCAGATTTGTACTAGCACCAAGATCACATATCGCCTTAGAAAAGTTAAAGGCTCTAATAATGCACGGTATGGTGAAAGCTCCAGGATCTTCCTTATTCTGCACAAGAGACCGAGATGCTATTGCACTACAGTGGTGCAAATTATCAACCAGTTCAAAGCTCACAGTCCTCTTTCTAGTGACAAGGTCCTTCATAAATTTAGAATAGCCAAGCATCTGCTGAAGTGCCTCAACTAATGGGATGTTCACAAATAATTATTTATGCATTGAAATAAATTTGTGATACTTCCCATCTTCGACCTTCTTCTTAAGCCTCTACGGGAATGGGGGAGGAGGTCTAGTATTGGGCGTTACCTTTTGAGTTAAATCCTTCTCTTTCCCTTTTTCAGACCCATACTCCTCTATATTACTAGGCACAATCTTCTCAACTACATCATCAATTAAAGCCTGTTCCTCAGTGTTATGACCTGTCAAATGTTATCGGTTAGTAGGCGTACGCATGGATTTGTGATATGTAAGGAGAGATCGACGTGTGTGGAAAGAGTCTTGGAATGAGTTATTCAAAGTTGACTTATAATTGATATAGATGTCAAAATTCATTGTTATTCACCGAATTTTATATTGAAAATAGTCCTATTCTCTCAGCATAAAGGTTATAGTTGGAGGGAACTGCGGATTGCAAGTTAAACCTCGCCAGTTAAATCAGAAATTAGCAATCGAGGTATGTTAAGGCTTATCCCTTCGGCAAGTTATTCTCATCGTATAATGATACAATTTATGTTCTTGAATGGAAATAGCGGTCCCATATGTTGCAGGTAATTACTGTCAGTAGATTGTGATTAGATATGTTGTGGTCAGCTGTCATCTATAGACTACAAATATATATAGGTTGTCATTAGCTGCCAGAAACATATAAGGATTATATCGCAGTATCCCTTGTCGGGAAAGAACATTTTAAGTGTGACACACGCTAAAAGCATCATAGAAACTCCTCTATTTTTCAGTTAATTGTGTTAGTAGAATTGGATGTTTTGTTGTCATGCCTAGACCTTAGAAGCTCATGGATAGTTATTAGGTCTGAGTTAGTAAGTTGAACAACATAGGCTCAACTAGGCGATATAACTACCAGTTTGGCACCTGTATTTTTAGTGAAGCACACCCAGAGGCCATTAGCGTACCCTCACACCCCAGGGATAGAAATTTAGATAGGGTGGCCATATTTTAGAGTCAGTGACACTAGGGTTATCTAGTGAACTGAGTGATTACCTGCCATCTAGTTAGCTACTATCAGTGACTGTTAGTTCCAGTTGACTTAGTATTCGTCATACAGGTCGTTCAGGAAGCCATTCCAGTCATTCAGGTAAGATAGACCCGTTGGTACCCTAAGGAAGGGGACCTTATTAGCAGTTAGAGGTGGGGCCAATACCTCAACCTGCTCCTACAAGATACTCAGGTATAGGTTTCCATGAGTGGCTAAGTCCATGTAAACTTACCTACAAGGTTAGGAATCGCCTAGAAAAGTCATATAAGATCTGACCAGACCAAGTTAAGGTCTAAAGGACTAGGACAATGTTAGTACAATATTACCCTCAGGCTAATAATTTCAGTAAGCTGTCTGTGTAGGATTAGGGGTTGAATGCTCAGAAGCATGTTCGGTCAGTAGTAGCTCTGCAGTCATTCTAAGAAGAGGACTAAGTAATTGGTCGTCTGCGACCCTACAGTTGCTTATGAGTTATAGTTACCTGAGTAGGACATTCAGAGTATTGTTAGGCCACTCTAGATCTCGCCCTATCTAATCTAGACCATTAGAGATTATGATCACTACCAGGATCCTCTGATAAGATACAGGTACATGGGGTATGCTTGGTAGCAGCTACACAGATTATTCTAGGGGCGAGCAGCAGTTACGTTAGGCACAAAAAGCCAGATACGCCTTTTGAGGGGCTAGAGGAGACTTCAATATAGCACATCGGTTGGGATTGCCCTCACCTAGGAGCCTTCCATCACCATGCTAGGGTTATTAGATGTGTCGTTTTCTACGGGTCTATATATTATACAGATCACTCCAAGGAGCCAGATTTTTTCCCAAGGGACTACGCAGAGGCCCAAGGGCCATTTTACATTCCATTCCATTGCTGGACTATTATTTTATATCGTATCGGCATCAATGATTCTCGTCGAGCCTGGTGCCGAGGGTGCCGTTATTAGGAGTCCACCGGACTTAGACACAACTACAAATTAGGAGCCAAGTAGGTTCAGTTGCAGACCCAGGGGATAGGTAGGTTGGCTATAGCTCCAATAGAGTCATAGGAACCTGGATAGGGATATAAAGATTGAAGTGTACTTGCAAGGGCTTATGGGGGTTCCGGTAGGTTATTTCTGTGTTTCTTGTACCTTCCAGGCTTATGGGGGCCAGTTCTTGTTTGTATTCTTGCCTGTTAGTCACAACTTATGAATATGTTGTTATACAGTTTTAGTTCATATACATGTAGTGTTTTACGATATGCAGGTTGTGAATAAGCAAACTTTCAGGTTACTTTCTGCCCTTTCCTTCTACGTACTTTCAGTCTTTAACAACTTATTTACTAACTTACATATTTGGTATATATTGTACTGACGTCCAACTATGGGGCTGCTGCATTACTTGCCTGCAGGTTTAGACAGACAGAGTTCAGGATCTTCAGTAACAGCTGTTTAAAGTCAGCAATTTGGCCATCTCCTTTGATTTGGAGTTGCCAGGTTGTAGAGATTACAGTCTTTCATTTATATAGAATTTTTTTAGGTTGGGGCCCTGTCCCGAACACTATTTATATTCTTAGAGGCTTGCATACTATAGTATCTAGTTAGTTAGTTGTTGTTGTTTTGGGGGCCCATGTATGTCTTATTTAGGTGTTGGCTGTGTGGGGCCTAGTATAGCAACTTATTTTCCTTTCTGTTATAACTATATAACATGGTGGTCTTTTCAGCCCGCATAGGATCCCTATTGATGTATGTTGGCTGGGTTAGCTATTTTCTTTTATAGGTGCTGCGTGGCTTTGTCGGCCCGAGGCTATGTTTACAACCGAGATATAACAATTTGTTTTCTTGAGTTTGAGTTGTTGGTAGGCACTAGAGGTGCCTGTTCCCATCCAGGTCAGCCTAGATTCCAGTGTGGCATTAGGTACTATTCATGCCTCCCAAGGTGGGGCGTGAAAAACTTGGTACCAGAGTAGGCCGTATCCTAGGGAGTCTGCAAGCCGTGTCCAGTAGAGTCTTGTCTATGGGTGTGTTGTGCACCACATTCTATAGGCAGGAGGCTACAAGGCATAATATTATGGTTACCCTTTCTTCTTCTCAGAACGTGCTATAGAGACGAGTTGTACAGGGTTGAGTCCCTAAGCTTTCATTGTTATGTCTGTCTAGAGTAACACTTGATACAAGACAGAATTTAGTCAGTTATAGCAACTGGAAAGGGTATCAGTGAGGCGCCACAATTGGGAGACAATTAGCCTAGGGATGGAAGCATGTGTCTTATAATCTCCCCAGTATCCTCCCAGGATGCCAGGAATCTCATAAGATAATAGATATGTCAGCACCGTTCCCAGCTCTCCCTACGGCCTCGGAATAGGAGGTCAGGAGTATGGTATATACATACGAGTTAGCCTACTTAGTAGACATCTAGAATTAGACAGGGATGCCAAGTAGCGTTGGATTACCTAAAATACATGAAGGATCGTGTGAGTACAACAGAAAGTGCAAGTATTAATGCCATATTGTCCAGAATGATTAATAAAGAAGGGTTAGAATTGTTGCCTTTGGAAAGGGTTAAAAAGTGGTTGAGACCCCTAGTTTTTACAAAGCTACTTAGACCCTCACAATAGTAAATCAGGAGGGCAAATAAGATTTCCAGTAGCAATCAGGTGCGCGTGAGAGAGTCCATTAGCTATAAACCCCTAGTAATAGTAAAATTCAGGTAAGAAATAGGGCAATTTCACCGCAGTGTGCTAATGACGGTAGGGCATACCTGCAAGATAATAGTTATGGCCTTAGTTTTTTTATGTCAAAGGACAGAGAGATCATATGAACAAATGGGCCCGAGTGCGGGTCAGAAGGATACAGGTCTGTAGACTTGGTTAGTAATATCTTCGATAGTATGAGGAAGAAGGCACGAACCCCACATCTCAGCCTCTGGGAGTAAGGAAGGACGCACGAGTATTTCATACTGGAGGGAAATAGAATCACCTATAGGTTGAAGTAGATTGAAAGAGCATGGGACCACCGCTGAATTTCGAAAAATAAGCATCGGGCTGACAATTAAGAGATAGTGAGGTTGTAACCTGGAATGCTGCAATATCACCACTAATTGTAGAGGTATAGGAGTGGCGTCATAGAGATTATAACCTAGTAC
>JACEIK010000649.1:2393-14755 GCA_018107945.1 Datura stramonium
ATATATGGATGGCAATATACAGAAAATAAGAATTGATCTGTTTAATTTTTTCAGGCATCACTTATTTTTTGATATTCAAACTAAATGATGTTAAAAGATGTATCATTTCATCATCTCATTATTTTGATAGAAAAAAGAAAAAGAAGCAATTTACTTTTGTGTAATTTCTGAAATATTTATATTGTTTCAAAAAAATTAATCAAATTAACTTTTGATAATTGAAACAGTCAAACAAATCCATACAAAGTGTGAGAATTGGAGAATTGGTTGTCCTCGTTAAATTCAAAATAACCAATACATTATTGGGGCTTAAAAGAGGTGAATTAATCTCAACATGGCTTATACATTGTGTGGTTGCAGTTTCGTACTCCTTTATTTTAACATAAATGAACTTTTGGGTATGAAATATCTTTTAATAAAGTTAATGAAAGATATTAATTAAAAGATAACTTATCAATATTATCCTTTTCTTTTTTTCCCAATTTTTTCATTAAATGGGAGGTACTTAATGAAAAACTTATTTTAAAAAAGGGTAATTTTGAAAATAATAATAATAATTAATACATCTTTGAACTTTAAAAAATTTACTCATTTTGAATAATAAAAAAAGTAAAACTTTGAGGGTCCCACTTTCTAAAAATTTTCATTCAGTATCCAATAATTATATTGAGGCTTCTAACTAATTGATTCACGTTCATGAAACTTATTCTACAGGAGAAAATACTTCCTAACAAATTATTTTGTTCTATGGCTCCGATTCTCTTATCATAATTAAGATTGAAAAATCTGTCAATCTTATCGTATTTGTTAAAAATATTGAGTATCATAAAATAGAAAAGAAAAATAGTGTACTATAATTAAGATTGAAAAAATCTTATCCATCTTATTCATATTTGTTAAAAATATTGAGTATCATAAAATAGAAAAGAAAAATAGTGTAAACAAAGAAAAGATAACTTCTAGTTTTATGATTGGTGTAATTGTTTGAATAAAAATTTATAAAAGAAAATCACTCCGTCTAAACCCTTGCCATGAATATAAACATTTGGAATATTTACATTGATATTACTAGAAAGGTACATTATTCGTTTATTTTTCATATTTTTTTAACTAGAAATCGTGTAATACACTTTTAAATTATCCTTTTCTGATATCTCCAATAGTTCCGGCGTTTATCCTAAAAAAGTTGTTGCCAAAAAATTAATTATAAAAAAATTTCCTGGAACTCACTTTTCTTCAATTGGATCATAAAACAATCCAAAAACTACACCTTAAATAATCAATAAGATCTTATTTTTACCTTTCTCATCAAAATATACTATTCTTTTATGCTCCCTTTCTTAGTTTCTGCAAGAGTTCAAACTTTTGATAAGCTATTGTTGGGTCCTATGTAATTTTAATGATTGACAATATGTTGATGAAACAAGTGAGTAAAGTTATTCCAATGAAGTGTCAAATATATTGCCTTAAGGAGCTGGAAATTTCAAGAAATAAAGGAGCGTGAATTAAGAATTGGATAAGTCGTAGCAAACAAACACAACAAAAACAACACATGGTTAAAATAGGAGAGTTGGAGTTTGATTGCAATACGTACAAATACAAGAGATTAACTTGAAGGAAGAATCCTACATGGAGTGGACCTCTAAGACGGGCAAAGGTGTTTCTGCAAAGAGATTGGAAGGAAGAAGAACTCTTTGGATAGTTGTATATATATAGAAGTATGACTTCTCAGAAACAAATATACACTGATAAAGAGAGAAAATAACACATTGCAATTGGGTGAGATTCTTGCAATAATCTGAGTGTGAAGAGTTAGACAAACTTGTTCTAGTAAAGTGATAAGCTAGAGTTAGAAATCTTGTACTAGGAGTTTGTCATTGAGTTGTAATTGATGTATTCTTAATTTCGTAAGTTATAAACTAGATTAAGAAGATTTTCTCTTCAAGTAGTGTTACTAGGAAGACGTTTGAAAATACCTTTTACTGAATAGGAGTGTAAGCAGCTAGGAATTAGAGTTTATAATTCCTTTGAGATTACAAGAGTTGTAATCTACTATTTGAAGAGACTCTTGGAGTTTAGTGAAGTTGGAGAAAATCATGTGGAGTACAGGTCGTGGTTTTTACCTTTTGAGTCGGGTGTTTTTCACGCTAAATTCATTTTTGAGTGAAAGACGTCTGAGTACTTGTTTCATTCGTAGGCAAACAGTTAAGTTTAAGAAGAATCCTTAGGTCGTGCAACCTAATAATTGGTATCAGAGCAAGTTTATCTTAAAAGGCTAACACCTAAGATAGAATATGATGAATTCTGCACCACCTATTGGACACTGTGAAGGAAAGTCAACCATTCGATCACCTCTTTTCAACGGATCACACATCATCTGGTGGAAGGCTCGCATGAAAATTTTTATCCAAGCCAAAGATTATGAGTTGTGGGATGGGATCACTACTGGACCTGTTATACCAAAGAAGATGATGGATGGAGTCAAAGTTTTAAAAGTAAGATCTGAATTTACTGCTAATGACTTGATGTCTCTCAAGAAGAATGCCAAAGCGAAGAACATCCTTGTATATGGGTTGGGTCCTGATGAGTATAACCGAATTTCAAATTACTCAACAGCAAAATAGATATGGGATGCCTTGATCAAGCACATGAAGGAACAAGTCAGGTCAGGAAGTTCAGAGTTGCTATGCTATTTACTGAATATGAAATATTAAAGATGAAGGAAAGTGAGTCTTTGCAAGAAATGATCACAAGACTCGCCTCTCTAGTAAATGAACTTGAGAATTTTTATTCATCTTACCATTTAATAACTCATAATCAGATCTTAGTAACTAACTATTTGCAACTTGACAATTTAAAACAAACTTTTTAAGTGATTAAATTTAAATATTATTTAATGGATGAAAATTAAAAAAAAATTCATCCCGATCTATGTCGTAACATTATTTTAAATTAATTTAATTTGAATTGGTATTTTCTATATCATAATTATTGTGAAGAGATATCTAAAATAATTAGTCTTGGACAGTTTATTTGTGAAAATATATGTATAACCAAAAACATCCTCCTTGGAAAAAGTACCCACCTCTGAAGAACAGGTTGACAAAGTCTTACAGATCCTTCCTAAAGTAAAATGGAATGTCAAGGTCACTGTTATTCGGGAAGCTAAAGACATCTCTACCATGATGCTTGACGAGTTGGTAGGGAACCTGAAGACGTATGAGATGAACATGGATGATTCTAAGAAGGATGATTCAAACAAAGAAAAGTCACTGGCTCTTAAGGCTTATGATAGCGATGAGTATGATTGTGATGATGGTCACATAGCTTTTCTAGCAAATAAGTTTAAAAAATTCCTCAAGAAAGAAAAAAACTATGCCAAGAAAGGATCGAGTAGCAAAAGAGTTCTAATGAGAAGTCCTCGGTTGGCTGCTACAAATGCTACAAAACTGATCATATGATTAAAGACTGTCCACTATGGGAAATTGAGTGGATAAAAGAGAGGTCTGAGAAGGAGAAAATTGAAAAAGAAATGAAGAAAATGCAAAAAAGAAGAAGAAGGAAAACTACACAATGATGGCTACTTGGGGATCTGAATCTGATGAGTCTGACACTGAAGTTGATGAAAATGCATTAATGGCTCTAGGAGACTCTGATCTTGAAGAAGAGGACAAGAACTCTGAGGTAAGCTTCTTTGACCTAAATGAAAACATCCACACTTTGTCTAAAAGAAAACTTATCTTTATGATGAATATTGCAACGGATAAACTTCAGGAAGTCACTTCTGATAGAGATTAGTTATTCAATGCTCTTTCTAGTTTAAAATTTGAATTCATTGATGTTAAAAATGAAAAAGATATCACTGATAAGGAAAATTATTCTTTGAAGGAACAAATTATCAAACTTGAGTCTGCTAGTGAAAATCTGAAAGAATCTTCATCTCAAAAGAAAGAAGTAAGTGAGAATCTAAAAAGGGTGAGTCTGATCTCAAACACTGTAAAATTAATTATTTTTGTGAAAAGGAAAAAGTAAGAAAATTGGGTTTGGAAGTTTCAAGGATAAAAATTAATCTTGAAAAAGCTAATAAGTGGACCAAGTCGTCTAGAATTATAAATAATCTAAGCGGAAGGGTTCACAATGAAAGGGTTGGAATAGGTTTTCATAAAGAAACAAGTGTCACTAAAGATATGTGTTACTTGTGTGGTAAAATAGTCATCCTACCACTGAATGTCCAGTGGCAGCTAGAAGCAGATTCAGGAGTATTTTGTTGGCTAAAGGAAATAAGTACAAAACTGCTCGTAGGAACAGGTCTAACAACTTGTTGCCATACTGGGCAAGAAGAAACTTGATTTACCCTCTTGACCACAAAAAAAGACTCAATCTTATCTAGGTTCCTATAAATAACCCCTGAATTGTTTTGCAGGTGAGAGTGAAAAAGAGCAAGCATTGGTACATGGATAGTTCTTGTTCAAGATACATGACTGGAGATAAACAAAAATTTCTTTTACTCACTCCACTAAAAGGGGCGAATGTATCCTTTGGAGATGGAAAAAAGGTTACTGTTACTGGAATTGACAAAATTGGAAGTTCAGAAACAAAAGCTTTAGAAGATGTGTACCATGTTGATGGATTGAAGCATAATCTACTGAGTATATCTCAGTTGTGTGAAAAAGGCAACAAGGTAACTTTTACTTCTGCAGGATGCAAGGTCAAAAGGTAGGATATAAAGAAAATTGTGCTAAGTGTAAGCAAACACAAAAATGTATACAAGACAGACATCATGGAAATGCCTGGTACAAATATGACTTGTCATAGTGCAATGAATTGTTATCCCCTTCTCTGGCACAAAAGACTTGGGAATGCTAGTTTGAAATAATTAAATAAACTTGATTTAAATGACATAGTTATAGGCTTTCCTAAAACTAAGTTAAAAAATGACAAAGTCTGTAGTTCTTGTATGAGGGAGAAGCAGGTGAGATCATCATTCAAATCAAAGAATTAAGTCAGCACAAACAGCTGTTTGGACCTGTTGCATATGGATCTTTGTGGACCCATGAGAGTAAGGAGAAGAGGTGGTAAAAGATACATCTTTGTTATTGTTGATGATTACTCCAGGTTCGCTTGGACCTTGTTTTTAGCTTCTAAAGATGATGCCTTTGACGCTTTCTCTATTTTTGTTAAAAAGATGGAAAAAAGAAGATAGACACTTCCTTAATTTTCATAAGATCTGACCATGGAACAAAATTTAAAAATGCAAAATTCCTAGAATTCTGTTCATTAAATGGAATAGATCATAATTTCTCTGCTCCAAGTACACCACAGGAAAATGGATTAGTTGAAAGGAAAAACATGACTTTAGAAGATATGGCTAAAATAATTGATAACGCTCAAACCACACTTCCTCTGAAAGTATGAAGCAGACGTTGTCAATAAAGAACCCAACTAGAGGTTGGGGTCGAACCCATAGGGAATATGGGAGAACTAGATTACAGCTGGTAAGTGAACTTGTGAGGTAGTTACTTCAAAATTGGGTGTTCTGAAGAAAATCAATAATAAAAACAATTATTAAAAATTTGGTGTTGAGTCAATATTAAAGGTTAACCAGGGTTTCTGTTCCCATGGGTTCATAATTGCTTTGAGTATACACTCGTAACTATCACCAATACTTACTGATAGAACTGATAACTTAGGTTCATTCAAACGATCGACCAGTCCCTATTGAATGGCTATACTCAATTACTCGACCAAGTCTCATTAGCGGTTTCAAACTATCCGTTATCACTAAGTTCAAGATTTAACTATCCAGCGACCACAACTCAAGTTAATGCAATGATTATAAAAATCAAGGCTCTGTTGTAATTCTCTTTTCCTAATCTCTACCTCTTAGTCCTAAGAAAGTAAAGAATTCGGGCAAGTCCTAACGTTGCGCACCGTTAAGAAATATTTAAGCATGAAGAGAATATAATATAAGTGTTTGTATTGGTTTTAAAATTACTTTGTGCAACCCTAGCTTGTTAATTCACCATGGTTCCCACAACCCTAGCTATGGAGGTTTTAGCCTCTCATAGTTGTAAGGTTGTGAATTGCATTCATGGTTAAACAAAAAAACACTTTCTTTAATTACTCAACAAAATCTTCAAGAATAAATAGCAAGAACAAGACGAATTCAAGAAAAGATTGATCACAAGTCGAATCAACTCAATTCTCTCTTTCTCTAATGTCTTTTTGGCCAAATCTACTCTCTACCGACCTCTCTTCTCCTTTTCTAAAAAATAAAACCTAAAAAGTATTTATACAGACACAAGAATCCTTTTCCTAGGCTGACAGGGTGAATTTTCATATCTGGTTCCGCCTTCATCACGAGTCAACCTATGACCTGTAGCAGCATCCTACGACCTGTACCATCCTTTCATACCTTGCATGACTGGCTGGGTTTTGGCTAAGTGTTGGATCCTAGTACGACTCGTACCTCCATCCTAAGATCCGTACTGAGATCCCGTGGCTTGACTCTAAAACCTTGAAATCTTCTAAAGTTTATCACGATCGCCATGGTATGACTCGTACCTTCTTCCTATGGTTCATACTTGCTTTTCGTAGCAGGAGTTAGCCTCTTATGCAAATTTTCTGATTCTTTTCACGACTACATCACCACGACTCATACAAACTTGGTACGACTCGTACTAAGATTCGTAAATTGCATCTCTTCAACCTTAGCCTTCTGCAACTTTTCATGGCCATCGGTACGACTCGTAGGACCTTCCTATGGCTCGTACTATGGACTGCACTTTGAGCCTATTTTGCACACTTCAGGCTTTCTTTTGCATTTTTTAACTCCAACACCAATTTATCCTGCAACTAAAGGAAAAGTGCCTCATATCCACATAAACACACCTAAGTTCATGCTATTTTATTAGTTTTGAGCATCAAAAGGGCTGTAAATCCACAACACATCAACAATGATGATTGCAAGTAATCTTGCAAAAACTCTTAGGGCTGAGGCCTTAAATACTGTATGCTATATAGTGAATAGATGTATGAATAGACCCATGTTAGAGAAGTCTCTCTATGAATTAATCAAGGGTAGGAGGCCTAATATTGCTCATCTTAGAATTTTTGGGTGCAAATGCTTCATTCATAATAATGAAAAAGACAATCTGGGAAAATTTGATGCCCGAAGTGATGAGGGAATCTTCTTGGGCTACTCTTAACACAGTAAAGCTTATAGGGTGTTAAATAAAAGAACAAACTGTGTTGAGAAAAGTGTGCATATTACTTTTGATGAATCTTGAGTTATGTTTAAGACTAACATGCAGGATGAAAGTGAAACTGATGAATATACTTAGGAACAAGTTGCATCACCTGCTTCAATTGTTGAACAAAATGTTTGCTCACTAACAAGGGAAACAAAAAATAATGAAGCTGAGCAAACATCTATGCAGCCAACCAACTCAGGTGCAGGAAACTCACAAGGATTGAAAATGTTCTCACATATCTCACTTCTGGGATCACAACTAGATCAGGGTTGAAAATTTTGTGTGCCTTTAATACCTTCTTAGCTAAACATGAGCCTAAAAAGGTAAAAGAGGCTCTTCTTGATGAAGATTGGATATTGGCTATGCAAGAAGAGTTAAACCAATTTGAAAGGAGCAAAATGTGGCACCTGGTACCTCCTCCTGTAGGAAGATCTGTAATTGGCACAAAATGGGTATTTCAAAACAAGCTAGATGAGCATGGAACAATTACAAGGAACAAAGCAAGACTGGTGGTCCAAGGTTATAATCAAGAAGAAGGAATTGACTATGATGAAACATTTGCTCCTGTTGCAAGACTTGAAGCAATCAGATTACTGATAGCCTTTGCAACTTTCAAAGGATTCACTCCTTATCAAATGGATGTTAAGAGTGCCTTTTTGAATGGATACTTAAAGGAGGAAGTATATGTGAAGCAACCTCCAGGCTTTGAGAGTTTTGAATTTCCTTATCATGTCTACAAACTAGACAAATCCTTGTATGGGCTGAAGCAAGCTCCTAGGGCTTGGTATGAAAGGCTTTCAGAATTCTTGTTGCAACATGAGCACACAAGAGGGAAAATTGACAATACACTCTTCTTGAAATTAAAAGGAAAAGATCTATTGATTGTGAAAGTATATGTGGATGACATCATATTTGGCTCAACCAATAGCCTCATGACTCAAGATTTTGCTAAGATAATGAATGGAGAGTTTGAAATGAGCTTGATGGGAGAATTGAATTTCTTACTTAGATTATAAATTAAGCAAACTCCCACTAGGATCTTGATCCATCAGCAGAAGTATGTGAAGGAGCTGCTCAAAAGATTCAACATGGAGACTGCTAAGGAGATTGATACTCCTATTGCCACTGCCACTAAATTAGACCTTGGTGAATCAGGTCCATCTGTAGAGCAAAGGCTTTTAGAGGTATGATTGGCTATCTTCTATATCTCACTACCAGTAGACCTGACGTTGTCTTCAGTGTTGGTTTGTGTGCTAGATTCCAAGCAAATCCCAAAAAATCACATCTCAAGGCTGTCAAGAGAATTTTGAGGTACTTGAAGGGAACAACTGATTTGGGGTTGTGGTACCCTAAAGGAAGTAATTTTTCTTTGGTGGGATATGCAGATGCTGATCATACAGGATATCTGGAAAAGTACTACACGGATGGCACACTTCATTGGACCATGTCTGATCTCATAGTCCACAAAGAACCAAAACTCAATAGCCTTGTCTACTGCTGAGGCTGAATATGTGGAGGCCGGATCATGTTGTGCCCAGTTACTATGGATCAAGCAACAACTATTATATTTTGGTATTGATGTTGGATGTGTTCCAATCTTGTGTGACAATAATAGTGCCATCAACATTGCCAAAAATTCAGTTCAACATAAGAGAACTAAAATATATTGACATATGACATCATTTCCTTAGAGACAATATTGAGAAAGGTCATACTTCAATTATGTTTTGTTCTGAAGAGCAGATTGCTGATATATTTACCAAAGCCTTAATGTCACGCCCCACCTTGGGAGGCATGACTGGCACCTGGTGCCCTACTAGGACCTGAACTACCGAGCTGACTGAGCCTAAGCACCTCTGGTGCGGGGCAAACTCTAACTCTAGAATCAAGAAACAACAGGCTATATAGCGGCTGCAAATACAACCCCTGGCCGACAAGGCCTATAGCCACCTGTGAAAATAAACAGCTAACCAGATACAAACAATCATAGCGAGTCCTATGCGGGCCGACAAGGCCACCATTATATCTAGTTACAACTGAAAAGTAAAATCAGATGCTAAACTGAACTATGGCTGACAAGGCCACCAATCAATAGCTAAACAAGGCCCCACACGACCAATATCATCTAAAATACATATGGGCCCCACACGGCCGATATCATCTAACCACAGGGCAGTAACACAATCTGCAAGCCTCTAGGAGTAATAAGATAGTCGGGACAGGGCCCCAACCTACCCATACTGTACAAACAAAAGAAGTAAACCTCTATCACACCAACTCCGGAAGAAGGGAGCTGAAGACTCTGTACGGCTGACTGGAACTACGAGGGACCTGCTCCTTATCTATCTGCACCTGCAGGCAAGTAATGTAGCGCCCCAGAAGAGGGCGTCAGTACCACATGTACTAAATATATAATGTAGTAACTTTAAATGACTGAAAGTAAGAAATAGGGATGACAATGACTGAAGTAAAGAAAACGGATTGAAGATGACTGAAGTAGTAAGATCAGTGCTACACATAACTGTAATTAGGAGGGTAGGGGTCATACTTGACAAACGAGGCGTCTTACTGTCTAACTATGAGTAACTAAAGAAAACATAAGCCTTACCTAGCCCCCATAAGCCGGAAGGTATAATCAGCACAGAATAACCCACCTAGGCCCCCATTGGCCCTAGTGAGTAGACCACCATCTATATACCCCAATCTAGGTCATACTGAGTCAACTACCAGCTATAAGCGTCCTGCCTGTTACACCCCGTAAATTCTCGACATGCAGATGGCCTATTCGCATGTTGGTTAAGAGTTTTTGAATGCCATACATGCAAGGAAAAGGCCCGGGGAAAGATTAGATAAGTGACACGTCGAACCATCGCGGGAGGAGCCGGGGCAGAGCCCCTCCGCGATGGCAGCGTGCCATGGAGGGAGGGCCTCCGCTATGGCAGAATGTCATAGAGGCCCTGTCCAGACCCAAGTATAAAAGCCCCAAACTTCGAATTTAATCATTTTAAACTTCATAATTTCCAGAGAACACACAGAGAACACGGCTAAGAACAGAGGGCACGAAGGTTTCTTTAAATTTCCTTCTGATTACGCCATTATACGCGGTCCAAACTCGAATTAATCCTAGATACCGGAGTATAAAGCTGCAAGGAGAATTCCTACGGGTTTAGTTTCGCATAATTCGGCCGGAGAATCGTCGTGCTACCGAGCTAAGGTAAGTGGAATTGCTCCAAATTAGTGTCAATATACTCCTAGCCCTAAAGTGAGTATTTCTCCCTNGGAAGGGTGGTGACTGGTTTTGGTGTCCAGAGATGGTTATATTACTCCCAAAATTGGAGGCTCAAGGTTGGACATCCTTGTTTCTTCAAGGTGACTTACAGAGAAAGTTTGGTAAGCCAAAGGTTGTTGAGTTTTATGCACGAGGTGTCGCCAATGGTTCCCTTTTTTCTACTACTGTCAGGGAGTTTCCATTCATCTGGTAGCTGAAGACTTGACAAGAATCTTGGTATTCCTAGTGGTGGATGGGATCACAATGTAAAATTTGAGTGGCCACCAATGGATAATTTTCCCTCTTCTAGAGATATTTGCAGAAAGTTTTCAGGACAACCATCTCTTGCTCAGCATCGTCGTGTTCAAAATAAAGAAATGTCACCTCTCCATCAGTTGTACTTTGATTTGGTGCATAAAATTCTCATTCCAAGAAAGGAGAGAAGGATTGAGGCAAATTATCTTGACCTCACCTTAATGGAGCTTCTTGACACAGAGGTCAAGATTGATTTTCCCAGCCTCATGGTCAAGCATATGCAACGGGTACTCACTAAGGATGACAAGGGACATGCCCTCCCCTATGCATTTTGGTTGTCTCACATATTTGAGGACTATTTAGTCCCTGTTCAATTATGGACCTTTTAGACAATGAAGGATGTGCTTGGGGATGCGAAACATGTTGATCTACCTGCTTCTATGAGGAGAGCAGACACCCCTTTTCAAAGGATGCGTAATGCTATGACAGAAAATACAATTGATTTGGAGGTTGCTCATGCTCAAGAAAAGGCAGCTCTACAGGCCAGAATCACTGAGCTACAAGCCACGCTTGACTCAGAAAGGGTTGCAAATGTTGATGCTATTCGACGCCTATCCCAGCTGCTTCCCTCAATTCCTCCATCCTAGACTCTTTCGTGTTTTTCCTTAGTCTTGTTGTTTTTCCTCTCAGGATTAGTTGTTTTTTCTTTCAGTATTGTGTTAGTTGTGATGTAGAACCATCTTTTTCTATAAATGAATTGCTTATTTTCGCATAAATTGGTAATTATCTCCTGCACTTTTTAATGCTTTACTATGTCATGATAAATTTATCCTAATTGTCATGGTGATTGCCCCGGAGACAATAGAATGTTTGACTGTTGTGTTTAGTTGTAATCCATTGAATCAACTTTTCGATGATGCCAAAAGGGGGAAGAAAAATAAATATGATTTGCAGTGCAATGTTTATAACCCAATGGACTAACCTGTTTCAATCAAGTGATTTTTTTAAAGGTAAAGTCAGTGCGCAAATGACATTGTGTTTATCATCATCAAAAAGGGGGAATTTGTTGGGTCCTATGTAGTCTTGATGATTGACAACATATTGATGAAACATGTGAGTAAAATTGTTCCAATAAAGTGTGAAATATACTGCTTTAAGGAGCTGGAAATTTCAAGAAATAAAGCGTGAATTAAGTATTGGATAAGTTGTATCAAACAAACTCAGCAAAATCAACACATGGTTAAAATAGGAGATTTGGAGTTTGATTGCAATACGTACAAATACAAGAGATTAACTTGAAGGAAGACTCCTACATGGAGTGGACCTCTAAGGCGGGCAAAGATGTTTCCACAAAGAGATTGGAAGGAAGAAGAACTCTCTGGAGAGTTGTGTATATATAGAAGTATGACTTCTCAAAATAAAATACACACTGACAAAGTGAGAAAAGAGCACATTGCAATTGGGTGAGATTCTTGCAATAATTTGAGTGTGAAGAGTTAAACAGACTTGTTCTAGTAAAGTGATAAGCTAGAGTTAGCAATCTTATACTAGGAGTTTGTCATTGAGTTGTAATTGATGTATTCTTA
>JACEIK010000649.1:44392-88325 GCA_018107945.1 Datura stramonium
GTATTAAAAACGCTAGTTGAACCTATATAACTATCAGATTGGCGCTGAGGAAGGAAAAATACAGACGCAACAATGGTGGCAACTTCGAATCAGGAGATGGAGTATGATCAAACGCAAGCTGATTACAACAGTGGCGGTGGCGGAGATTCATGGAGCTCCTCAACGAACTGGACGATCGCTCGTGGGTCTCTCGAAGACTCCATCACATTCGAGTCCTCCGATTCTCCGATCGATTCTGAATCTACTCAGATATCACCTCTTATCCTCCACCGACCTTCACCAGATTCCGCCCCTTGTGAAATCAACTGTAAGTGAATAAATCAAAATATCGTATTGTGTACCGGTAATTTCAAACATTTACTTGTATGTGCTGCGATTGCTAATTATGAGAAACTTTATGCTTGGCTGGATAATTTTTGGCTACAATAGTGAGATACTGTTATAGAGAACAAATAATATAACATAATATGGAAGTCCTTTCCAAAGAAAACTTGGCCGGTATAGTGGAGTGTTGTTATAGGTGGAGAGGTCTGACTGTATTCATATAGGCGATGTGAACTAGTTTGAGAACGAGGCACAGTTGGTTGAGTGATTGGCTTTTTTTTATTTATTTTTTATTTTTTTTACCATGAGCAAAATAGATCGCATATTTTATGAAATTTGATACTTTGTAATGAACTCAATTTCTGGGATTTTCTATTGTCAATAATAATTTCGAAATTACAACTGAAAATTGAACAAAATGGAAATACTAAAAAATTCAAAGAAGAACAACTCTATGCCATGACCAGTCTCCTGAGTCATGCAATTCGAAATAAAACTGAGATGAGATAGAGAGGAAGGGAATATAGAGAGCTGAAAAGACGAAGAAGAAGAGAGAAAGGAATTGAGAAGAGAGAGAGAGGGAGAGAGGTCAGAGGGAAATGAAATAGGAGGAAGGAATAATACTGTGTTTTCCATAAGCTCCCAAGTTCCACACGTCAGAGGGAAATGAAATAGGAGGAAGGAATAATACTGTATTTTCCAAAAGCTCCCAAGTTCCACATCAAACTCACTTATATATGGCGTTGACAATGAATCTGTGCCTTTAATCCACTATCAATCCGAGCTGTTCATAGTTAATCTTGGTTAACTTTAAATCTTGGTTAATCCAACTTAACCGTTAATAATACCTCCCCTTACTGTGTTGTAGCTTCAACTTATTTATTTAATAGAAGGTAATCTAGCCTTGAAACAATTAAACTGTGGAGTTAGGCTTCTAGTGGCAAAGTACCTCCACCAACCAATGGGTAGGTTTATCTCTATATGTGCTATGTTGGGAACCACTGTACTCCCCTTGGTATGCTTAAACTAAACAACTTAGACTTAGAGAGGAGAAGTTCTACTTACCATATCCCAGAGAAAAAGCTTAGAGGAGTTTTTTTTTTTTGGTTGAGTATTCTCCAATTAAACAATCAGTCAAACCAAGTTTTCCTCAAACCAAATCTAGGAGAATTAGGCTCTGCTATATGGTATGCTTGATTTTCAAAAGTATTTCGGATGAATGATAGAAATAAGCTGTGGTGCTGCTGAAGTGTAGGACTGTATAATGACTTGCTGATTAAAGGATCATAAAATCTTACTGCTAAAAAGGACTATCTGTCCGACAGAATTTCTGAATTAGTTTGATGTTATGCATGGCTCTAAAATCTTATGGCTTGCTTTAAGAACAAAAATATCTATCAATTAAATTTGTAAAAATTAAGTCGCTACTGCAACTGGAGTCTAGAAATAGGTTGTCATGAAATCATTTGGTTCCCTTGATAACCTTCATTTCTTTGTTACAATTTTGTTCGGACATGAATTTCACTTGGAAAAAAAAAGTCAAAGTTAGTGCTTGCAAACCATTATTTCACTTTGAATACTCCTCAAACCAGTTTTTCAAACTTTAAATTCTCTATTTCAAGTTGATTTTTTTGTCCAAATATTCCAAATTTTATCTAGGGACAAAAGATAATGTTAAAGAGGCCTTCCAGGTTACTGGTGCAGTTTCTTCATACCTTATTATTAATTCTTTGCTGGAGAAATATGAGAGCATGTCGCCTCAAAGGCGAGGCTGAAGGTACTATCTTGAGGACATTGATTACACCTAGCAGCAATCTACTTTGGGTGCACAATTTTGGACTGTATATTGGAAATGCTTGAGAAGGAGCTAACCATAAGTTTCGTTTATCTTGTTTTTGGTTTGCAAGGATCAGTTTTATGGTTTATCTTCACCATAGATTTCATATCTATTCCCTTAGATTTTGAATAACATGTGTGATGTGATAATATTTTGATGTCATCTTTTGAGTTCTTTTCTGGAGTGTCTGAGATCAACTTTGTTGGTTCCATCTTGAAATATATTTTCTGAGTAATCCTTTCTATTGCAATTTCCCATTTTCCCCTAATACCCTATATTGACATTCATTATTCACTACCCTTGTAGTCATCTTGATTGGGTTTTGAACCCATTCCCAGATATTGTCAGCTCACTTTGATGTTTTTGTAGTAGGTAAGATAATGACACTGCTAAATTTCTCTTTTTGAGAGAGAAAAGTGGAAGGAGCATATTTGGCTAAGTAGTCATAGCCATGTAGTAGTCATAGCCATGTGCTCACTGGTTTCTTATTTTTAGAATGAATGGTGTTTGTTATGATTTTGCTCAAGTGTGTTCTAGTCAGTCTAAATTGACCCTGTATAACCAGGATGCTGATTTTAGTGTGATGAACTTAGCTACCCGAGCTTTTCTAACGGGTATTCTGAGTTTGATATGTTTGAGGTTGCATGGGGAAAATGCAGTTCTTTCCTGGTTGTCTCCTTTCACTTTAACCGGGATGCTTAAAGTTTTGAGAAGCTACGCCTGTACTAGTTTGCATATAGTCTTTAGCTAGAGGTGGTTGCCCAAAGAAGAAGCTAAACTTTTTGTCCACTGATTATATTCTGATATTATCAATTTCTGTACTGCAGTATGCTTTACGCAAAAGCATGAAATCAGGCAGGTCTATGTTCGGAGTACTGCTCGTGTTTATGAGATATACTATGCACCTACGCTGCAGAGTGACAATGAGTATCTATGTACCGTCCGCTGTAGCACAGCTGAAAGGGATGGAGAATTTCTCCAAGCTGGTGGGATTGAAGTAGTTACCCCACAGTATTTGAAGGATTATGTAGGAAAACCAACAGAAGGTAGAGTCATAGCTGAACCCAAACTTTGTGCCAGCGAAGATGATTGGGTCGAGGTTAAGGTTCCTGACGGGAACAGGGTAAGCTGCCTGCAAAAGCACACAACAGGGAATGAACGAAGAAGTATTGAGGTAGCACTATTAGATGACTTATGCATACTTGCCTTGTTTAGTATAAAGAAAACAAAGAAAAAAGGTCTAAAGGGGTAAAGAGAACTTTTGAAAACTTAATGGATTCTACTGGAGATTTCGAGTGTAATAATATAACTAAATTGGATTTTAAGGCATCTGAAGTAGATGCTTCTGTCTTATAGGCCAAAGTTTTACCAAGTCTGTTCTTTTTCTTCCCTCTGCTTTATGGGAGAAAACATGCCAATTTGAATTACAAGATTGTAATATTGTCTCTCACTGCAGATTTTATCTTTCAGGATTTATACGAGGCCACAGCACAAATTAGTGATGCAGATCCCTGCATGTCACTTACAATTCGCTTTTTATCGCTTCAGAATAAAGGTTCTATATGCATCGACGAAGTTTACATATTTGGTGACCCTATTAACTTTAATGAGGTAGAGACCCCAACAGTTCCTATGGAAAACCAAGCTAGTTCTTTCATGGCCATGCTTGTTCCCACCCTTCTGCAACTATCTAAATCAGGTATCAGCCAGAAGCAGCAGGAAAAAGATGTTTTTGATAGTCAAAGAAAGGAAAATCAAGTGGGAATTGCAGTGAAGACATCTGATTTTGCTGATTCCAAGAAAGAAAATGAACAAGAAAAGAGGATGAGTGCTGATCATATAGTGCAGTTGGATGTCACTGACAAGCCTGTAGCCGAACCCACTCATTCGCAGCCTCTGACCCATCAAAACTTAAGCAGAGAGAACCACAATATCTCCACCACGAGCAATGATGCATCACAAGATCGTATTGTAGGAGCCATTGAACAACTTCTTGACCGAGTGAGCAGAATTGAAAATATTTGCTTGAGATTTGAAGAAAAGATGGTTAGTCCAATGAACAGCATGGAGATGAGACTTCAACGACTGGAGCAGCAAGTAGAAATTCTAGCTAAAAACTGCCAATATTCTGGAGTGGGGTCCTGCACAAGAATAACAGCTCCTTCATTTACCTGCAGTGAGTCCAATTCTAGCTCTATGTATAATGATGGAAATGAATATCGGTCTTGTGGGGCATCAGAACTGGAGAAGAAGGATCTACCTTGTAACAAGTTGTCGGAGCCTTCTGATGACATGCCTGTTTCTTCAAATCCTTCACATGTTCTTCCAAATCTTGTGATTGCTGCCCCTGAGTTTTCATGCGGAGAGGATAAAGAAGAAAATGATATTGTTGAATCAGTAAAGGTTTCTTCTCAAGAGATGCAGAAGCAAGCTTTATCTATTGATGATGTTTTAGCTGCAGCACTTTCGGGATTTCTGTCCACATCCCGTGTTCTTCCACCAGATGATGGGACTTTGGAAGTTATTGCTTCTGGATCTATTAGTGAGGGAGTAAATGAGGAGAATGAGTTTTCACAATCTGCCCAAAGTGCTTCAGTTATTGCTCACGACTGCACTTTGGAGGGAAATGACAATGACAGACCTTCAAATTATACTCAAGTTCTTGCAGTTGCAGCTCCTGATTTTTCCGAGGAGTATGAATTTGAGAATGCAAATTTCATCATAGCTTCTTCTGCAACAGCTCCTGAACTTGCAAGTGAAGGAAATGCAAATAATGAAACAGCTTCACCAAGCACTGGAAGTCAGGACTCCGGAGGCTCCGTTGATCTTAACAGAAGCAAGAGCATGGATAACACAAGTTTAACTGTTGCTTCTGAGCCATATGCAGAGCAAGAGAAATTTCCCCATGAGAATGTGCACCTTAAAGGAACTTCTGGAGTAATTGGTTCAAAAGATCATCTCTATGCACAAGAAAGTATCTGCAGATTGCAGGATGATCCAATTGCTTGTCCTTCAGGTCAAGATGACAAGGTTGCAGAGACTAATGTAAGAGATTCTACCAATGAGCCACATATGAATTCTCATAATCTAGAAAATGCTGCTGAATCTGAAGAGCGTGATGCTTCAAAAGGTTTTCACGTGGACGTTATGCAAAATGTTTGTGAATATCCAAGACCTTCTGCACTAGATTTTGACATTCCTATCTTAGATGTGAAGTTCACAGCCAATGAAGATGGTGATACGAAGTTCTCACTAGAAGATCTTTTAGGTGACACGACAGATGTTAATGTTGAAGCTCGTTGTGTTGATGAAAGCGCTGATAACGCTGTCACCGGTGAGAGAAACACATTCACTGCTATGAATGATGAAGAATCACCAAAGTGTTCTGCAGGCGATAGCAACCCTCTGGTGGATTTTGGAATTTATGCTGCAGATACATTCACTAATTTGGAAGGACACGGTAATCCGAGTATATCCAGCCACCAGGAGGTATTCATCGGTCTCATCTGAGAAACTCTCCTACTTATTGAAGTGTATATAGACAAATTGAACTGACTTGTGACTGTATTTTTAGTTATAGTTTTCTATATGAATGTTCTTTTACATTTCTCTCGAGATATATTACCTTTTCTAGAGCTGAAGTGATAACCAAAATGCGATAACAAGAAATCGCAATGAAGCAATTTAGAACAATATAGGATCAAGAGGATAACACAAGAAATTAGATGAAAGAAAGAATAATCTTACAATGAAATTAACATTTGATTATTTGAATTAATCCAAGGAGAAGATATTGAACTCATACATGAAATCCTCCATACAAGGAATGAATCCAAGAGAGGTTCAACTAGGGAGATACAAGGGAATGTAGCTAACACTCGCACAAAACAGTACAGTCTGTCAATTCATCCAAAACTAATTGCAAATATGACCATAAGTAAGACTAATTACAGATGTGGCAATTAGCCTTTGGTCATCTTTGGCAAACTGAGGCCAGGAACAGTCATTTGGCCAATGCTTTGAGCCTTTAAATCTTCCTTCCACGTATCTTTAATGTATTCCAAAACTTTTTATGCATGCAAGGCCAATCTTTGCTTCGGGCCAATGGCGGATTCACGTGGGGGATGCATATACACCCGTTAATTTTGAGAATAACTCCGATATATATATATATACAAGAACTATCATATATTTTAAAAGAACCCTTCAAACATATAGGTTAGATTAGGTCATTTGGTTAGCGTGATCTGAGTTTGAGTCTTAGCTGTTACATCATTATCATTTTTGTTTTTAGATGACAATTTTTAAAAAATTGCATAAAACGTATAGGTGAGAGATTTTGAACCAGCAACCTAACGTATGCAAAGTGGTGCTCAAACCATCAGTTCCCAAAGCGAGCTTCATCCAATATTATCATTTAATTCATATCTATACGTTAGGGCACCAATAGGTGTTTAATGCGAGTGTTGCGCGACATCACTTCGACTAACGTGTATTTATGCTTCCGTTCTCTTTGAATCCTAAGTCTGCCTCTGCTATGCGGGTAGCAAAAACCACCATCTCACTCTCTTTCTAGGATAAGTCTAAAAGAAAAGGTGCAGTGGAAAGATGTAAAATGTTTGGGTCCACCTTTGTGAGGCCAAAAAAGGCCTTACACATTATTGTCAATTGCGTGAGTATAGTTGTATAAGTGGTAAATGGGTAGATTGGGTTAAATTTGAGCGGGTTAAAATGAGTTGAGTTAATAATTGGGCGGATTGTTGATCCGCTCAAAGTTACTTAGGCTGAAACAAGTTGGGCTAAAATGCGCGTCATAACCCAATCCACCAAACTCTAATTAAGTTTTAATTGCTTTACTTATTTTTCTATAATCTTTTGATAACTTATAAAATTATTATTTTTCTTTGTTGTGACTAAATATAACATATCAAATAAAATAAATTGTCTTTTTGAAAAATATTTTGATAAGATTTCTGATGAATTAATTTGGGCTAGATATCAGCTCAAACTTTGATGGATTGAAATGAGTTGAGCTGAAATGTGCTAAGCTAATAAATGAGCAGGTCAATAATTATCAGCCCAAGCTTAAACAACCTGGGCAGATTATGATTTTATGAGCTGATTTTGCTACCTCTATACGTGAGGTACAAAATAATTTATTTATTTTCATTTTAGCCTATTATGTTTGCATATAATGTGTGGAAAAAAATAATCAAAACTCTTTCTTCTTCTGTTGTCTCCACCCTATCTTTTTCACTGATAAGAAACAGAGCACAAAAGACATTTTTTAGATTTATTTTTCTAGATTTTTCTTCTACAACAACCAAAAATTTTTTAAAAATAAAATAATATATACCCACACACACACACACACACAAAACACACTCCTATGCCATTTTTATCATCATAGAACTTGTGAAATACTGAAATTCTGATTGTTAGATTGAAAAATTCAATTTATGTCTAGTGTTCAAATCATAGTAATAATATTGATTTTTGTAAATTTGAAGTTATTTGATGGAGATTTGGACTGATTTTGAATAAGAATTGCAATTGAATCATACAAGAAGTTAGTCACTATAGCTAGCGATGTTTATACACTACTATACATGGTAGCTATATTGTTTATTTGCTTATATAAGTGTATAAATATTGTAAAATAATGTATAAGAGTGAATAGACATTATTACAAAAGATATTGACTGTACGAAAGTAAATTGAAAAATATGATTTTGTGGTGAATGTGTTATGTTGGACTGTATATTGTGCAAATTTCTCAAAAGAAAGAGATAACTTATTATCAAAGACGAATTTAAAATTTGACCTTTATGAGCTTTGAATTTTAAGGACAATAACTTTAAGTACTAATAAAAGGATTTTGAATTTATTTTTTGTACATATTTAGTTGTACATATTTAGTAATTTTAAAAAATATTTATAGAATTTAAATTAAAACTATTAGATTTCCTGCCAAATTCATATTTTCAAGCCTATGGCCATCAACATCTTACCTTTACTGAAATAGATTTCGTGAAAAATCAATTATATTCGATTTGATTGACCTTTATATATGTGTGTATAAGATATACTACATAAATATACTTGATATTTTTGAAAAGCATATTTATACCATAAATGTATATTGTATTTTCATAAAAAGTATATCACACATTAATAATTTCTATTGTTTTATGGCCCTATAAATTAAATTTAGATCACCATTCTCCATAATTTAACCATGAAAGAAAACAACTCCTTTTTCTTCTTAGCTTTCTAATACTCATTTCTCAATATTTGGTCACAAGTCAACCCAAAATCCCATACCCTCCTTGTGATATAGGAACTGATCGGAGTTGAAATCATGCAAAGTCAAATTTATAGTAGAATATATGAATCTTCGTGTTACAGGCGTCAGTGTTAAATTCTGAATGTGCTAAAATATTGAATTTGTATTGTAATCATATTTGACTTTGCCCTGATGAACGTTATCTCTGCCAAAAGTTGATTAATAGTGGATAGGAAAATCAAATAGTTAGATCACATATCAAAATTATTATTCTCCACCTTTAAAATATACAATATAAAAGTCCCTTTTTTGTTATTAGTATTATGTAGATCTAATTTATTTTAAATTCTTTTTGTTATTGTCTTTATGCTTCCCTTTCATATACACCTGAGTAGTTGTAATTTTTGTTGGAAAAAAAAAATACATAAGAAAGAAAACAGTCCCACAGAATAACAGCAGACCTTATCTCTACTTTAGAGGTAGAGAGCTATTTTCGTCGGCTTTTGAAAAAACAGTCCCACAGAATAACAGCAGTACAAGAGATAACATACAATAGCAAAACAACAACTAGTAACAACATCAAACCACACAATAACCCACTAACAGGAACACAAGTAACAATAGTTAATACCAGACATCGAAAAACAAGAAACTATAAGAGCAATACTAAGCCTACTACTAAGAGCGAAAAAGCAGTGCAACACACTGCAAATTACTACCCTGCTACCCTAATTCGTGTACTCCACACCTTCCTATTTAAGATCAAGTCCTCAACAAGCTGCAACTGTGTCATATCCTTTCTAATCACCTCTCCCCGTTGCTTCTCCGGTCTACCTTACCTCTTCTAAAATCATCCATAGCCAACCTCAAAACAACACATTAGTAAAGAATATATATTAAAAATCGTAACTTACATTTCTTTTCAATATTGCATTTATTTCAACCTCATAATAGTCAAAATTAAATTTTTTTAATATAACAAAACAAAATTTTAATAAAAAATAAGTGTACACAACTAATTCTTATATTATTAAGTTTTGCATACTTAATTACTGCCTAACTAATTTTCACATATTTAATTGTTATAATCCTTCTTTCTTCCTTAATCTAGTAGAAAATGTACTGTATATTAAATAAAACAAAATTAAATACATCAATTGCTAACCGTGAAAAAATCATTACATAAGTTATATAATTAAATTTCTCTATAACGATACTATTTATCTAAATATTTTATAATTACTTTTATAAATTACTATAAAAAATATTATTATCGAAAACGTATATTACAATATAATCTGAAATATTGGGTCTGATTGTACCAGTAATTTACAATATATTACAAATTGCAGAATAAATCTGACCCTATAAATTGGACAATTTTCTTTTTGTGCGCACTGAAATTATTAGTTTATGTTAATTTTTCTCCTGAACTTAGCAGTTTGATAGTTTTGCCCCCATCCCCTTACTAGATACGATGTGACAAAAGACGTGAGTACTCTTTCAGACATGTGAGAGCGTGTATATATATATATAAAGTCAATTTTTAAATTGAGTATGGTCGATCTTTAGTTGAAACGTAGTCATATACAATAATTTATTTCTTCCCCGTATTTGTATTTCTTCTTAATATACAATACATATTTTATATTTTTTTTTATTTCTTTTTTAGATGTAATAATTATTCTTGGGGTCACGCTTATCTTGGAGTGGTATTTAGTTTTTGCTTTTTAAATTTGTGATCTTTATTTTTTGTCTTTCAATATTTTAAGTAATTAAAAAAGACTTAAAATGCCTACACAACATCAAAAAAAAAAGTCGCAAAGGCATAATTTTTAACACAATTATGCATCAGGGAATAAGTTCACACAGATTATACCCTAGGACATAAATTCCATAACATGAACTTGTGTCTTGGGGCATAAGTTTAGCGGCCTGAACGTGTGTGTTGGACATATGTTCAATAACTTGAATTTGGCCTAAGGACAGAAGTTCAGCAACATGAACTTGCGCCTTTAGCATAGCTATGTCTTGACCCATAAATTCAGTAACGTAAACTTCCACCGTACAGGACTAACTATGCATTGCGATTTTTTTTTGTCTGGTAATTTTTTATTTTTATTTTTATATATATTAGAAGCATTCTTATCTCGTTTTTATTACTTAAAATACTAAAAACAAAAATTTAAAATTACCCTAATAAAACAATTCACGCAAAAACTTAATTTATTTTAACAGTGTCGTTCTTATTTTTTGGGGCCAAATCTGAAAACAATTGGATGAAACTCCATTACTCTTAGCTAAGTTTTTTGTAACAAAAATGCATTATAAAAAATGAGCCAAGAAGTAAAACAAATAAAATTAAAAGACCATAAAATATATTTTATTTTAAAGTATCTCGTGAAAAAAAAATGCATGTGAATATTTGAGAGTGAACTAAAATTACTGTTTAATATCTTTGAATGATAAAATTTACAAAATAGCCATTAAATATAGCTATTGTAATATAATATTTATAAAATAAGACAAATAAATTAAAATACGAGGAGTATAAAATTTAAACAACAATTAAAAAAAAAAAACATCTTTGTGAAATGACAATTAACCTTTTCTGAAAATCTACTAGTACTATAATATTATAGAGTAGGTGAAGCTGGTGGACCAAAACGATCACTTTCTTTATATATAATTGTTTTTTTATAAAAAATCCTAATATCATCATAAAAATTTCATTTTCTAGTATCTCATTTCCTCCCATAAAATGGTCACTACTACTTTTCCTACAAAATTGGGTCTCTCTGTGTCTCCATTTATTCAAAAAAGAGTTCACCCAACATTGTTGACCTCTGCAAAATCTTTATACAGTTGCAAGAAGTTCAACCCCACTGTCTTATCACTCATTAAAGCTCAAGTTTCCAGTATTTTCCCAACAAAGCCATTGAATTATCTTCAAGATTCGATCTTTTTTAATTCTAATTCCAGCCAAGGTATGTTTACTGTACAACTAGAAGAACACCCAAATCGTTATAATGCTTTTGTTCTTTTGTTATTTAATTTAATAATCTGTACATTGTTTATGTTAATGTAAAATCAAGATTCGATTTTTATTGCTACATCGCTTGAGAGTTGAGAAGAAGGTTATGAGGAGGAAGGCACCCAAGGGGTGTGGCCTAGTGGCTGATGGAATGGATTGACAAGCATGAGTTTTCAAGATCAAACCCTCAGAGGATGCAAAAGCACTATGCTTGGTGGACAAGCGTTAATCGGTATCTGTGCTAGTGGGAGGACACGTACCCTGTGAAAAAAAGAAAGATTATGAAGATGAAGAGGTTTATGTTAAAAGCTATGTTTCTCGGACTCTCCTAAAATGTCAATGAGTGTGTGTCAGATCTTTCAGAAGTACGGGTGCGACATCACTTTTAAAGAGTCCGAGCAACATAGGTTAAAAGGAGGGGAAGTGGAGAGAAGATTGTTGTAAGATTGACTTTGAGCATAGAGATAGTCAAATTGATTAGTTCTTTCATTTACTGAATTGAATGGAATGGTTATAGAAGATTATGCAATTGAGGTCAACTTGTTTAGGATTGAGGCTTAGTTGATTATTGAATTGATTCAGTAAAATGTTAATATTGGAATTATGAGAAGAAGGGGAATTAGCGTGGGAAAGTAGCAGCTGTTGCGTGGCTGTGAGAATGAAATGATTCTTAGCAGAGATGGAGCTAGAGCTAGGATTTGACTTTAGGTTCTGGATAAATTATTTATATATATTAAGTGGAATTTTAAATACAAATAGAGGGTCTGAGCGTAAGTTACTGGGTTGAACCCATAGATTGGCTTGTAGCTCCTGAATCTTAGCCAAGAGAAAATTGAGAAACTAAGGGACGAAGAGGAAAAATGAGAGAAGAATTAACAGTAGTCAGAAACAAAGAGTAGTAGAGTTCACCCAAGAAAGAAAACAGTAGCTGATGTTTTGATGGATTTTGAGACAAGAACTAGGTATATAGAAGAAAGGAAATAGTTATAATTTGTGTAATTTAGCTTGCTTATGCAAAATCGAGCTTCATTTCTACTGTATTTAGCTTATAGTAAAGTAGGTGCAAATTGTTCAATTGCCAAGACCAATTGGCATTGGCTCTAGAGAGAGGTTGGAAGAAAGACACAGGAATTTCTCGTCCAAGCTGACAACACCTCTCTTCATAAAGGAAGAATAATCCCAGACTAGTCATACTAGACAATCTTTTTCTTGCCACATTGAGGGAAATGTGGTTGTAGGACGAGAGTGGATGATTTTACAAGATTCAGGGGATTTGACTAGCAAGGATTATCATAAAAAAGTTTTGTGATTGCAAGCCTCAATCTTAACACTAGAAGAGGGTGATTGTTAAATTTGAAAAGATTCTATGTGAACTAGTTTGAATATTTGGAAGGAAGATAATATTTCTTTGGCATGAAATGTCAAGATAACAAATTTGTAATGAAAATTTTGGCAACTATTAAATGGTTTCACAAGTTGCAAGCTTGACATTTACATACATAGTGATTTCATGACATCAAGAGGAGTAATTCATTCCTATAAATAGGTAGCTCTTTGTTCATTTATAACACACCTTTCATTTGTCTTCTCATATTTTAAGGCTTTTGAGTCTTGTTTTCTCTCTTGTATATTTCACTTGCATTCGAGTGAAATAAAATTTGGGCTGGTTGTATTCAAGGACTAGGCACAAAATAAAATTTTGCCGAACCTCAAAAATTTCTGGCGTTCTTTATTTGTTGTTGTCTCATTTACTATTTATTAGTTTCCTTTAGATAGAGTAATTGTGATTTAATCACTCTCTATATGTTCGGATTCTCAACAATTGGTATCAGAGCCAAGGTTCTATCTGAGTATGCTCTGTGGTTGCAGCACAATCGAACTTCCACATCAGAAAAAAATTACTTTGATCTTCTTTATTGTCAGCTAATAATAGTATCTGTAGCAGAAATGAAAGACAAGAAAAATGAAGAGTCCACATTGGGTGTCAATAATACGTTGTTGATATCTTCGCTTATGACAAGAATTGTGTCAAATATGAAATTTGCAATTGAAATTTTTGATGGGTTTGGAAATTTCGGGATGTGGCAAGGCGAGGTTCTTGATGTCTTTTTTCAACAAGGGTTAGATATTGCCATAGAAGAAAAGAAGTCATTCTCTTTAGGAGAAGAGGATTGGAAGATTATCAATCGTGTTGCTTGTGGTACCATTCGATCTTACCTTGCAAGAGAATAAAAGTATCCATACGCGAAGGAAACTTCTGCAAGTAAATTGTGGAACGCATTGGAGGATAAATTCTTGGAGAAAAATAGTCAAAATAAACTTCACATGTGAAAAAGACTGCTATGCTTCACATATGTTCCTGGTACCACAATGAATGATCATATCACTGACTTTAATAAGTTGGTAATAAATTTGCAGAATATGGACGTGAGTTTTAGTGATGGAGATATGGGCTTCACGTTGTTAAGTTTACATCTACTCTATTTTATGGGAATGATGAAGTATTTCTCAAAGAAGTTTGTTCTGCTTTGTACAACTATGAACAAATAATGAAAGAAAAATAAAAAGGTGGAGAAAGAGAAGCATTGGTCGTGAGAGGTCGTTTTTAAAACCAGATGAGAACAAAAAAAGTAAGATCCAAGTCAAGATCCAAACGCAACAAAGATGAATGTGCCTTTTTCTGAGAAAAGGGGACGGGAAGAAAGACTGTCCAAAGTTGAAAAATAAGGTCAAATCTAACAATGTGAAGGATGTCATGGATTCAAATGCAGTGATTGTGACAACTCTGATTTCTCACTAGTTACAACAGTCAGGTTTTAACAATTTCAATTGCAAATTTCGCATTTGACACAATTCTTGTCATAAGTGAAGATGCCAACGACGTATTATTGACACTCGATGTGGACCCTTCATTTTTCTTATCTTCCATTTTTGCTACAGATACTATTTATTAGTTGACAATAAAGAAGACCAAAGTAATTTTTTTTGATGTAGAAGTTCGGATTGTGTTGCGACCACAAAGCATAACTCAGATAAAACCTAGGCTCTGATATCAATTGTTGCGGAAGCCAAACATATAGGAATGACTAGATCACAAATATTATATCTAAGAGCAGCTAATAAATAGTAAATGAGATAACAATAAATAAAGAACACCAAAAATTTACGAGATTCGATAAAATTTTATTTTGTGTCTAGTCCTCGGACCCAACCAACTCAAATTTTATTTCACTCCAAAAAAATACAAGTGAAATACTACAAGAGAGAAAAGAAGACTCAAAAGCCTTAGAAGATGAGAAGAAAAATGAGAGGTCTGTTACAAATGAACAAAGAGATACCTATTTATAGAAATGAATTGCTCCTCTTGATGTCATCAATGACATCACTATGTATGCAAATGTCAAGCTTGCAACTTGTGAAACCATTTAATGGTTGCCAAAATTTTACTACAAATTTGTTATCTTGACATTTCATGCCAAAAAAAGATTATCTTCCTTTCAAATGTTCACACTGGTTCACATAAAATCTTGTCAAATTTAACAAATCTCCACCTTGGCAAGATTCCCCATTTTCAATTTTCTCTCAACGTCAAATTTTGATTGTGTGTTTAACCTCAATCTTCAATGTTGATCAAGCTCAAACAATGTTGAAACTTGACTGCAGTCTCTACTTTCGTCAGCATATCGGCAGGATTATAAGTAGTTCGAATTTTCTGTACCATGACTCTACCTTCTTCTATAATGTCTCGTATAAAATGATACCGAATGTCAATGTGCTTCATCCTTGCATGATTAACTTGGTTCTTTGCTAATTGGATAACGCTTTGACTATCATAAAATATTGTGATGCTTTCTTGTTCAATACCAAGCTTTCTAAGCAACCCTTGAAGCCAAATTGCCTCCTTCACAGCCTCCATAATTGCCATGTAACCTCAGTGGTAGACAAAACAACTGTTGACTGCAAAGTAGACTTTCAACTAATTGGTGCGTTTGCAAAAGTGAAAACACAACCAGTAGTTAATCTTCATTTGTCCAAATCACCTGCATAATCTGATTCACCATATCCAACTAGATACTGACTATCTTCGCACTCAAAAACCTAGCTAACATCTACAACATTACAAATATACTGTAGAATCCATTTCACAGCGTGCCAATGTTCCTTTCCGATTATGCATATACCTACTTACAATGATTATGTTCTTGCTTGTTGAAGAACTTGATTTGATTTAAAATTGCAAAGCTATACCTTCTTCTATGTTATTACATCTTGTTTAGTTCATTTACCTTTCAGTTATGTGTTCCACATTCAGCATTTCATATCATCACCTTGCCACCATTCTTTATTTTCTTTATTGTCATATAAAAGCTGATATTTCCTTGTTATCAAAATCGTTCTAAATTGTGTTTTTCCCAACTAGTCATCAGTATCTGGATGATTTCATATGTTCGAGGACTTTGGCATTTAGATCATTAAGGGTTATAAAAAGTTATGCAATTGCGAGCTTTCAATCTCAACACTAGAAGAGAGTGGTTGTGTTCTAGCTTGTTGAAGAACTTGATTCACTTGAAAATTCCAAAAGAATACCTTCATCTGTGTTATTAGAGTTTGTTTAATTTGTTTTCTTTTTGTGTATTCCATGTTCAGTTTTTCATATAACCACCTCTTCACCGTTCTTTATTTTATTTATTGTCACATAACAGCTGAAATCTCCTTGTAAGGAAAATCTTTCTAAAATGTTCTCTTTTTTTCCAACTAAGTCATCAGTATATATCCTAGGTTATGGCCCTCTGTTATTCAAACTATGTAGGTCTGCACTATGTCATCTACATATTCCAATAATATTGTAAGAGTTGTGTCTATCTTGTGTTCAGGTATGCTTGGGAAAGTTTTAGTTGTCTTGTTGGTTGCAGGTCTAGCATGTGCATTCCCAGCACTCCTACCTCCACCTCCTAGAATCTGTGGCTCTCCTGGTGGCCCAACAGTTACGGGACCTAGAATCAAACTTAGGGATGGAAGACATCTGGCTTATAAGGAGCATGGTGTACCCAAAGAAACGGCCAAATATAAGGTCGTATATGCACATAGCTTTGGTTCTACCAGATATGAATCAGCTATTGCACCCTTGGTATTTCATCAACTCTTTGTCAACCTTGTACTTCTGAATCCTTTTTGAGTATAACTGAGCTGAAATTATCACAGTTTATTGATGTTTCTTTCAGGAAACACTTGAAGAATTAGGGGCATATGTTGTCTCCTTTGATAGACCTGGCTACGGGGAAAGTGATCCACATCCAAAACGGACTATACGAACTACAGCTTTGGATATGGAAGAGCTTGCTGATCAACTCGGACTTGGCCCTAAATTTTATGTTATGGGGTTTTCAATGGGTGGTCATTCAGTTTGGGGTTGCCTTAAGTACATCCCTAATCGGTAGGTATATTGTACCCAATAATCTTTTGCTTTTAAGCTTGATGTCTGGAAATTAATTTGCATGAGCAACATGCTTCATGAAATCTTGTCTTCAACATTCAAGCATTTCGAGCATGAAACCAACTGTTCTACACATATAGCAGATTGTTGTTTTCACGTAACTGCTTGCTAATTTGATAGACATCTTCACCTGAAGGGTAAGAAAGGTATAACAGAAGCAGTGTAGATCTTGGTATTACACAAACTTAACAAAATCAAAATCCCCTGAACGATATATTTACTACGTTCTTTTGTTCCTCGCTATTCTCCATAACCGCAGCAAGACTTCCAGTATTCCTGTATTCTCTGCTTTTGTTACTGAACTGCTTTTGATTATTTGTTGCATCTTCTTCTGGTGCTAATAGGTTAGCTGGAGCAGCTCTAGTTGCTCCCGTTGTCAATTACTGGTGGCCTGGCTTTCCTGCTAATTTATCCAAAGAAGGATACAATCTACAGCTCCCACAGGACCAATGGGCACTTCGAGTTGCACATTATGCGCCTTGGCTAGTCTACTGGTGGAACACTCAAAAGTGGTTCCCCTGCAATAGTGTTATAGCTGGAAAATTCAAAATGTCTCCCCCAGATTTAGAAGTTGCTTCCAGATCTGCTAAGCATGCAAACGAAATACAAAAACTTAAGGTAATTGGTTTCCCACCTGAATATGGACAGTTTACTGTTATATTACTGTCACTTCATGATCCCTTGCAAGTGTTTGACTTGGAATTTTGTTCCGGCTCATAGTAAATTGGGGTTCTATTCCTGCTCTGTTTTTAGTGAAACGTTAGAATGACCACCATAGGGGTGAAAAAACCATACAATTTACAAATTTGTTATATTTGTTCGCGTATGATCTGTGGTATTAAGTAACATTTTGTCTTGGGGTGTTTGTTATGCTCTTGAGAAATAACTTTTTCAAGTGGAAGTGAAAAGTACACTGCTATTAGTGAGACGAACAATACAGACCAGGAAGTTAAAAGTGCTAGAACGTAATTGATTATTAAAAATGACGTACCCACAACTAAGAATTACATTTGTACGCTGTTGCTTATGTGATGAGTATTGTTAGCTCAAAAGTTGCTGCTTCTTTCATCTGTAGGAATATGCTGTAAAACAAGGAGTATTCCAGTCCCTCCACCGTGACATGATGGTGGGGTTCGGGAAATGGGATTTTGATCCCATGGATATTAAGAACCTTTTCCCAAATGGTGAAGGCTCGGTCCACTTGTGGCATGGTGACGAAGACTGGGTTGTACCTGTTATATTACAGCGTTACATTGCAGAAAGGCTTCCATGGATACACTACCATGAAATACCAAATGCTGGACATCTACTTATTCATGATCCAGCCATGAAGGAGGTTATCTGGAAGACATTTTTGACAGGAAAGAAAGAACAGACTGTGCATTCTTAAAGAGGAACAAAATTCTGTGTTTTGATGTTGGCATAGGCATAATCCTAATGCACAAATATCTAACCGCCGATTCGCCAGTGAATTTCGTTCAGTNCTAATGCACAAATATTAGTCAAAATAGTATAAAGTTGCTTGGATTTAATATGAGACTTGTCATTCTTCCAACTTTTATGTTTAAATTGAAGAAAAGCTGGAACTTATGACTCTGTGCTACATTAAGACTTATGAGCATTAAGATAATTTCTCCTATTGGCAGTCTAAAACTCTCCTTTTCTGCTTAATCTTTGTTCCAGAAATTGATGTCCTGTTCTGCACTTATCAGATTGTTTAAATATTTGTTGGTAACTTGGAGTGCAAGTGGTCCGTTTGTACATGTGACATGAGATCATGATATGAAATCAGATTAGTATGAAGTCCCAGGTGACAACACCAGTGCCTTTTTCTTTTTTCTCTTTTTCTTTTTGTGGTTAAAAAATGTTGCAAGTAAAATAGAATCTCTGTAACTCACTAAATAATACTACTAGTAAATAGTAGGAATACATTTTTCAAGAAAGAAAGTAGATATAATATTAACACAACTCAAGAAGAAAAACAGACTACACCCGGTAAGGATTGCTACTACACAAACACAGCAAGCAACAAATCATTTGAATTCTCCACACTTGTTGGATTTAAAAGATTTTTTGAGATTGAAAGAAGCAATTTCAAGGACTTTTATTGCATTACTCAAAGATGAGAGTACACAATTATTTCCACTGATACTGGAACCTAAACTACAAACAAAAGCTTTGAATTCAAATTTCATCCAAACAAAAAAGCCAGTTTAAAATGGAAGCTCAATCTTCTTTTAGGCAGAGAGGCTGCAATACTTGGATCACATGGAGTTGTAGACATCAGCACAAATAAAATTTTGCTCTTTTACTTGGGTAATCCAGTTTCAGGGTTGAGGAGAGCCTGGCTTTCATCAGTTAACAAAACTGGACCTCTACCAGGTCTTGTGCAGATGAAGTAGCTTATTTCGCCTTTGTATTTCTGAGCTGGAACCTTGTCCTTAATTTCGGGTGGAGGAGGCAATGCTTCCACATCCTTTATATCCTGAATCCCAGCATCCTTCAAAATTGACTTATCGCCTATGACATAGCTGGAGAGAAGGGAAAAAGAACAATGAGGAGCAGGGAAGGCGGTTGAAGGGTTCGTGTTGGTAGCACAAGGTCCAGAATACATATCATGGCGGGGTGTGTTTGTACTGAGGCAAATATTTTCCATAACATAAATCAGTTTCTAGTGTCTGGTTGCCAGCTAGGGAAAATATTTTCCATCAACAGAGGGAAAATTACTTCCCTCACTTTTTGCCAGAAATCATTTCCCTTCACAATTATTTTTGTCAAAACATTATTGGTTTGTTAATATTATTATCCATCTTTAGTAAATATTTTTTTAGGAAAATACTTGCCACCCTCAAACCAAACACCGAAAATATTTCTCTGAAATATATTTTCTAGAAGATAAGTCACTTTCTAAAAACATTTTCTCGAAAATGACTTCCTTCGTAGTTATATTAGAACTTTGAATCTTTTAGATGGCAGACATACCTGTTTAGATCAGTATCGGAATTTGGAGGGAAGTGGAAGAGAAGCCTCTGAAGCATAAGTGTGGCAGCCTTTCTGTTACGTGCAATAAGAACAGCATTTGGCCCAGCATCGAAGGTGTATGCAACCTGGAAATATTCTTATGCTTAGTAAAAGTGGAGAATGCATTTATTCATGATACATTACACCTACTTTTGAAGTTAAACTTTCAGCAGCAGACCATAAGAAGCAAAATGTGAACTGAAATATTCGTCAGCAACAAGGCTAATTATAGTGTTCAAAAAGGTATGAGATAAGTCCGAAAGTTGCTTATTATAGTGTCAAATATCAGGGCAGTTGGTGTCATGCCACTAATGTCTAAACCAGCTCAGCAAGGGAAAATTTCTGATGTTTGGATGCATTGTGAAGTTGCAGAATCTTTAACACAGAAAGGTGCGCGAAGTTTAGGGGAGAGAAGATTGTCATGAATGAAGCACTCACTGCCCATTACGGATATAACCAGACAGGTATTCCGAAAAGGGATAATCTTTATTCTGTTTAAAATAACTTGGGTCCACTATTCTGGGTCAAGTACAAATTTCTTGACCAATTTAACATGCAGTAACTTTGATATTCAAAAGGTTGAAAATCACGGTGACCCATTTTATTACTTCAGTAAAAGAGAAGAAGAACCACATCATGCAATTATCTATTTGGACAAGAGCAGGATAATGTTTTAAACCTGTGGAGTTCCTTCTGAACGGTTCCATTTCTCGACACAGCCAATTACCCTGAAAAATTTACACACCATCAAGACTTTCTTGTTTCTCCTATTTTCAGTATAAGAGATCATCAAGTTTAGAACTTCTCTATGTTACAACACAACTCAAGCTACAGCCTAAAGTTAAGACAACTTGCCTGTGAGATGTGTCGTTCATGTAGAATATAGGAGGGCTAGTGTCCATGCAGACTGCATGAAATTGATTGCTGTCAGAACAAGTCAGTTGAGCAAATGTTGGAAAATCGCGCTTTTGTATAGCTTCTTCCATCTGAATAATGCGTTTAGGTACTATTTCCTGAAAATATGCAAGGATAATAAGAAGTCCAACTTCTGATACAATGTTTACCAATTGAGTAGAGGTTAAATTAACAGAGCTAAGGCAAATAAGCTGGAGATTTTCGAGAATATTGATTGAAGATGAGTCAGAACTACAGAATCCTAATATAAAGATTACAAAGGCAATACCCTTGCTCTGTGTTCTATAAGTGCACTGGTTTCAACAGTCTCACGCATTCCTGAGGTGCTACTTGTTTCCTTCTGCCGTGAGCTCACCTGAAGTACAGCACATAATAAAAAATTAAACAGAAAAAGATCAGAAGGCACAAGTTGATGAATTAGGGTCACAATCAAACTGATAGCATCATCGTTTACATCTTATTTAAGAAGATGGATACAAGTACAGTTCAGAATCCTTTGATTTATTGGAGTTGAAAACAGAAAATACACCCAAAAAACTGTTCCGGTGATCAACATTTGTGTAATTCACTTAATTAAACTTCATTAATTCATACTCAAGAATTATGAGTTACTGAAAGTAGCTTAAAGTTGCTTTGGAGAACTAGGAAGCAGTTATATGTGGGAAGTTGAAAGTTCAGTAGCAATAAGATAACCATTCGAAAGAATGAAATAAGAAATGCAGAACACATAAAAGAACACAAATTGGCGGCATTTTTAAAGTTTAAGAATTAGTTAGCAGGAAATAAAAGCAGAATACTCTCTATTTCCTTCCAACTCCCCAGCATAGCAGTATGACGCGAAGAAGCTCAGATTTCTAGAAGAAGGGATTCCCCAAGATCTAAAACTTGAATCAGGGGCTCATTATAAGGATGAAACAGAAACCATGTTTGTCTCTACAATCTTATTCCCATAAAAAAAAAAGTTCCCTTTTTTAAGTCTGAAAGAATGCAGTTCCGATGGGATAGATTCGGTTTCTGTTCCACGTATTATTATTATTACAGAAAATCACTGATGCACAAAAGTAATACTATGAAAAGTATCATTTCTGGAGAAAAAGAACAAGATGGGACAAGTAGAAACAATAACATGAAGACAGATTCTCGAATCTGGATAGGAGATACAGACTAGACACAGATTCTTTCTTACTTCTCAATGCCTAACAATGACATAAATAGCCAAACTTTCCAGAAAAAGTGAATAGCAATCACATTCTGGATGGAAAGTACATACCACTGCAATGATGATAACAAGCTCATCCCAGTGCTTCTCATCTACGAGCGGAACAGCAATGCTATCACTACCATTTTCCTCCTTCACACATTACAAAAGGTATTAGAACACACTGAAAAGATATAGAGTATGTTGAGACAAGCAACACAAGAATGTAGGAGATCGACATACCTTTCCCATGACCCACTTGACAAATCCTCCAAACAAGCTTCGACAAGCACTTCCTGAACCTTGCCTGTGTGGTAATACGTAAGTAAGTCATTTTTTTAAAATTTTCATAGCTATTGAATGGGCAGTGGAACAGAAAAAGCAAGATCAGAAGGATCTGTTTGACATGCTGTTACCTCGATCTAACTTTAGTCATCTAGACAAAACATATAGAAAAATAAGACCAGCTAATGAAATATTCACGACTGCTATGAGTTTACCTTGCTATGGCAGAAAGTCTCCCATTGTCCTCTTGCACATTCATTAACTTCGCAAGGGAAAAAACTGCATATAGGAGACATAAGTTGTACTCATCTCAAAACTTTCAGAAGAAATGTAATAATGGATAAAATAGAGATTGTCACAAGAAGAAACATTCAGAGAAAAGCATTTTCAAAATAACTCTGAAGATGGTTATCAAAAAATAACTCTGAAGATGAATTCTCAAGAAGGGCTGACATAATCCACAGTTCATAAATTTCGTACTGAAAATTTATTATCCTTTCAGACAAGGGTCAAAGAAGATAACACACAAACAGAAGCTCCCTCTTGAGGCAATCATGCACATGCATATGCAGCATAGAGTGAAAACCATGGATAACTCTTACCACTAACTCATCCACCAACATGTACTTAGAATAAGAAACATCAATTTGAATCCAAAGAAGCTCAAATGCATGGATAAATGCACTAGCTTATCAGCAAGTTCATTCTTTAAATATCCACTCATATAAAAGTTACAGGAACATAATTTCCTGAAAAATAATTTGCAGGGAAAGGAAAACGTTATAAAGAAGCTTTGATTTATTTGTGATTTGCATCAAGTGAAGCTTGTGGTACTTGGTTAAACTGCACTATATACATGAGTAGGAAATTGTAACACAGATCATTCTTAATGGACAGACAAAAGGTACAACCTTTGTAACTTCATGGTATACCCATGGATTGGACAGTTCTTATTTGGAAGGCTGAATTTTCTTAACTGCAAAAAAACTTGCACTTCTCCACTAACAAAACTACTTTTTCAAGGGCCTTGTGAACTATTTTACTCGCCAAGCAATATTATATGTTACTGATCATAGAATCAAAGATCATGCCAATAGAAACATACCCAGAAAAGACACATGCAACACTTCAGAAGAGATAATCATTTTATCCTAAATGCATTCTGTCAAGCTGGAAAAAGAACCCAAAGTTTTGGAACACTCTTGAAAAATACAAAGGTATCACTTTGATCTTTGCTAGTTGAAGTCAAATCACAGATTGAGCACAGCTAAACCTCAACAAAATTAATTTCTAGTGTCATATACTCAATAAGAAACAAAGTTACTTTGGATTTTATAGACCGCGGAACAAGCACATACTGAAAAATAAGGTTAATTACACAGTTGGATCAGTTCCAGGCACATGCAATTTGCAAACACCTTATACTACATGAGCAGTATGCAAATGCATGCAGAAAAGAACTAACTTCTGAAACTCTTGTAAAAGAGTACTCCAATTACTTTTCAGGATTCATCAATGATCCTTAGGTTCAAGAGTCATTGATGATCCCAAGATCTTTAATATTGGAAAATCAATGAAGTAAAAAAGAGGAGTGACAAAATGATTTCAGAATGCAAGAAAGAGAAACGGTTAATCATACCGAGGCAGGCAAAACCAGCAGCTGATGAAGCCAGACCAGCAGCAGTAGGAAAATTATTGTAAGAAGCAATATGCACATGCAAGTTCTGCCAGTCATTTTTAGTGATCTTGATACCCTTCTTCTCATCCTCAACATCACTAGCACGAGCTCGAATTTCTCTTAGACAATTTTGGTATCTGCCTCCAGCGAGGGACATTTCCTATACAACGAGCAAAAGCAATATAAAAATGTCAAGACCCAGCAAAAAGAATCTGCAGCATACAATCTTTCTCATTGCTCGAAAATGGAGGGAAAGGGGAAAATATAATGAGCTCAGCTTTCTAGGACTGGGCAAATATGAATTATAAATTTCCTGCACAACTATTTTAACCAATTTCTGAAGCAAAACCAGAGAAGATGACCAAAGACATGATCCATCATTAAACAAGAAATGCATCCTAAAGCTTACAAATAAACTAAAAAATGCTGAAAGTATCAAGAGTTCATATGATTAATCTTCTTCTCGTGTACCTCCTTGATTCCACTACATGTATACCCAGACAAAAGACATAGAAAAGTTTGTATATTTTAATAGAAAAACAGCCTATGATCTTGCAGATAACAACTAAAAGCAGAAGCTAGGCAAAATTACACCCTTAAAGAACTGAATCTTCCCACTACCTGACCTGCCTGGATACTCTTCTTTCATGTTAATCAATCCACATAAACTTCGATAAATTTAAACTAAAAAATGAGAAATTTTTACTCTTCACGAACTGAATTTCCCCAACATCTGAGATTCCAAAAAGCCTTGTTTGACATAAAATTGACCCACATAAAATTACAAGGACAAATAGTCATCAGAAAAGGGGATTAAACTCAGAAAAAAGAGAACTTTTTTCAAGAATGAAACTTTCTCAACATCTGAGCTGCCAAAACATCTTGTTTCAAATAAATAGACCCACATAAAATTACAAGAACAAATAGTCATCAATTTTTTTGTGAACTTTCCAATATCATAGCTGCCAATACAGCCTTCTTTCACATAAATCAACCCACATAAAATTACAAGAACAAATGCTGATCAACCATTTCAGTAAAATCACACTAATAAAATGAGAAATTAAAGAACTGAAACTTTTAAAACACATCTTCTTTCACATAATCGGCCCATATAAAATTATAAAAACATATAGTCATCATATTCTCTTATCAAATACACTGAGAAAATTAGTAAGTTTTCACTCATCAAGAACTGAATTTTCTCAACATCTGAGCTGCCAAACCAGTTTTCTTTCACATAAATCCAACCCAAACAAATACCCATCTAAAGAAATAACACTAATAAAGTTAAAACGAAATTTACCTTTCCATTTAGCCACATGCGATCTTGGTCGAAAGCAGGGCTAACAGCAACAGTGGTAGTGGTACAAAGATGAGCAGGATCAAGGGTAACACTAATACTATCATTAATAGCAAGAATGAGATTCTCATCCCTCTTTCCCCAGTACTTTATCACCGCTATGTTAGTGGGTGTTTGAGCAGTCACCATAAGAACCCATTTCTTTGATTGTTCTGCCATGGGGAAAATTGAGGAGCAGAAAGCGTTAATTCCAAAGAACGGAATCCGGGGATTTAGATCTACGAAAATGGGAATGTGGGTTGGTGTTAAATTTGTCTAGTATTTATATATGTGAAGGAGCATGGCTGCTAATAGCAGTGAGGAACCTCCATTGTTGAATGAGAATGAAGTAGTTTATTTCTCGGTGGCAATACACTTTTAAAATAAAAAAAAAAGGATATACTATTAAATTGTTGGTAAATGTCTTCAGAAAAAAAAATAATAAAAAATTAATGCAACAGCAAAATTAAAATGTGTGTATTCTCTTTTTTGTTTTGGATTTAGGAAAGTTTAATTGTGCAATTATGATATTCAAATACAAAAATGCCAATGGTATTTTTTTTTAAATAACATAGTATTTGAGTTAGTTTTTGCACTTTAATTAATACCTCCTATTGTCAATTTAATTATTAATTTTGGATTTAGGAAAGTTTAATTGTGCAATTATGATATTCAAATACAAAAATGCCAATGGTATTTTTTTTTAAAAAATTCCAAAATACAAAAAAAACTGATTTAGGAATCAAAGTTATGGAATCTCTTTTAAGCCTTAAGAACTTAAAAATTACTTAAATATTATTAATTTTAAAATTTAAAAATATTTTTAATTTTTTTAATTTTTTTAATTTTTTTAATTTTTTTAATTTTTTTAGCTAAAATTTAAAAAAATTATTATGATATGTTTTTAAGAAATTAATAGGTTATATTAGTTAAATTATCATCTCTATTAATTTTAACCGTATGCAAATCTTATCCTAACAATTAAATAAAACACAGATGTACCAAAATGCCAATGGTATTTTTATTTTATTTTATAACCGTAGTATTTGAGCTTCATTTTCAGAATCTTAACAATTCACAATTTATCATCTCCCGCTCAAAGAACAACTATTAGGTAACTCTATCCATCAAAATTCTCTACACAAAAAAAAAAATCGCTTAACGAATATCAATGTAAATTAGACTAGTAAGTCACTGAAAAATTGGGGGAATCCATAAATAATTACTTTTAACATGTGTAAATTAAAAATTAATTCAATATATTGAATAAACAATACAGCAAACCTCTCTTGAGTTTTATTTGTGGAATTTAAAACTCCAAAAAGAATTTATTTTTCAAAGTAAGACTATAGAAAATGGAGTGTTTATTCTTGGAAAATGAAGCAAACACAATTAAGGTAGGTGCCAATATGTATATTTTATTTAAAATAATATATATATATAATTAAAGATTTAATAATAAAGATAATTAAGTATTATATATTTTTAATTTCTTGTTTTGTTGATTAATTGGAATTGTTCATTTTAAATTTTAGACAAAATCATTTATATCATAAATTAATTTTATAATTGGTATGGAATTAAAAAATACAGGGAGAAGTAAAAGATAAAAGGATAATTGTGAATTTTGGACATTGTATTTGAATGACTCAACTAATTAGGATATGCTACATATATTGCTTGGATTATAACCAATCCCACTTAAAAATACAATATCAAAAATGATTTTATTTAAAATCTAAAAAAAAATTAGAAAAAAAAAAATGTTTAAAATTTTCTTTTCAGTCATAGAAAAACCTGAGCTCCGCAGACAATGTTTTACTAATGTTTGTCTTTTGGATTAGTCATGGCCTTCCTGATAGCTATTTTCGATTCAGATGTTAAGACAATTCGATTGACTGTACTTCAAACATTATAAGTCCCCGACGAATATTAGATACTATTATGTTGGTGTTATTGGTCATGACATAGTGACACACGGAGAATTACACACTAAAAGTTGTCTCAAAATGCATGTAACGCTTTCTACATCAGGATATTGTTATACCAGCGTGAAACTGAAATCTCATACCTTCCTAATGAACCATAACAAAATATAGAGAAATGGGTCATAAACACACTTACCGTATTCAGTTTTTGAGCTTCCATCCCAACTATCAAGCATTTACTTTTCTTACATGGACTATCACCAAATGAGTTTATCAAGACACACCTCAACTATCAATTGCTCATACTCTTTCTACTTGAATCATTTGTTGGAATTGGAACAACAGATAATTTAGTGTGTTTCGATAAACTTTTACTAATAAAAGATATGTAAAAACTCACGCATGATAGTCTGATATGAAACTCAAAAATTATGATACGTTAGATATGTTATTGACCCATCACTCCAAAATATAAGATTATACTGTTAATTTTAAAGTTTTTTATTCTAAAAATAGCTTAGTATTAATTTAAATAAAAATAGTACATGAAGGATCATTGTGATGTCAGCAATCACATTAGTACAAGAGTGGTCCTTATATGAACTCATTATACATGACCCCAAAAAAGAAATGGGCACATGTTAGTTTTGTAAAGTTTCACTTCTCATTGTATATTCTAAATGATACGGTTATATATTATATTACTTTACTAACCGCGGTATCGGGCTACTTTACACGATCTCAACTAGCTTCATGATATCTATCTCTCCTCACCTCACAATGGGCATCGTATCACTTTATTTGATATGCCAAGTAATCTACTTAAGCGAATCACGAATATTTTTTATGTGTGTGTGTCGTGTGTGTATATATATACACTAAAACCTTATTTTATGTGAGTCGAATGATACATATTCCTCGTTAAAAAGTGTCTTTTATCAATTACTATGTGTAAAGATTATTAGATATCATGTTTGAGTTATATATATATATATATGGAAAAAATAATGGTAGTTTGGGTATGAAGATTAGAAAAATGAGGGAATCTAAAACTTATTCCAAATTTTGTTGCTACACAATAGTCTATGAGCTTTCTACTTATTAAAAATTTGTTGTTTTTATTATTATTAAAGTGATTATGATCAGTTACACAGAGTTTGGTCCTGACAGAACCAAAAACAAAATAAAGAATAAATTAAATCTTTTTTCATGTTCAGTGAATTATAATTTTTAAAGAAAAATATTTTTTCAACGTAAGTAGGAAAAGAAATTCAACAAGCGATATTTTATGTTGATCGTGGTTCTCTTCACCTTCTAACGCACCTCATTCTTACACCCACCATCGTTGCCCCCCAACCCCATCCCAACCACCCCATACTCCTTTCTCCACCTTCATTTTATAGTATAATTCACACTAAATATATATTTTTAAAATAATATTTTTTATTTACATTAAATATATAAAAAGAAATCCATTTATTTGCTGAAATATTTTCAAGAAAATAAAAAACTTTTCTTTGTACCAAACATGCACTAAATGTTAAAAATATTTGTATATTTCATAAGAAATAAAAATAAAAAAAAATAATGCAATTTGTTGGATGGCCGAATGCCATTTTCACCAACTCTCTCACATGTCGCAAATATTCGTCAAACCACTTGTGAGGTCAATTTCTGACGGCTAATATTATTTATCTGTTTTAATTTATTTATTTATTTTAATATAAAATTAATAAATTTAAACAAATTTAAACTTTATAATTTTAAATTATGAATTCAATAATATTAAATTTTACAAAAAATCAGGTAGAGTTTTTTCTGTTTTTAAATTTTTTAATATTTGAAATTAAAAATAAAAGCAAGATAAGAAAATTAAAAGAGAAAATATTTCGTTTCACCCCACGTCTGAAACTTATTTTAAAATTCGATTGATTCAGATTTGCATTGGGTAAGACTTGTTATAAAAGAAGCTTTATTATAAAATTGCAAAGAAAATTTATTTTAGAGTTCGAAACTCAAATCTTTATTTTAGGATAAAGGGATTGTATTAATTCGATCACAAGTTAGGAAATAATCTCTTTACGTCGAATATAGTCTTTTTTTTAAAATTTAAACCTAATGATCTCTTTTAAAAAAACAATAATATTCAACAATCAAAAATATAAAAAAATCAAATCTTTAATTTCTCTTTTTAAAAACAATAATATAAACTTATGAGTCAAATTCAAAATTTATAAAATAAAAAAAAATTAAAATCATAAATTTGAAATTGAAATTCTACTTTTTAACTAAATTTAATCAAATTTCAAAATTAAAATTAAAATTTCATCCAAATATCATAAACAAATATGAATGTCAAATTTAAAATCCAAATTACATGATCAGACGGCCCTAATTATACTACATACAATTCTTCTTTTGACCCTTCAACTTTTAAATTTTTACAATAGTTAGAAATTGACTTGGGAGTTCTTCTTAAAGAAAAAAAAAGTTATAGATTAGAATTTATCTTAAAAGTATGTATATTTTTATTTCAAACAATGAGGAAAAATTCATGTTAAATTTTACATTTAAAAAAAATTATCTTATCTTAATTCAAGCTAAACATGCAATTATTGATCTAATAAGAATTCTAAAAAAATTATCAGTCAAAAACTAAAATGATATTTGGATTATTAAATGTTTTTTTTAAATGTAATTTTTAACTTTTGTCAATTGAATTGGGAGTCTACCACATAAATAATAATTCCATTAATAATAAAGAATCAATTGAGCCGTCGAAGGCAGTTCAGTAGTACTTTGTTGAAATGATCACTTCTGTGACTTACTTTATTAGTAGGCCAGAGTTGACTGCTTTACTAATTTTCTCTTTTTGTTTCTCAATTATATCTCGCTGGGAGACTCGATTAATTTGAATTGGTAATGAAAAAAGATTTTTATTTTTAGATAATGATTTTCTATCAAAAGTGACTCATGTCTAAAGTTTGAACTTGAGATTTTTGATAAGGATTAATATCTGTTTTAGGATCCGACTAATTTAGTTTCGCACCAGAATGTCCTGTGCTCTCCCTACATAAGGCGGGTCATATTCAAAATTTAAATATGAGATTCTTGATTAGAGATAGGATCGTCCAGTTCAGATAGTACCTATCACTAAAATGCCCCCGAGGGGGATAAGGTTGAATGAAGCGAAAAGGGTTTTCCATGAGATGGAAAATGAAAACTATTTTCCCCCACGCGAGGGATGTGAGGTGGTTGGGATAGGAGCGTAGTGACGAAGTCAAAAATTTTATCAAGAATGTTCAAGATTTAATATATGCATAATAAAAAATAATTTTTAATCTATGTACTTTATATCATAATATAATTTTTTCAAGGATATTCAACTGATCACCTTTTACTATGCGTGGCTAATATGGCTATGCCAAATTTGTGAATAAATAATTATCTAATTATGAACAAGGAATATTCATCTTTCTACTAAACGGAATGGATTGAATAGATGCTTTTTCACTTTAAGTCGGACTCAATAAAATTTGATCGACCCTATCTTGGGTGGACAATTGAACCTCTCCATCACAACTTTTATTAGTGCTTTCACAAATTCCTTTGCTTAATCACAACTGTAATTAGTAAAACTAACTTTACCTAACATTAAAACACAATATCATGACAAAACTTGGATCATCTTTTTCCTCACTATATTTGCTCACAACTTTCACTAAAATAGATCTTCAGAATTGGTAAAATTGAGGAAAGAAACAGTTGTAGAGTGATTAATGTTGTGATCCTTTTGTTACCAAATTTAATACAAACACATTCTTGGCAGCTTAAAACAAACAAAACATGGGAAAGACATAATAGTAAAGTAATAAAGCTAGACTGCACATTGAAGAAATTCCATTAAAAACACTATCTACTCTTTTCAAAATTTGGCATCCTTGTCAAGGATTGTATTGGAATTCTGCTGGATTCTCAATAGTGTAGGATAGTACAACTTACAGACTCACAAGACCTTTGAAACCCAGTTAAGTGAAAAACTCCTAACGAATTTGAAATCTAAAACCTAGTGGCTTAAGTCACAAATTTAACATTCAACCACTAGCAAGCTAACCCACTCGGGTTAAAATTGGAACGATATAGAGAAAATTAGCTTGCCCCTACGTGCAAGGTGCATAAGTCGAGAAAATAGCCCATCCCAACTCCCAACTGCGACCATCAGAGTGGTAACCTGATGGATACATCAACTCCTTCCTAATCTCCCTCTTAGAGAAAAAGCCAGGTAACTGATGATTTTAACAGGCAAAGACAATTTTAAGAGGCAAGGCACCGTTATATAGGCTGTTCTCTATTTAATCAGAATCAGGCTCAACATCAACAATATCAGGAATTGACTCCATGGACTCGTTATCTGATTCATGCATCAACTCTTTACCTTTGCCTAAATCCATCATCAGTGGCGAAGAAAATCCAGCATTGCTAGCTTCTGTCACCTCCTTTCTTGATGCACTGTCCACGAACTCTCCTGATCCTAGAGATACCACATCACTCTTATCACCCAAGACTAATTTCTCTGCTTGGACTTCACTACCCGTGGTATTTAAAGCATTGCCACCAGAAACAAGGGAACTGGATTGAAAGCTGCTTTTCGCACCACTAATTGAAGCAAGAGTTTCAGACTTGGATGGTAGGATCTCTTTAGAATGCTTACTTGTTTCTTCAGATAGTTGTGATTCAACCATGAGCTCATCCCTGTCCACGAGGCTTTTAGTAATAGGCACTACTTCCTTCAATCTACTGCTTCCAGAAACTTCTACTGCAGCGGTATCAAAAGATGGAAGCTTTTCAGATGAAGGATCTATTGATGTTTCTTGGGGTTGATTACTTTTATCTGTATCTTTTCCAGGATCAGCTGCCAAGGTATCCGAATCTTCACCCGTTCGCATCCAATCTGCGTAAAGGTCATCATTATAAGAGTCTAGCTCATCAGGGACTTTTCCGGACGTGCCAATGTGGAATGTGTTATTTGCTGCACGGTCACTGATGTGTACATTCCCCGAAAACCACTTATTTCCGACATCATAATTGTTGTCAGTGGACTGAAGATCTAACAATGGAAGAGCCCGGGGATGTATAAGCACTTCCAATGCCAAAAGAGCATATGCACAACATTCAGCAACTTTAGTCCCTATTTCTCGAGTCCCTGCCAACACCAAATTAGCAACAGGTTATCATCCATTTAAGCAGATTGCAAAAAATTTGGAAGGATGCTAAACTAGGGGTAAGAGAACTACGAGGTGAGAACAGCAACGTCATCCTTAGATGTAAATGTTCTTCAAAGGCATTGGTAGCATAATGCCGTTTAAAAGACAAATCATCACCCACTCTCTAGCCACTACCTCAACCATTTTGAGAGCAACTTCTAGGCCAAACATTTGTTAAAAATTGCATTTCCCACAGCATTCAACTGACAAATCATTATAAGATCAACAGATGTTCTTCCGCTCTTACCATGTCTATATATCTATTAGTTTAACTTTCAGTCTCTAGAATATTCACTTCTACTTTATCAGTGTATGTTTTAGTACATTTAGCATATCACAGAAGAAGACTGACAAGGAATGGTTCCTGCACACGGCAGCTAGAGTTAATAGATATATTTTCATGTGCAGAATTGTTTCTTGCTATTGTCTAAGGGACTTCTTTTAGCTAAGCCTGGAATAGCATAGAAAGTGTGTAGCTGTTTCTAAGAAAAATCTGTACAATCACCTCAACAAAAATGCATTCTTACCTCTGCGAAAAAGTTCAAGCCCCTGAGATAGGTGTGGAGGGCGAGTGCGTCCAGGAGAGAGGAGAGAAGCCAGAAGTGCTCGTAAAGCTGCAATTTGATAGTCTCCCCAAATAGTGGTTGGTGAGCCAGAAATCAATTCGCCTCTGCCATCCTTGGCCCACCCTCTTTTAGAAGCATTTCTGGTAACATCCAAAAGAAGGTGATCAACATTTACTCGCCAACTCTGGGATCTCCAAGAACCACCCTTAAAATGACAGAGATAAGATACTTGCCATCAAGAACAACTTCTGGAGATAGGTACAAAGGAGAAAAAGTGGATAATATAAAATACATAGGGGGGAGAGAGAGAGAGTAAGAATTATTACATGGTCACAAAATATTCCAAATTTTCTACATATTAGACCGTGGACAACCTAAACTCATAAATTTTTTTGGATGAAGTAGATTCATTAAAAGGCATCAAGAAGATGCAAGTGTTACAAGGATAGACCAGTTAAGCTCACGAAAATACGGATTGTAGCTTCTTTCTAAACAATAAAGCTAACAAAATCCAGGAATAGTTATAAACTCATAATTATGCACCATAGCATCCATCATATAACGAGTATGCAATCTTCATGTAATCATTATATCCTTAGAATATGATTTTAATTAAATGGAATTATAATTAGTACATGGATTAAGGATAATGACAGGCAGGCGAGATAAAGAAAAACGATTTCATGGGCTATGAGAAATATAATGACAAATAATGGACCTTATTCAAGTAGTCGTAAAACAAAATTGCAGACTACTACTTCAAATATCAGATCAATATTAATAGACACTAAAATACGAAAGAAATAATTTGTTACACGTAAAATTAATAACAATGATGATTTTAAATAAAAGATGGATTACATATAGGTATATAGTGATAAAGAATAGATGCTTTCAACTGAGAACTAAGGAATTGAAAACGATCTCCTAATTCTGCAGATGCTTAAGAGAGTGCATGAATGATTTTCTGCTGTACAATGAACAGCGGGTTACTTGCCAGGGTGCAACTCACTCTAGGAAAAAGATCAGCTCATTCACCAATAAACACAAACTCTTATCCCAAGAATAAGACAACTCTAGGCTAAAATCTTCCCCGAGAGAAAGGAAGAGACACTTCCACAACATAATAGCTATAAAATATCTTTCTCTAACCACAAACCTGATTTACATTAATTTTCAACTTCTAAAGCACCCAGGCAAGAATGCAGTGGAGAGCCAAGCTTTAACAAGTATATTTAAGGACATGCATTAGAAATTCTTTATGTGTGTGTGTGTATATATGTTGAGGGAATGCCTATATTCTCTCTAATAACTGTTCAAGCAATTTCATTTTTAAAAAAAATGATTACCGAGCACTAGAAATGTCCTGTAAGTCCCTTTTTTGCCTGCCTTAGTTCCTATTTTGATTTGTCTGAAAATGGTGTCAGCTTCTACCTCTGAGGTAGTGGTAAGGTCTGCGTACATTCAACTCTCACCAGACCCCACTTGGTGGGATTACACTAGGTGGTTGTTGTTGTTGTTGATATTATACTACCAAATTGAAACCCTGCTTTTATAAAAATATTAGAAGTATGAATTCATCAAAAGGTTGACCTTATCTTCTAACATTGACCCTCATGCTATTACAAAATAACTTGCAACTCTTTGAAAAATTATTTTTAATATCAAATTGTAACTCTTCTCTTTAAAAAATCATATTTTGTAAAAGTAGTCCAAAGTGAGAGCAACATTAAGCATACCACAGCAAGGAGGGTTTCCAATGCCTCTAGTGCAGCTATCTTAACAGATAATGAAGCCATGTTTGCAGACATTTCCACTTCAAAAACATCTCTAGCAGGCTGCTCCTCAAGCGAACTACTTGTACTTGCATGCTTCCTCTTCTTGTGGGAAGAAGTCTTTGTTGTAGTCTCTGGATATATCTTCTGTTGTGCAACAGAAGATGTGCCTCTCTCATCCAAATCCATCAATGAATTGCTAATAATCACATCAGTGAGGTGTGTGGATATCCCTGCCAAAGTAAAACAGCTGCCGTCAGTGACAGACTCATAATCAATCACAACCAGTATCAAAATCACCACTCCGCTAAATGCACAGCAGCTCAGGGCACTAGATTTATCTGGCATATGATAAAGAAATGGACATTGGATCTAACGCAACCATAAAAGCTAGCTCAGAAGTTGAGGATTCCCCAAGTCTATATAAGGAGTCCAAGGGCCTATCCACGAACGATGTGGGACTCTAACACCTCCTCCCTAGGACTGGATATCTGGGGGCCCAACATCGAATTAAACAAGAATTGGAATAGGCATGACTCTAAAACCATGATAAAGAAATGGAAATTGGACCTAACTTAACGCCAAAAGCTAGATCAAGAGGATAGAGTTCCACGTCGGCTCTTTAGGGGATGAGAGGTCCTTATATCGTCTAGGGCAATCCTCACCTAATGGGCTAGTGTTTGGGATTGAGTTAAGCCCAAGGTCCATTTCTTTATCATGGTATCAGAGCAAGCTGAGGCCCTGGGTTAGAGTCTCACCGCAACCCATTATTGAACGATTTTTCACATGCTTGGCTCATGAAAAAAAGAATCAAGCCCACATGTGAGGGGGTGTGTTGAAATACAATATAATTAAAATAACTAGAAATGCGGCCTAGCTAACAGCTTAATCATTTAAATGAGATGGTCTCATACTTCAAAAACATACGTACATGGAAATGGAACATAAGGATCTGATTTGAACACTGATACCCTGCCAGCCAAGCTTAAGACAAGACAAAGTACTTCCCTGCTTGAACTTGACTAAAGCTTTCATATTAAAAAGATAACGCTTTCTTCTAAACAAAAAGAGAACATTTACTTTGTCTATCATTTGGACTCATCCATACTGAAGGGACTTCTAGCAAGCATAACGCTTACAAAATATATGTGATCTTAGTGATAGAAAAAACATGGTATACTTACCATCCAGTAATTACAGCTACAAGAGGTATCCAACAGAACTAAGAAACTCTGCATTTAGAGCACAGAACATGGTCTAGTTCCATGAAATAGGGAGATGCCACTATCTAATGAGGAATAACTATTTCAGGACTGACTACATCCATAGAAAATTATCTCATGGTTTCCAAAAGATTTATTTACTATCTCAGCTAAATCTGAAGAGCTTATGAGCATTTAGTGACATGCACAGAGACACCCCAGCCTCTTTAAGTTAGGCAGCAGGTTATTAGCATAACAAAGGCCAAAAGAAGTACAAACTTGTTGAAAATTTAAAATGCCTACCAACCCCCAGTGACATCAGCAGAACTTTCATAATTGCATACACCTTTATCCTTAGCTCTGGCAAAGCAGACGTCTCAAAGTAGTTGGTTAGGAGTCGTATTATAGAGCCAACATGAGGGAGCAACTGACTGCAAAAGAGAGAAAGAAGCAGTCCAATCTGAGCATTAGTATCCTCTAATAGATTACCCAGAATGGAAAGGAAAACTCTAATAAAATAATCAACTATATATTGGAAAAACATGTAATAGACTTTGCTATTGAACTGGTGTATCCTCTAATAGATTACCCAATATGGAAAGGGGAACTATAATACAATAATCAACTCAATATTGAAAAAACATGTAATAGACTTTGCTATTGTACAGGTGTTATGGATCCATGCATGGGGTAAATGGCCAACATGTGTTACAAAGTTTGTGAGCACTTTACCCAGGTATGTACTAGTTCTCTAGCATAGTTTTTAACCACCATCTTAATCATTATACAAAGTGATATCCTCACTCTCTGCCTCAAAGTTTCTTTTTGCAGCTTTAGTTCATTATCTCTTGCTAAAATAGCAAGGTGCCCTGGAATTCTAACAGGACAGTCCTTTTACAGACTGATATCAAGGGGAAAAAAAAGATGGGAAAACAGACAATTTTAAATGCCTAAATAGTGATAGAACAGGCTGAACTTATCAAAACAACAAAATACAGTGATAGAGAAGGTTGGCGTTCAAAACCAAAGGTATATTCATCATTAGGTGAAGCAAGGATGCAACAAACACCTGTAGCATTTGAACTCTAATATTGAAATATATCAACATTCTACTTCATAAACCTAAAGAAGACAAAAATTAGCTCCTCCTTGTGCTTAGATAACAACGAGAGTATGACAGGTTGACCTTTTCTTAATTTTCCCCAAAAGAGAGAAGGTAAAATTTTAAGAAAACAAAGAAGAATGACTAATGAAGATGTTATCTCCTCTCCTTTCCCGAGATGGTCAATGGATGATTTTGCTGATCCCTGGCGATCAGGCTTAGTATCAACTCCCTTCTACTTTAGGATGACCCAGAGATACAATAGGATGAGGGGNGGGTTACAAGATGGGGAGTCGAACCCCCCACCAACAAGGTGAGAGTTCAGGCAGGTAACCCAACCAACTGGACTACTAAGATCGATTTCACCAAACCAGGGAATATTGATCTTTCTACAAGTCAGATTTGCGATATCATTTAAAGACACGGAACTAAAACTAAAACATGAACAGACACGTCAATAATGATCCAATTAGATTGTGCATGTCCGAGATCGTATTTTATCCTACGGAGAATCATCAGCCTTTGGGACAAAGATAGTGAAATCAATAAATGTTAACATGAAATCAATAAATGTTAACAACTGAAACAACACATAGGAAAAAAAATATTGAAAAGCACACCTGCCCAGTCCCTTAACAATTGATGAAAGAAGATCCAATATATGAGAATGCAAGACTGGGAGTTCTGAACAAAAGAAATCTTGTTTCGTTGTAGTCATGTAGGCGATGCCTGGTGATGAGGAACCATCAACCATCAGCACTCTTTTAGCAAGAGCTATTAATGGAAGTACATGTATAGCGACCTAGTAAGCAAGGGAAAAAGTTAAGATAATTCCTCAAATACTTCTATAACTCACACCACAGTTACGGAAATAAATTAATCATGGACTCCCATTTATATGTGACCACAGATTCTGACCTGAAATGGGTAAGAACTCGTAAGCAATTTACAACAACAAAATATCAGGGTAGAGATTCTGGAGATCTGCAAGTGCTCGGGCCTCATTGTGTTGTCTGCAGTTCCTCTAGACAAAGATTGGCCCCCTAATGGAGGCGGTGGGTCTTTCCCAGGGGGAAGCAGCAATCTCATGAACTCAGTTCTTATAGTTTCTACAAATATATTTATAAAGATGAATCTCAGTTAGAGCTCTTGCCACGATTAGTAAGGATAGTCAACCAATATCTGATAATCACCTTTCTCTAGACCCTGGAAGGCATCATTCAGCTGATTATTGATCGACAGCATGATCTTCTGCATCATCAATAACCAGCTATCCTCATCCCCTCTTGATTTTGACAGCAAAGCCAAGCAATGACCAAGCTTCTGAAAACTAAAACCAGATGAGTCCCTCTGCTTTTGGCTATCATATTCTAGCTAGAATTCATATAAACCTTCTGTTTTTTGTCTCACCTTCAACATACTAGGACTGCACTTGCCTGACATGAGCCTCAAGACAATAGCATCCTCAACCTGCCAAAATTACCACTTCAACTAATGCATCTATACTGAAATAGACATGATATCATGATTAGGACTCTCCAAAGAACACGAGTAAGAAATAGAAACGACAACCAAAACCTTAGAATAATGGCAAATGAGTGTGAGCCAAGAACCAATTTCATCAATGGGATTAAAACTTAAAAGAAAAGATATCAATGATTCAATGTCACAGGAAACAGTTTCTTTATAGCCTTACTTAAATCCTTCAATATGCTTCCATCAGCATAAACCCAATTTCTCAGGTTTAGCGAAATGATTCCCTAAGCAGAGTGCTTAAGGAACTAATCCTAATCTTTGCATCTCATGCTTCCTTTCTATCTTGTTCTCGATGAACAAACTAGATATTGATGCATCATGAACTTGGATCCTAATGAGCAAGCCTTAGAGTAGTTTGAATGTTACGTTAAGTAAGAAAAAAAATCATGACACCAACAAAGAACTTACACCATCATAATGCCGTTGAATGGAAGCTGGGAAGATATCCAAAATGTTGCACAACAGAAAAATAGCTTCTTCCTGCACAGGTTGCAAGAGATATCAAAACCCTAAAACAAAGGCAAGCAACCACTTCATATGCAGTAAGAAAAATTAATAAATACTTCCAAGAAAGGACAGCTCAGCTACTTGTGCTAACCCATACCGCATCAAATTTATCCTCGTTTAGCTGCTTTAATAATGGTTGAATTAGTTTTGTACTGAGTGATATACCATCTTTCTTTGCATTGGGCAATCCACTCAACCTGAGAGGAAGGAAAAGGCACGTATCCTTTTAATCAGACAGATCTTCAAAAGTCAAAAGGCCAACCTAAACCTTTCTAATAGGGCTCTGCATAAATGTTGTCAGACTAATACGATCCAGAGAATTTACATTAAAGGGCAAAATGCCCCAAGAGAGAAACATTGATCTTACTAAAAATTTAAAATTATTAAAAAACTTATCAAAGTCAGGTTCAAAAACATTTGGCCAGAATGTTTTAATTCTGTTCCTCAGTGTGCACAAATGGAAGTAAACACTTTCAACTTTAGCCAGCCTGAACATTTACAAAATAAACTAATCCTGAGGTAGGGACATCTAAAGGACCGTAGATATCTAAGTCTATTCAGTCTTGCAGCATTCTTTACTTAGTTACACTAGCTTTCACTTTATTAGTCAGGATTACACTACAGTAATCTTTTTCCTTTCTAAAAGGGGCCAATTGACCCGTGCTCCTTCAATATATACTACGCACCAAATCTAAATATTTCACACACTGCAGCAGCTAATTTCAGGGTTTAAACCCCATAGTCATATCAGTGGGAAGGTGCATAATCTACAAATTCCAAATAAATGCCATATCATACAGGAGAAATTCCATATGATGAGTATTTTACTTTCAAACACCATTAGGATCAGAAAGGAAATTTAATGTGCAAACCTAAATTAAACGAAACCTCTTTATTTTGAAAGAAAACAATGATTTCATAAAGCATCAACTGTGTAAGCATAAGCAAAAAGTTTCCATTAACATAACATCTTTTCTATCAGAAAGAATTTCCCGTTAACATAACATCAAAACGGTTTTTCCAAGTTATGAGAAAGCGATAGCCCTCTCCATCAACTCTAGACTCATTGAGTACAAAATAACAACAATCGGAATCAAAAGTTACCAAACAAACCTTGTGAACAAATCTGACAGGGAAGCACAAGTAGCTACCTTCACAAAGTGAGAATCTGTAGGGGACTAGTCCAAGTACCCACACAAAACAAAAAAAGAAACAAATGTTCATTAATTTTTCACATTGATTTAAAGCAAAACTTCCGCAAAGATATAAGAGGTTAGCTGTAGTAAATCTAACGTTTGTACTGATTAATTATGAGAACATATAGGATTGATCAAGCCACCAATTAATAAGACACTTATCAGGTTGAGTAAAATAAATGATTAGCACTTCTAATGGTTTGAAGTCCCATTTACTTAACTGTTTAGTCCGTTGATATCTACATGGATCAGTCATCTTGATGTATAGTTGATAATGATAACAACACAACTCATACACTTCCTGCTTTGGGGATCATAGTTCTACTTCTTGCAGACATAATAACATCCAAATGTACTTTTTCCGTGACCAAAATGAAAAGAGGGAATATAAAATATTCTGTAGCCACAGTGGCAAATGTTTGCACTTCTACTAAAGCAGGAATCTAAATCCCTTTTTTTATATGTCATCAACCAAAAGAAGATTATCCAAAGAGCTCTTATCAATAAAGGATCAATTTATTACCTGAAGGTGGAGTAAGAGTTTGTTAAACCATGCAGCATAAGAAGCTAAGAACCGTTCCCTACTGCATTCTTGACATGTCACCCCGAGCAAACATATACCAGCCCAGCATTTATCTGGCTGAAACACAAACAATCACAAAAAACTAACTCCTTAATCCTACATCAAAAACATGCAGGAAATCCAGTGTAATGAAGTTCATAAACAGCAATATGCTTCAGCAACCATGTAAAAAACAGAATAAGGTTTCATTATCCAATCAAATAATTCAGCTGACAAAAGAAACAGACTCAGTTGCAAAATGTGAAATAATTACATATCCTCATTATTCAAAATTTGCAAATTATAAGTACATGGTTCAAGGCGTAGAAATGTATGTTCAATATCTTCCAAGCGAACAAAAATGAGAAGCACAAAATGTAGATAGTTAGGCACAAATTCTTAATAAATAAAAAACCAGTTTTTAAGATTATTCACCGTGTCGCTAGAGACAAGAGCGACAACTCGATTGACCCAGGAATCAACAGTGGATGACCAGTTTTCGATCAACTTTTCATCAGATTCGGGTGGAGCTGATTCGGACAATAGCTGGTGAGTCTTAATGGCAGAAACGACATATGAGAGAACTGATGGGTTCCGAAACTGATGCTTCAGGTCAGGAACGCACTCTTTGAGCAGAGAGCGAAGTAGCCGAGGCTTCAAAGCCAAATCGTACATGTTCTCAATTGTATCAGAGGCCGCCATTGAAGAGAAAGAGAACAGCAAAATTGCAGGTGTAGTTTAGGGTTTAAGGGATAAACCCTGAAATTTTAACAGGGCAGAAGGAAAGGTTTCCGTTTTATGAAATCGGGTCGGACCTTCCAAAGATTTTCACCAATTGCCCTTTTTGGACATTTGTTTGGTAAATGAACTTTTTATTTTTTCTTATAAGTTATTCAAATGTTAATCGATAGTCTAATATTTTATCTCTAAGATTGAAAAATATTTGAGTAAATATTAGAGTCGAGTCTAATGTTACCTGGAAGATGTCCTATCTTGATGAACACAGTTATCAGATACTTGTTATTGATGAAAAGTGATAGATATCTCGTAAAATTGATTCAGGTATATACAAATTAATCAGAACACAACGATTCTTCAAAAAAAATTATCCAGAAAAACTCATTTTTTGAAGAGTTATATTTACACAAGTTTTAAGAAAATGAACATAACCTAAATTATAACCTAAAGATATATTTATATAAATCGCGGGATTAATAAAACTATCATAAATTATCCTGATATAATTTAGCAAACGCAATTTAACCGCAAGTTTTCTTCTTTTTTTATTTTGGCCACGAAAGATAAAACATTTTATTAACTAAATAGTTGTCCAAGGATAAATTGGCCAGTGACTAGGCAATGTGTCCTCATATTTTTTTTTGGATGGTTTTTAATTTATGTCTCTTATAATAAATAATATTTTTGTAGGATATAAATTTAATTTTGTATTATTAATTTCCCACAATTTGTATTAGAGTATGATTTCAATTTTTAAAAAACTTTTATTTCACTGGACATAAATTCAACTAATAAAGAGCAAAAATGAAAAATAAGCCTTTTAAAGGACAAAAATTAGAAATTTACCTATTTAAAAAGCAAAACGTGCAATTATAAATGTATTCTCTTTTATTTCATTTGAGGTTTGAAGACGAAAATTAATTAATTATCAAAAAGGAAAAAAAAACTCCATTTATAAAATTCAAGCGGGAGAAGTGCACAAATATTTGCTTTTGAGTTCATTATTTAATCAATATTCATTTTTATATAATTTTTTAATAGAAATTTATTCACTTTTTTCTACTCTGACATACGCGATGGAGGTTTGAAATTCGCTTCTAAAATATATATAAAAATTGTCTTAAATCTTAAATATGTGTATTTGAATTTGTTTTGTCAAATTTTTTTTATTCCTCGAATTTCAACAAATTAATAGTTAAATCTACTGTAAAATAAGCTCAAATTTGAAACATAAATTTCATATATCATAAAAAACAAACTTTAATCATCAATTTATCAAAACATCAATAAATCTAACAAATTCATTTAACACCATTTTAGTTTTTCTGGAGCATGTATGAGTTTCACACTTTCACTTATACACGAATGAGACATATGTTAAAATTGGCTAAAGATTCAAGCATGCCGGGTGAATTTTTTTGCCGAGAAATAATAATTTTATTTTTAAAATTTCAATACCCAAATTTACTTAAAATAAGCTCAAATTTAAAATATAAGTTCCATTTATTATAAAGAGAAAACATCAACTATCAATTTGTCAAACAAACAACAAATCTAACAAAGCATTTAGCACTCTTTTAATTTTTTTTATTTGTGACTCTGCTCAGTTATATATAACTAAAATACGTGTTATAAAATTGGCTAGAGTTAAATTTGTGCATACGGAGACAGAAAAAACGAAAAAAAAATATATGTACTTTTTTAAATATTATTTAAATATTTTTTAAAGAAGAAGAAGAAAGAAAGACAAAAAAAACTTATGACAAATATTATTTAAATGAAATAACAAAAAAATAAGATATCCCATAAAAATTTTACATTCCCAGTTGGTGAAATCTAAAAATAAAAAAATTGCCTATCCCTGAATGCTTGGTCAAAAAATTAGTACTTGATATTAGACTTTGAAAAGAAGAAGAATTTCATGTGTCATTTAGGGATGGTAAAATTAGTTTAAATTCATTTGATTCGTCCAATTCGTTCAGGTTTTGACGGATTTGAGCTTAGAGTAATTTAAATGATGGATTAATTTGGGCTAGCAGTTGATCCATCACAAATTAATAGTCCAAATATACCCATCATGATGTCTAATCTTGGCGAAAAATTAACACAGTATATCAACTAAGAGTTCAATTTAGCATGTTAT
>JACEIK010000649.1:115521-126322 GCA_018107945.1 Datura stramonium
TAATAATACTTTCGTGAGTTTGAAAATGATACACTTAGAGGTAATAATATTATATATATATATCAAAAGAGTGAAGATTTTGACATGTATGTTTGTTGTAAAAAAATTAATCAAAAATTGGGCATTTCAAACTAACATATTTATGTTAAGTGTTATTTAACCTTGCAACAACTACAGAGATATCAAGTTGTTAAACCATGCTATATAAATTTGGGAGAAGGTAGTGGAAATGAGGATAAGGAAAGGCATATCTATTTTCGAGAACCAGTTTGGATTCATGTAAGGACGCTCGACTAAAAAAAATTTCCATATTGTTAAGAAGGACCTACACATGGTATTCATCGATCTAAAAAAAACATACGATAAAGTCCCAAAAAAAAGTTTATGGAGATGATTGGAGGCTAAAAGTGTACCAGTGGTGTACATTAGGCTAATCAAGGACATGTATGATGGAGCTAAGACTAGGTGAGGATCGATGGTGGGAAGAGACTCAAAACAATTTCCAATTGTGATGGGACTGCACCAGAGTCAGTTCTTAGCCCGTTTTTATTTACCTTAGTGATAGCTAAAGTGACGCGGAGAATTCAAAGGGAGGTGCCATGATATATTCTATTTATGGACGATATAGTTTTAATTGAGGGGTCCTGTGATGGAGTTAAAGCTAGGCTGGAAATTTGGAGACAGACCCTAGAGTCCGTAAGGTTCAAGTTGAGCAGGATTAAGATAGAGTATTTGGAGTGCAAGTTCAGTGACGTGACACATGAGGCGGGTGTAGAAGTTAGGCCCCATTTGTTTGCACTCAATGAGGTCTAAATCTAAATGATTCGGACCTTAGGCCATTAAATGTATTTGTTTTTATTAAGATATAAGCACTTATTTGGTCTGAATAGGTCTTAATCATTAAGATCTGAAACAGAATCCTAATATTATTAATTTTTACTACCATTATGTCCAAAACTACCGGTCATCACCACTAATTATCTATGCCATCACAACTCACAACCACCACCATAATTACCGTCGCCAACCACCAATCACCCTGCCACCATTGTCAAGCACCATTATCGTCGTCAACCACCATTATTGTCTACCACTACTGTCAGTAATTACCACACATACCACCTCAAACGTTATATTATATCTACTACCCCACCACCGTCACCCTTATCGCTGTCATCGCCACCTCTACTACAATTATTCGTCATTACCTCTGTTGTGGTCAGTTCCTACTACCAACTGCATCCACCATCACAACTAGCGTCGCCACTAATTATACCACCAATACATTATCAACCACCACCATTAACACCGCCAACTACATATTAACATTAACCAATTTCACCGTCACAACCTCCACTACTAATTGTCATCATCATGTCAACTACTACAATCCCAACCACCTCCATCATCACAACTATCACCACCGCCATTAGTAACTACCAACACCAATTATTACCACCACCACTGTAAACCATCTCCACCATCACTAGCAAACATAAATAGTTTTTTTTATCAAATAATAAATTTATTTTATTAAATTGATATTTTTCTTATATCAAATTTAATTTTTTATTTAAATTGTATATTTAATTTGTTTAAAAATAATTAAAGTATACATATTCAGATGTTGAAAAACAAACGATTTTAATCATTCAGTGTTCAGATCTAAAGATAACATCTTAATCATTCAGATGTGCATTCAGATTCAAACGTCTAGAGTTGATACACAGGTCATCCAGAAGAGAGAAAGTTTCAAGTATCTTGGGGTTATTATTCAAGAAAATAGGGAGATTAACGAGGATGTCACCCATTGTATTGGTGTAGGATGGATGAAATAAAGGTTTGCATCTGGAGTCTTGTGTGATAAGAATGTTCCATCAAAACTTAAAGGCAAGTTCCATGAAAAGAGCAATAGTTAGACCAAATATATTATATGAGGCAAAGTGTTGGCTAATCAAAAACACTCATATTCAGAAGTTAAAAGTTGTGGAAATAAGGATATTGTCAATGGATGTGTGGATATACTAGGAACATAAAAATTAGAAATGAGGATATCTTAGACAAGGTGGGAGTGCCTTTAGTGGAGGACAAGATGCAGGAAGCAAGATTGAGATGGTTCGCTCATGTAAAGAGGAGATGTCTGGATGCCCTAGTGCGGAGGCGTGAGAGGTTGGCTATGGATCAGTTAAGGAGAGGTAGAGGTAGATCAAAGAAGTATTTGATAGAGGTGATTAGATAGGACATGACATAGTTTTAACTTACCGATGACATGACCTTAGATAGGAGGTTGTGGAAGACGCGTATTAGGGTAGAAAGTTAGTAAGTAACAATTGATTGTCTTGTTATTTGACCATACTAGTAATTACAGTATTGCACCGATAGTTTCTTGTTCTTAGATTTTTATTATTATTTGTTGTTGCTTGTACTTCGACTGTCATAGTATTTTGTTATAGTTATTGTTTTGTTAGTATCTATTGTTTTTTCTACTATCTGTTATTTCCTATACGTCCGTTACTTTTGTCTGGACTGTTTTGGATGATTTTTTTTGTTGAGTCAAAGGTCTATTGGAAACAGTCTCTCTACCTCTAAGGTGGAGATGAGGTCTGTGTACACTCTACCCTCTACAAACCCCATTTTGTAAAATTATGCCATTGTTCTTGAGTGTTATACGAATAAACATCTGTGTAACCATGAAACTATTCCAAAAAAATTAAAAGATTTCAAGTGGAGGAAAATATGAGTGAAATGACAGTTTAAAATAAAATAGTAACATGTAGCAAATAAGGGAAAGCAATAACAAGATACCCAATTTATGAAAAGCAATAACAAAACAATGCAGTGGATAAGAAACAAAATAAATAAACTCATTAGTCACAAAGTTTATAAATGATACTTTCTAAAAAATAAAAGAAATAAACTATGAAAAGAAACCGGTAATAGGAAATAAGGAAAAGGATGAACATGGAAGGAAACTAAATCATTTAAAGAAATAAAATAAGAAGAGAAATACATAAAAGCAAAGGTAATTAATTAATTGGGGAAATCAAACAAGGGAAAAGTTAATCATGGAAGAAAATTAAGATTTAAAACTAGAAAAAAATTGTAACACCCCGTATAGTCTAAGCAACAAATTCGTACTTTGAGGTAAGACTGAGGATACTTAATATGCTAAGAAGTAAGTGTTTGAAGGTATTTGAGTCACTCTATGGTCATATGTTAAGATTGGACATCAACAAGTTGTAGAATGAAAGCCAACAAAAGTTGTCGCAAATTTCTTTCTTAAAATTCTCTGATATTTGAGTCAAATGTCTCAAAGTTTTTCTCCTAATCTTTAAGGAGTTAGAGGACCCACAATTTATCAAATTAAATTTCTATGAGTCTAGTTTACAACATATTAAATAGTTCATCAATACAACTTCGTAGTAGAGAAATACTCACGTTTTAATGATACTACACAAGCAGGCGGCGAAGAACAGAGGGGGTCCGCGATGGCAGCGTATCACGCCACTAAATCAGTGCCTTGGGCAACGTGACATATTTCCCATGTCGTCCAGACCCTATATAAGTATTTTGGTCGGTTTGTTCACATTATTTTATCACTTTTCCAGCAAGTTTCTCGACCAGAAACCTCTCAAGCTCATATCTTTATATAGATTGTGACCCTAAGGTTAGAAATCAATATACAACATGATTCTTGATATCAGTAAGTCAGAAAGCTTCGTATAGCTCATGTCTTGATGGCGTTTTCGATGGGTTTAAGGGTTGCCTTATGTTGAACTATTTGGTAAGCTCATTATTTTATTGATTTTCAGTTTATCATGTTGGTTATGAGTTTGTTAGCGTTGGTAGGTTGTTTTTTTGGATTTTCTACCACCGAACTCATTAAAAGTTAGTGGAATAAGTTTTGTCTTGTGTTGTTTCTTTGTTGAACCTGTTGACAGCATGTTTGGGGGTGAGTTGCTACTCTTAGGTAGTCTCTTGATGCTTTTGGAAGAGAGGGTGCGGCCAACTTACGTTTATTGGAGTTTAATATATGTGAAGGCTTTTTGTTTCCCTCTTTTGGCATGAGTTTTTGTTGTAATCAGCCTTTATTGTTGTGCTAGCTGGCTGTTAGTAGATTGATATTTGTATTGATTACTTTTTATAAGGGGGTTGGGAATGGTGTCCTTTCCCTCGCATGTTGAGGCTGTGAAATCATGCGTTAGTTTAGTCAGTTGTAGAGCGATGGTAGGACATTGAAAAGTAATATTGTAGTTGTGTTAAAGACTTGAAGTGTTCATTATGATCCTATTTGGTCAAATTGGGGGTTGACTTGTTGGAATTATGACTGTATTTACTAATTTTATGTGGATGTCCCTTAGTTTGCATGTGAAGCTTGGGGGATCGAGTTTGAAGGATATGATCTTTCGGCTATTTGGTATTTTAATTTGGAATAAAAAGACGTCTAGAGTTTAAAAATAAATTTTATAATAACAGTAATTGGATTGGGATGTTTTGTGTTGCCAAATGTGTGGCTATCATGTTGTATGTATATGTTGTGCTCTATTTGTTAATATGGTTGCCTCTGAGGGCTCAGCGGTACCCATGGTTATCGAGTTCAGTCCAACACAGGGGCCGAGCTGGAGGCGTAGCCGATCAGAGTGGCTATGATAGTTGGCTCCATAATGGTTGGGCTTATGTTGGATTGTACATGCGAGTGTAACGACTGTTGAATTGTTCTGGCACACTTGAGTCTTGTACAACTTGTTGTGAGACTGGTGTATAGCTGTTGAGCTTTTTTCGGTGAACTAGTGACCGTACTGCGAGTGTGGGGCCATTGAGAGTTTCCAGTGCACCTTGCTAGTACATGTCATTAGACCTATAAGACTGTGAGGTGTGCCTCCAGAAAGGTCGGATTGTGGGATGGTATATATATGAGTATCGTATTGTATTATTTTATGGTTATTGTTCTGTTTTGTTGCCTTGCGTTATGTTTGTTTGATAGCTATGGATGATAGATGTGTTGGTGATGGCTGAGATCATTGAGAGGCCTAGAGTTAACTCAGGTAACGCATTTGGATGGATCTTGTGTGGTACAAGCAGATACAGGTAAGTCGTATCGGCTAGGTGCCGACTGATTGTCTGTCTATTTGTTTATCTTACTATGTCAAACTTGCCAGACTTATGAGGGCCAGGTAGGTTCCATTCATTTACTTGATTTGTGACATTCTTTTTTGTTGATATCTGATATGCTTGTTGATTTGTACTCTGAATCACGTTATCTTTTTCAACTTACATACTTAGTATATTTTCGTACTGACACCCTAGTTGGGGGCGCTGCATTTTATGCCTACAGGTGTTGATCGGCAGGCAGATCAAATTCTTGGTCACCGAGTGGAGTCCCAGCTGAGTCGATAAAGCTCCAAGTCTTGAGATGTTTGTATTATGGGTAGTTCGGGGCCTATTCCAGACAATTGATTTCTATTATATTCATAGAGGCTCGTAGACACCTGTTATGGGTATAGTAATGATTGTTATAGGCCAGGCGGGCCTTATTGTATAGATTGTTTTCTATTCTATGGCCTTGACAACCTAGTATTTATCTTTTGATTGGTCTGTCAGTCAGTTTCCATTTCTATCACTTTACTCTGATCTTATAATTATTGTGATGCCGAACCTCGTCAATTCTAGCATATTGTAGTTTGAATTGTGGCAGGGTGTACTCGATCAGGTGCAATACAGGGTGCCAGTCATGCCCCTTCGAATTTGGGGCGTGAAAGAAATAAAATATTTAAGGTAACATATAAAAAAGACAAAAAGTATCTAAATATGAAAGTAATCTTATTAATTAAGAAAATAAATAAGGTGGAAAAAGGAATAAAATAAATCACGAAAAGAAATACATTTATTCAGAGCAAGCAATAAAGGAAGGACTCAAATGTAGGAAAAATACACAAAGAAACCAAATAAGGGATGAAAGAAACAAGATACTCATGATAATTCCTAAAAATAAACACAACAAAAGAACACCTTAAATGAAAAGCACACAAAATCCCATGTAATTAAATCCATTATGGTCAAAACATAAGTATCCCCAACAGAGTCGTCATGTTGATGCGCTTAATTTTTCTAGTGAAAGACTAGCCTCGATATATGACAACTTTTTAAAGATGTTAAAAGAGAAGAGTCGTCAACTAACGGGTTAGGGAGGGTTAAGGCACCATTTACTAATACTAATTAATTAATTAACTCTGTTGAATTAATTTACGTGACCAAAGATAGGATAAGAGTTCAAATTAACTTAAAGGAAGGTTTTAGGCACCTTTTTAGATAAACAAATATGGGTATCTACCAGATTTGTTACTATGTGAGGATTAAGTGATAAAATATAAAATATTAATTTTATTAAAGTTAAAAGACTAAGCGATAAAGCATATAAGTTTGGTTTATCATTAAAGTGAATAAATAACATATACACTCGCTTGTTAATCAAGACAAGTTCAAAAAGTTAGGTGATGAAAAACTATCAGATAAGCAAGAAGAAAGAATCTAGAAAGCTTGCGGTTATTTAGTTAGCTGAGTGTCATACAAAACACATAATGAACAAATAGCATGTAAGACTTTCTTATTGGCCTCTGAGTTAAGATTAAACTTATTTACATGATAATATGTTTGTGAATAAATTAAGATTATGTCATCTAACTCATATGAGTAGGATCTCTAATAGTTAAAGAGAATGGAATAAGCCTGCTTCAAGATTAAACTATTTTGGCATATATTAACCCCTATAGGCGGGACTCTTTTATTCAGCCCAGAACTAAAATTCTAGTTTAGTGTTACACCCCGTAAAAATTAGTAACTCATAAACGTACGCATGAAATTGTGATAAATAAGGAATATACGACACGTGTAGGAAATCTCGGAAGTTGGGTCGAACGAGGTCAGGCCGCAAGGGCCAGTGCGATGCGCCAGCACCCTGTGGCTTTGGGCAGCGCGGTGCGCCGGCCCCCTTGGCGTGTTAAGGGGCGCGACGCGGGGCAAGGATGCCGCGTTGAGTGGCGCGAGGCGCCTCCTTGCCACCGCCCCTAGATGTATATAAGGACCCTTGGTTCATTTTGTGATCATCTTTCCAATCCTAAAACGTCCAGAGAAGAGGGAAAACGTAGTTCTCATATAATTTTCGTCCAATTATACTATCAAATACTGTCCAAACTCTGATTAACTCTAGGTATTGAATTATAAGCCTGCAGGGAACATTACTACAGAGTTAGTTTCCCGAAAAATGCCCGGCGAATCGGAACTCCACCGAGTAGAAGTCGTCAGAATTTCAAACTAATTTATATATGATCACAGGCTTTAAGTAAGAATTTCTCCCTTCTGAACTCTCAAAAAATTATATGTTTTCTACTGTGTTTTGATAAGTTAAAGTATAGTTAATATTAGTATTAAAAGTTATCGTTTTCACCGAATTTAGTACTGAAACTAGTCTTATTCTTCCAGTAATACGATTACAGTTGAAAAGGGTTATTAAATACAAATTAAAACTCGCTAGTTAGATAGGAAATCAACACTCGAGGTATGTAAGACTATTCCCTTGGCAAGTTATGTTCGTCGTAAAGTTAGTACGACACGTATGCCTATAGTATTTCAGAGTACACCTATTGGGGGTAGCTGTTATGAATTTAATTGAGTTAGTAACGATGATTAGTAACCCTGGTCAGAATTAACCCGAGTCAGTTCACTTGTTGTGCGTGGTATTGGGGTTCGAATGTTGCTGCCTATAGAGTTATATTCACAAGAGCGGTATGATGTCCAAGGGACCAGAGTGAGGCCATGAGGACCATATATATTTTTAGAGCTTACATTATGGCACGTTGTCGAGCCAAGGCTCGAGGTCCAATCACAGTAGTTCCATTATGACCCATAGTCGGGTCAAGGCCCGGGGTCCAGTTATTAGAGATTACATTACAGCCCATAGTCGAGCCAAGGCTCGGGGCCCCGTTACAACAGTCATAGCATGATACATAGTCGAGCCAAGGCTCAAGATCCAGATACAACAGTTGCATTATGACCCATAGTCGGGCCAAGGCCCGGGGTCCAGCTATCAGAGGTTACATTATGACCCATAGTCGAGCCAAGGCTCGGGGTCCAGTTACACAGCCAGACAGTTCAGACACAGATATAGCCACAACATCCTATTAGGCTCAGACGTGTATTCAGAGAACGAGTAATCCAGAGTTACAGTTTGCCCATAATTTTTAGTAGCCAAGTAGTAGAAGTATACCTTGTTTGTACCTGCCGGGGCTTATGGGAGCCCAGGTAGGTTTTTCTGTGTTGTTTGTACCTTCCAGGCTTATGAGGGCCCGATTAGGTTCTTATTTGTATATAGACAGACTTGTTGTTTAAATATTCCAGACGGTGAAGGTATTCAGGTTAAACTCTTACTCTCTTCTTTGATTACTACAGTTTTACCAGCTTTCAGTCAGTTATTATTTGTCTGCCTTACATATTCGGTACATGTTGTATTGACGCCTACTTGGGGCGCTGCATTACTTGCATGCAGGTGCAGATAGACGTGGTTCGGGACGTTCCTAGCCTTCAGCTGAGGTCAACAATTTATTCAGTTCCTTTCCTCCGGAGTAGAAAATTAAATGAGGTTTACTTTTGATGTACAACTTTGGGGTAGGTAGGGGCCCTGTCCCGACCATTATATCATTTCTATAGGCTTGCAAACTGTTGTACATTCCCTATGGTTAGTTTATCGTTGGCTGTGTGGGGCCTGTGTATGTTTTATCTCCTGCGATGGCCGTGTGGGGCCTTGTTTAGCTGTTAGTAGCGACCTTGTCGGCCATAGAGTAGTTAGTGCCTGATTTATGTTCCAGTTATAACTAGACAACATGGTGGTCGGCCCACATAGATCCCTGTTGTCATGTTGTTGTGGTTAGCTGTCTTTCTTTACAGGTGGCCTTGTCGGCCAGAGGCTGTATTTACAGCCAAGATATAGCTCGTTGATTTCTTGAGTTAAGTGTTAGCGCGCACCAGTAGTGCACCAGTATAATCAGGTTGGGTCAGATCTAGTGTAGCACCAGGCGCCAGTCATGCCCCCCAAGGTGGGGCGTGACAATTAGTTCCCCTACTAAGCACACAAAGGTACGAACATATACAGATAACATGCAAAGGAATTGACACAATGACCAATAGTGCCACGAACATAGATTTAACCAAATTTATTTTAAGCTTAAGGGTGTGTTCAGTGTAAAGGAAAATGTTTTTCACAGAATAAATTATTTCTTACTTATTCTTTTGTGTTCGATATACAAGTAAAACATATTATCCTAAAAATATTTGTATATATCTAAAACAAAACTATGAGGATGAGGATGGACTGGGTTAGGTGATGAGTGTTGTCGGGGGTGGGAGGTGAGCNTGGATGGGGAGTGGGATAGATAGTTGTAAAGGTGGGGAGGAGACAACGTGACTTGTTTTCCCTACTTTTATCAGGGAAGTCATTTTTCTTATTTTCAAGGAGTTTGTTTCCTAAAGAATTTTTTTTTCATAATTTTTGACTAATACATTGATCTAATTATTCATACTTAAATAAGAGACAAATGTTGAGTATTAAATACTAAATACACGAACTTCAAATAATTTTGGGAACATCAAATGTTTCCAAAAATGAGTTATAAGTAGATCATGGAAGCAAGACACATAACTAGATTTGTCTAGCTAAAGCCCATAAACACGTGAAAAGAAACTTCATACTAGTATCACAAATTCATACAATGTGTTTTACACATTCAAGAAACATAGGTTTGGTTAAGGTATGCTTACAACATTCTTTAACTTACAGAATATAGTGAAAGAAAATTGCAAGATTGAAACATAAATGTTTACCAACCAAACTAACACATACATTCAGATGCAAAATAAAATATATCGTTAGAAACTAACCAGTTGAGGAGAAGCAGATTAACAATAAGATATTCATAAACCACCAACCGAACAACACACAATAAAAATCTAATCTCGATACATTCCGATCACAAGACCTCGAGGATTTCAGACTTTTGAGCAGGTTAACAAGATTGTAGAACTCTTTGTCTTGACTTGCAGTCAATAAAGAAGAAAAGAGATTATTAATTAAAAAATAAAGTAACAAAATAGTAAGAAAGCTTGTGAGTAGTGAGGAGAGATATCTGTTTCAAAACACATTTTAAAAGACCATACCAAAAAAGGATTCATCGTCGGAACTCAATCGGAGAAGATATATATGATTAGGTTTTTAGGTGAGAAAGAAAAGACGAGCAAAAAGGGAGCATATGCGATCGTTCATGGGAGTTCTAGTGATAGGTCAGGGAAGATCGGGATTTGGAAGGATACAATGAGATGGCCAGGGTTCTGATAAGGGAGAGAGAGAAAAAAAAAGAGAGGGGTCACTGGGTCTATGGGGTTTAAAAGAGGGAGAGAAAGTCTGTGAGCGAAAATCGAGGCTGTGTGGGGCGGTGTTTGTGGTTTTCCACCGGTCGACAGTGGGCGAATAAGACAGTGGAGGCAGAGGGGATTTAAGATTTTGGGAGAAAAGAGGAGGAATAATGACTTAAGAATGATGACTAAGATTCAATAAGGGGTTTTGGGTTCGGCCACGGGTCAAAATTGGGTCGCGGAATTGATCTGTTAATTAAAAAGGGTCGAAAATTAAAATTGGCTCAATTGAGTTCAATTATAGCTAAAATTGACATAAATTGGGTAAAATTGGTCATGATTTAAATAAATTGAGAAAGGAAATTGAATTTAGATGTTATTTAATTAATAAAATACCATA
>JACEIK010000649.1:130316-149004 GCA_018107945.1 Datura stramonium
GATAAACCCTAGATTTTAAGCTTTGTTGGAAGTAGGGTTTGACGATAAGTTGAAGTGGTGTGATTGTCAATTTCGTGTGGTTCTGCATTTCAATTTGAGTTTTGCTCATTCAGCTCCACGAGTTTCAGCTGAACTTTTTTTATTTGAATGTTGCTTGAATTCAGTGTGTTCCAATTGTTCTTCCCACTGGTTGGCCTTTTGGAGTACTCCGCTTCTATTGTTATTGTTGATTGGACTACGGATTTCTTTATCTTATGCCTTTAATTCAGTCAAAAGTTCCGTTTTTTTTTTGACTTCAGGCTTGGATTGTGTAATTTAGTGTCATTTATGGCTTCAGATAAATTTCAACTTGTGTAGCCGTCATGTGATACAAGTTTATGTTCTCTATTCTTTGTCTTAACTTTTATTGAACTTTATTGATCAGTATTAAAAAATAAAAAAATTAATAGTTCATTGAAGTACATTTTATTTTTCCCAAATAAATGGATGATTTTGTTGGAAATCCAATTAAAACCATAAAACGTTCCAGAATTTCTTTCCCGAAAATCTACTCTTGGTTGCAATAGTAATGGATTTTCCTAAGTAACAAAAAATAATAAGCGTATCGCTATTTTTGGAGTTATAATGTATTAGCTTTAAGTATTAGTTTAGCAGTGAAGAGATTGTTGCCATGTTTTAGTTGTAATGTGTTGAGTTCTTGCTGTCAAGAGATTATTTGTGAGGTAATGATCCATGGCTTCAGAAGGGTGTGTTAAGTGAAAAGGACAATTTAATAGTTTCTCAAGGGCATTGACTAGGTTCGCATCTTGAATTTTGGCGAGCTTTCCTTTCAGAGAATGATGTTTCATTGGCTTTGTAGTATTGAGAATCTTTGGCAAAGCTGGCGTTTGATTGCCTCTTATCTTGTGTCTTTAAAGGTTATAACTTTAAAACAAGCTGATCTTTTTTCTGGACCCAATTATAAACGGTAAGATCTTGGGAGATATGATGCTCTAGTTCTGAGTTTGTAAATGGCTGGAAATGGGAGATTTAACTTGACATCAGCTAGCAGTGACTCGGGTTATGTTGGAAACTACACCAATGGGCCTAAGGGGAGCTATACGGGTCCCACTATGGACAGGTCTGGGAGCTTCAGAGAGAGTTCAGACACCCGTATATTTGGTTCTGGCAAGGGTGCATCCCGGGGGGCTGGTGCAGTCGGGGGTGATTTGCCTTCCCTGTCACAATGCCTGACACTGGAGCCAATTGTAATGGGTGACCAAAAATACACTCGTTCAGGCGAGTTAAGGAGAATGTTGGGCTTTACTGTTGGGAGCACTTCAGAAGACAATTCTTTTGGTGCTGCTCATTTGAAGTCTTCGCTTCATGTTTCTATGGAAGAATTAAAGAGGTTCAGAGATAGTGTTGCAGAGACATGCAACAAAGCTAGGTATTTTTGTCCTCTTAATAAATAAACTAGTTTTTCTTTGGACTAATCAGCTCTGTTGTATCCTTCTTCATGGTTCTGTATCTTTACTTGCTTTAATCAACACTCCTTCTCTTTCTTGTGTGTGTACTAATTAAGCATCTTGGTGACATTCTTTCTTGAGTATTGGCTTTGATAGAAAGTTACCCTACTTTAAAGTCAAGTTGTATCTGCTGAGCATGCTGTTTTTTGTTTTGACTAGTGGTAGAGCTAAAAAGTTCGACGAATACTTGCATAAGCTGTCAAAATATTCTGAAGGCATGCCTTCTAAGAAGCAACTGAGGAATGAGCAGTTAACAAATGAGAGATTAGGTGGTTCAAGCATTAAGATCGGAACACAGATACATCGAGGCCCTTCAGATCTTGTAACACAGAAGACAGAGGAGCGGCCGAAGAATAATACTCTTAACAAGCGTGTACGCACATCAGTGGCAGAAATTCGGGTTTGTAATTGATATCATGTTATTTAAATTTGTTGACCATCGAGCAGCTACTTTCCATGGCAATTTTATTCTCTATCCAAGCAATGGAGGTGTTTAGCATGTTGATAAGGCCGCATAATGTTCCCAAAATTATTGCTTTTCCCCCTTATAAGTTCTTCTGTATAACCCACTTGTTATATAGTTTTTTGATAAGTAATAACACATAGGATGATGAAAAACTGTTCAAAGAGGATCTTACTAAATAACTTGTAGAACGATGACGATGGATGGTTTCAGGAAAGGTAGAGGTAGATCGAAGAAGTAGTGATTAGATAGGACATGATGCAATGCAGCTTACCAAGTACATGATCTTAGATAGAAGGGTATGGAGGACGCGGATTAGGGTAGTGGGTTAGTAGGTAGTAGTGCGTTGTCTTACTGTTTGTTCATATTAGTAGTCGTAGTATTGTTCCTATAGTTTCTTGTCCTTCGATTTTTGTTACTTTCTGTTGATTCGTTGTACCTCAATTATTGAATTGTTGGGTTGTAGTTTCTGTTTTGTTACTATTATTGTTTTGTTATTATCTGTTGTTTCTTGTACTTCCGTTACTTCTTTATTGTGGACCACTTTGGATTGTTTTTCTTTAAGCCGAGTTCTATTGGAAACAACCTCTCTACCTCTAAGGTAAGGGTAAAGTTAGTGTGCACTTTATCCTCCCTCTCTAGACCACCAAGTGAGACTTCATTGAGTAAGTTGTTTTTGTTGTAACGATGGTGTAGACTATAAAAGATATATTGGAGAACAATGTATCTTTGCGTTGGCTATCTACTTTTTTGTATACCTCTTGTGTACAGGGTTTTTCTCCACAACATCAATATATTCTTTCTTGAAAAGGAAAACATCAATAAAACACTGTTTTTATTAAAAAAGGATATATGGGAGAAATATCGTTCTTCCATGCCGCTCAAGGAATAAAGAAAATCTATTTACATGGGGTTTAGAAAGTAGAGGTGTGCATTACATATATTTCAAGTTCTGAAAAAGATTGGGAATGATGCCAGGGTAGTAAGAGGAAGAGAGATTGTCCCCTAACTTGGAATGTTAGTTTATTTTCGTGTAAAAATAATTAATATGAAGGAAGGAAAGCTCCTTATATGTCACGATTGGCAATTAATTAATTAACTGTAAATAGGAGTGAGTCACTTTATTGCAAGTTCCATTTACAAGCATTGGGAGGCTGGTGTTTCTCAAAATCTGTGATTACCTCTAATTGAACTGCCATTAGATCTTGCAAAGATGGAGGCACTGTGCCAGGAGGAAGGTCCTCTGGTTACTCTTCAAATGACAGAGAGATTTGTAGCAGGACAAGATTAAGTGCCATCTTTGGAACCTTCATTTCTAGTGGGTGGTGCATGATACCACTTGCCTTGTTTCCTCTCTGCACCCTTAAAGGAGCCTAGAATACCACTAAGCATAAGTTTTCGTTCGGCTGTTTGCTTTCTTCTTTTGTGTTGCAATGGAAGAATTCTTTCCTCTTATGCTTATCATCTAGCATTGCATGGTTAATGAGAATTTCGCTTTCTGTTGAATGAATACTGTTGCATATTACTTGCTGATGTAGTAACCTGCTTCTGCTTCTTTTTGTATCAAAATGCCTAGTGACCTTTTCCTTTTCCATATAATTCAGGCGGAGTACCGGAATAGTGCTCTATCCAGGCAGCCTATGATAGTAAAGGATCGAGACATGTTAAAAGATAATAGTAATGCCGATTCTGATATGGCTGAAGAAAAGATTCGCAGATTGCCAGCTGGAGGTGAAGGTTGGGACAAGAAGATGAAAAGGAAACGATCAGTTGGTGCTGTCATCTCAAGACCCTTGGAGAATGACGGAGAGCCTAAACGAATGCTGCATCACAGGCTTGCTAGTGAACCTGGCTTGTCACCTTCTGATCCCCATGGTTTCAGGTAAATGCTATTCTGGAATTGTCCCCAATAACATCACTTCCATGTTGATTTCATTCAGTTTTATATAAGAATGTTTGGTTGCACGATTTGCCGTCTAAGATGAAGAATAAGACTGGTTTAGATTCTCTGGCTTTGTTGAGTTAACACATTAATTTAAATTCGAACCAACTGCTGCTGCCTCTTGCTCTCAGCTGTACAAGACTGGAGATGTTTGTAGATGATGGCTTTAATACAGTATTGCAACTTTCACTTCGAGGAAGTGTTAGGACATTTCTATTCAATATTTTCCAGTTCTAGATAGGTTTGAGAAAGTAAAGGAATTACTTTACATCCTATAAGATATAGCGGGTAAGTTCTTTACTGCATCGTAATGCTGTATTCTTCTAAGGCAGCAGCTTAAGCGTTAAGCATCTTGTTTTAGTTGGAATTGAGGAATCACTTGGGAGAATAACCAGTGAAGAGAAAATGGCCTAACATATATATTAAGTTGAGTGTGCTCTTTGGTTCATTGCCTTCTAGACTGTCCTCATCAGATCAAGTACCAGTTCTTTGCGGTAAGTCTATTTAAGTTAGGGAGAATTGTCTTCGACCAACCTCTTAGTGTTTAATTTTCACGATTCTAGCTAGAACTCAGTCAAATAGAATCATTCATTTCCTGTGCCATCAATGTCTTATTCATTCTTTGTTTTGCTGCTTCTTCGTGTGAATAGTTGTTTTTCACGCCCCTTATAAAAATAGTTGTTGCCCATAGGAGAAGATTTCAAAAGGAATCACATTTGCCCTTTATTTTTGTAGGTTGAACTAAGGAACTAAACTGAAATTGGATTACCTAATTTGATGCTTTATCATGCATGTTTGACTACTGTGATCTTTGAATGTTCTCTCTTCAATATGCCTTTATATTATTTTTCATTTTTGCACCGACTTGTTATCTAGCACTGGCTTAAGAAGAATAACTATCTATGTTTGTACTCACCAACTCTTTTGCACAGGTCGGGAATATCAAGCAGTGCTGGTAGCATTAATAAGTCAGATGGTTCATCACCTGCGGGTTCTAATGCTCGTACAATGCTTAAAAATGAACAGGAAAAGTCTGCTCTTTCTAGGGATCCAACTGCTGCTCTGAATAAAGAGCGTGTGCTGGCAAAGGGCAGCATTAAGTATGTCTTGGTTTGCAATATATTTGTTTTTATCTCCTAACTAATGGGTGTGAATCTGAATTCTTACTATGTGGTTTTCTTCCTCTAGGTTGAATAGTCGTGAGGAGAACCATGCTGTCTGTCCCAGTCCAATAACAAAAGGGAAGGCCTCAAGGGCACCACGGAGTGGCTCCCTCGCTGCTGGTAATTCACCCTCTAACGTTCCCCGTTTACCTGGAACCTTGGAAAGCTGGGAACAGCCTCCAAATGTCAACAAAAATCTTGCTGTAGGTGGGGCTAATAATCGCAAGCGTCCATTGCCCACAGGATCCTCGTCTCCACCCATAACACAATGGATTGGTCAGAGGCCTCAAAAAATTTCTCGTACAAGGAGGGCTAATCTTATCTCACCAGTTTCAAACCAGGACGAGGTGGAGGTGCCGTCAGAGGCATGTTCACCTTCTGATTTTGGAGCTAGGTTAACTCCTGGTGTTACAAGTGGTTCTATTCTTTCAAAGGCTGCCAGCAATCTTACGCAAAACCTTAAAGTTAAAGCTGAAAGTGTTTTATCCCCCGCCAGACTCTCTGAAAGTGAAGAATCTGGTGCTGGTGAAAGCAGATTAAAAGAAAAGGGTGGTGTTACTTGTGAAGGTGAAGAAAAAACTGTAAATACTGTTCAGAGTAATGGGATATCTACCTCACATATGAAGAAGAACAAATTTCTTGTCAAAGAAGAAACAGGTGATGGCGTGCGAAGACAAGGCCGGAGTGGAAGAGGCTCGGCATTTTCTAGGAATAGCATTTCTCCTACAAGTGAGAAGTTTGAAAATCAAGTCACAGCGAAGCCACTTCGTAACTCGAGGCCGGCTTCAGAAAAGCACGGAAGGTGCTGGTCTTTTTACCGAAGAAATTTTTTGAGCCTATACTGTTTCTCTTCTCCAGTAACTTAAATTATATTTGATTGTGGCAGTAAGTCGGGCCGTCCTTTGAAAAAGCACTTAGAACGCAAAGGGTTTTCTCGTCTTGGGAATCCTTTGAGCAGTGGTTCTCCTGATTTCACTGGTAAATGCCTCATTTGCTTACTTAAATTAAAGTATATCAGTGTAAAATTTTCCTTCACTAATGTGGAGTATGTTTCTTAATTTTTTAATGAACCAGTTTGCCCTTTTCCAGGATTTGTTTTTTTCCCTCAGTTTCTAGCAGTCTCTATTTGTCTTTTAATAAACTTATTTGCCTTTATCCATGATTTGGCCTTTTAGTTTCTAGCAGTTTCTGTGTGTGCCCACCTCCTTACGGGGGTGAAGAAAATGGAGATGATTATGATGTGATTCATTGGTAAAGAGAAAAGCTGATTTGTTTTTGTATTTCCTTCTGTTCACTGAAATGTGAAGTCAGTTTTCAGTACATTATTAGCTGTTTACAACGAGCTGGGATTTATTATGGACAAAGAAATGAAGTGGGTGAAGTAAAGGAGTAGGAAATGGCTAAACTTGTATCTTTAATACTACTGAACTTGTGGGCTGTCAATTAGCAAATTATCTAGGTGGTTCTGGTTTTTCCCCTGCCTCAAACAAATAATCCTGCTATCCCATTTTTCATATTTCAGGGGAATCAGATGATGACCGCGAGGAGCTCCTAGCTGCTGCAAACTTGGCATATAATGCTAGTAGTATGTGTCTGACATCAAAGTTCACCCCTCACTCTTTCGTATCCATCTTTCTGTTGGGAAAAAAATATAAACAATGAGATACTTAATTTATTTTGATTGCTGTTGTAGTTCATGCATGTTCAAGTGCATTCTGGAAGAAAGTGGATAGACTTTTTGCTTCTGCCAGTGCAGAGGAGAAATCCTACCTTCTGGAACAGGTGACAACTAATGAGGATTTTGATTGTACCACACAGCTATCCACTTTTGTCTGATATTAGATGTTCTTATTAAGTCTTGTTCATTGATGTTTTTATCAGCTGAAATCAGCAGAGGAATCTCATGCCAATCTGTCTCAAACACTAGACTGTACCATTGATGTTCTGGTACTTACTGATACCTAATTGTCTTTATCTTGCATCATAACTTTATTTTTAGCAGTGATTTGGTTGGTAGATAGTTCATGCCAGAAGTGGGAGGATAAAAGTTTTCTCTGTGTTTCATTTGTTTTGGGGGATTGAAACTGGCTTCTGGTGGGCCGGGCCAGCTAGGGCCTTGGGGGTGCGTAAAAATCCCTTCACTAAATTCTCTTTCCTTTGCACCTACTTCAGGTTTTTTCCCCATAGCTTTTCGGGTTTCAATTTCGTTATATGTTAGCCTCAATCCCTGTTCCACCACCTGAATTTCTTTTTCAAGTGGTTATTTTCTGTTTTTTGTTTTTGTTGGGGTTTCTACTGGCTGTTTTATTTTGTTGCTTGAAGCTGACTACTGTGTAAAAGATTCCTATTGTGTTCAAGTATATTGTTAGTAATTCCTGGTCATTATACTTAAATCAAATCATTTATAGTCTTTCCTTTAAACCTATGCATAGATGGGAATGTGAAAGCTTATCACTCTCTAAGCCCATCACCATAATTTGGGTGTTTGTTAAATCTCCTAATTGATTCTGCACTTTTTTTTTTTAGAAATTCATCCCTGCTAATTTCATGAGAGAAATAAACAACGCAGCAGATGTTCTCTAGCAATCTTCTGTTTAGAGAATGCGTTCCTTTAAATCTTTACTTTTAGCTGTATTGATCTGTATCACTTGACATGCTTCAGTCACAGTCTAGCTGGAGCTTCCTAACTGTTACCTCCCAGTAACTGTTGTTATCCTTTTTATGCTTACCATGAACGGATTGTCTAGATTATCTATATTAATTAAAATATTTGACATGTCTTGCCAATTCTCATATTCTATCGCTGCCTGTTGGAAATTAAGATATCATTTAACAATATATCATTTGTTGTTGGCAATTCTGCTTTAGCTAAATACTTCTCTTGATGCTTGCTTTCCCAGGATGGTCATGCACATGATGGAACTTCTATTTCTAATACTCCATCTGTTGAGAAGAATAGATGCATCAAGAATCAAAATGGCTCGAAAGTGTCATCTGACACACAACTGGTTGATCAATTTCATGATTCTATTCTAAGTGCGAAATTTGACTCGGATAGAATATTTGACAAAGTTACTCCCCTTTACCAAAGAGTACTGTCAGCTCTAATTATAGAGGATGATATTGAAGAATGTGAAGAAAACGGGTTTGACATATTTATGTCACCACAGAATGGTCCAGAAACTTTATTGCATGGTACATGTGTCGTTGATTCTCAGAGTAGAAAAATGAATAGGACAGGAGTTGAGTACGATACAGTTCTTAGTTCTCAGATAAAGAAAAATGGGACTGGTAATGAGTTTGTTTCCTGCAATGGATATGGTGCATATCATCGAAACCCTGATGTCCGAGGACCTCCATACAGTGATGAGATGTCAGGAGGAGATAATGTATATTTGCATTCAGAGGTTGGGCTGTTTGTAGGCCTTTCGGAATGTGATCCGGATGTACCACAAAGGTTGCAGATTAATAGTTTCGGTATTTCCTCATTGGAATGTCAGTATGGACAGATGGCTTTTGATGATAAACTCTTGCTAGAATTGCAGAGCATTGGCCTCTATATTGAACCTGTGGTATGTTTTCTCCAAGTGGTTATTTTAAAAGAAGGATATTTCTCGTCTTTCATTTGGCCTCTGATTTTGAGAGTTCCCCCCCTATCATTTTCCTTCCTCAATGCTTATTAATTTGCAGTTTTACTTTTAGTGGCGTAAGAGTGCTATTATTCACAAGTTGGAACAAAATCATATGCTTTAGTCTTTCTAATATTTGTACCTAAGATTATATGATTTTATTTTTACCTTTCCTTTTTGCATCCTTGTTACAGCCTGGCTTGGATGATAAAGATGATGAAGTGATCAACCAAGAAATTATGCAGCTGGAGAGGGGACTCCGTCAAGAGGTTATCTTGAGTCACTTCTAGCATCCTAATAATTTACTCATTCTCCGTCTTTCTTGTTTTTATTGTTGCCAAACAAATCTAATGTTCTCAAGAACATTGAGAAAAGATGGTTGGCACATAGACCATCTCTTTCAGTTCTATATGGACATCTTTCTTCTCATGCTGTATACCACTGAAGTAGTTCATTTGTTCTATTTCCTGTAGATTGGTAAAAAGAAAACATATATGGAGAAAGTATCTAAAGCAATTCAAGAAGGCAAGGACGTGGAAGGATGGTAGGATATTACATGTTATCAAGCTTGCTTTACGTTTCTGCATTTTGGAATCACGTGTGCCTTATAAACCCAACTGAATTTCCAGGGACCCTGAGCAGATTGCAATGAATAAACTTGTTGAGCTGGCTTACAAAAAGCTCTTGGTAAGGGTTGCATTCTTTTCTCTGTATGTTCATCATGCGTTTCTTGTACTGTGCTTATTGTTGTAGGCTACTAGCACCTGCTATTCTCACCTAAATTTTATTTTTGTGCTCTTGCCGTCCCTTTTATATCTTCTCCTGCTACTGCAGCTGTTCTCTTCTAAAGTCCTGTATTTGGTTAGAAGGTTTTTGTGGCATTAAGTTTATCCTGAAGCACTCTGCTTTTTGTTCTGAAATGCTGTGAAGGATATTTCTATATAACTACCATATAAGATCATTTTAGACTATAAGGAGTATACATTGTCGACCAGAGCAATCAGAGATTTGGGAGAAAACTAAAGCTTGAGAAGCTTGCTCAAAGTAACTGACTGCGTAATATGTGATCTGAAACACAAATACGGTATTTCTCCAGAAAATAGGATCCAAATATATATACGTCAGCAGACATTGTAGACTTTTAGAGGGAGTACTAGTATTGCGCTTTTCCTCATTTGATCTCTATGTTTGAGGAAGAGTAGTTATTGCACTTGATCTCTTTTGATCTCAGTCAACTCTTCTTTATTCTTTATTTTTTCATCTAAAAAAAAGAATAAAGAAGACTTGGCTGATATGTTAGGAATTCCAGTTCTGGTTCTCAGATTTTGATCGAGGTTTGATACATTGAATAGATTTTAAAGTTCAAATATAAGATGCCCATCAAAGAAAATTTGATCCTAGTCTAGATTTCTTCAGGTCAATGAGATTGTGTTGAAAAATGGCCCAGCATGTATTTTTTTTGAAACTGGTACCTTGTAAATGGCCCAGCATGCCTTGTCATGCTTAGAGTTCAAAAAATAAAAAATAAAGGTAGAGAGACGGGCCCAGTGAAAAAGCTAGAGCAGGTGAGAGCAGGTGATTTATCTCACTCTCGGTAAATAAGAGATCTTATAAATAGAACAAAACCAGACACCAAGATGGTGATAGGAAATCACAAGATGGGCAGTCCCCTGCACCCAAAAAAAAAAAGAAAACAAAGAAGAAGAAGAAGAAGAAGAAGTAGAAGAAGAAAAGAAGAAAAAGGAAGGGTATCTACATTAAAGATCTATTCCTGAAGCGAGCTTTGTGTCTCTCATATACATCCTGGAGTTTACACCAAAAGTGATTGCTTTGCCCTCAAAACACCTAGTATTCCTTTCTTTCCATAGAAACCCAACATACACATGCTGGAACAGTTTTCCGCTATTGAAGATATTAGATGATCTACTATTGAATAAGGCTTATTATAATTCAAATGATGAAACTTTATTACATCAATCAAAAAAATGATGAAACTTTATTAACTTTCTTTGCTATATGCACAGCTTTATCTCTGGCAAAGGATGTTGGCAACTTACATATATATTTCAGTACTCAAGTATAGTTCATTAGCTAGCATACTGACATTGCTACTCACAAATCCTAGAGAATTCATACATAAACATGGCTGAAGTGAATCGATCATGTAACGTTTTGACCCTTTATCTGTTAATCATAACCTGATTTTTGGGAATTTGACTTTATTTTTTCTTATGCTGTGCAGCATATTAGTTACTAGATATTTCATAATTAACTTACTACTGCATAGGATGCGACCATTCAGATTAATAACTGCATATCTTTTGGATTAATTTGACAGGCAACTCGAGGAAGTCTAGCTTCCAAAAATGGGATTCCTAAGGTGTCTAAACAGGTTGCATTGGCTTTTGCAAAGAGAACACTTTCCAGGTGTCGGAAGTTTGAGGATAGTAGAGCTAGTTGCTTTAGCGAGCCTGTGCTCCATGACATTATTTTTGCTGCTCCTCCTCGTATTAACGAGGCAGATATTTTGTCTGGTAAGCAGTTTCTAATAAAGCTTTTCACTATTGAGTTAAATTATCTTGTATATGGGAATGACACTGTGCTTATTATGCTTTGACAACTTTGAGCCTGTTACAATATTTTCTGTTTCCTTTAGCTCCGGGTCAATCAAATATGTTTGTTCTTGTTCTAACAAGAGTGTTTTTTCTGTAAAATTATAATTTGGTCTTCGCGTGCGTTAGTATCTTTAGTTTATGTCTTGCGTGTTATGTTCTTGTCAGCTGGGTAGTAATTACTGACATTGTGTCTGACAAGAGCTCTATTTTAATACAAATTGTTCTTTCATCTTCACATGCTCAAGTAATTTTTAGTTTTGTTTATGTGGGTTGCTAGTTTTTGCTCTTATCACTTATCAGATGTTCTGTAATAGCTGACATTTCTCCTGTTACACAGGCTCGTGCCCTGTTAGCGCTGATGGTGTTCTGATTGATCCATATGAAAGGTTCAATCATCAATCTGATCATGCTTTTGCTAAAAATGGGCCGATATTAAATAGAGGGAAGAAAAAAGAAGTACTGCTTGATGATGTTGGTGCTGGTGCTGCTTTCAGAGCCACATCTGCTCTTGGTGGAACTCTTCTAGGTGGTGCAAAAGGAAAGAGAAGTGAAAGAGATAGGGATCCTTTAGCAAGAAATGCAAATGCAAAAGCTGGACGCTCACTCGGGAATTCCAAGGGTGAGCGCAAGACAAAAACAAAGCCCAAGCAGAAGACAGCTCAGCTTTCTACATCCGTAAATGTATCTTTTAACAAGTTCATGGAGATCACGGCACATCCAGTTTACCCTTCTGCTAATGGTTCTGGAGAATTGGTCAATACTAGTGGTAACAGAAAAAGAGAGGGTGATGTTAATTCATCGAGGGAAAAGAAAGAATCTGCTGACGGCATGAATTTGCCACTGAATGACATTGATGCGATAGAAGAGCTAGGTGTAGAATCTGAGCTTGGCGCGCCTCAGGATTTCAATTCTTGGTTCAACTTTGATGTTGATGGTTTGCAAGATCACGATTCTGTGGGACTTGAAATACCAATGGACGACCTTTCTGAGTTAAATATGTTTTGACTGTGACTGCTCATTGTACATTCTTATGGACTATTTAACTGTTCAGTAGAGTGATCTTTTGCTTGTTCAAGAAGTGATAGGTTAAGAGATCTCTGGCCAATTGGCACTTGTAATTATGGCCATTTTTGTATACTTATTTGAAGGGAATGTTAGAAGATCCTCATTGTTTAAATTCAGGCAATGTTTCCTTGTAAACAAATTAGCAAAGGTTGCAAGGCAATTTTGTTTGATCATCTTTTGTAACGTTTCCAGTTCCTTTTCCCAATATATTGCATATTTTACTTATTTATCTGGTTACTAGTTATGTTTTATAAAGCCTGTGTATGAGCATAAGAATCTGACACTCGGCTACTCAGTTTTTTGGTCTTGCTAATCCTTCAATAACCGTCTGCAGCTCATGAATCGGGGGACTATGCTGTAATTTTATATGTATTTTTTAACTTCTTGATTTTCATGTTTTAGCTGCAGATGAATGCTGGTAAGTACCTTGAGCATAGTCTCCGGTCAAAACAGTCGCTTCTTCCTTAACGGTGCTAAGAGTATAGTCACCAGCCAAGTACTGGTCAGCCGGAGAAATGTTTGGTTGGGAAGCCGACAGGTAACTCATCCTTTACCTTAACCAACTTTGTGAAAGTGAGCCACAGCTTTAACGTACAGATTTCTCAATTGTGACTCTCCCTCGCATTATAAATGTATATATTCTTGTAAATATGCTCCTTTATCGATCCAGTTGTTTCTAGGCCATTTCTATGGTTTCTGGATGTGCACAATTGATTAAGATTGTTTTGATAATTAAATTGTTAAACTGCTGTATATCCTGTTTTTGTTGTGTATCGTCCTCCTTTGATGATTAATTGCCAAGCTCTGCAGACAGATTGCATTTTCATCATGTGTTATGTGTTGCTTACTTCTCTTCTTTAAAAACAGATTTATGCTTTCTAGACTGAATTGCTGTTCTTCTATTATATGCCTAGTGATTTCTTTGATGACTAAGTACCAAAGCTTTGGTAACAACGCTTTGCTTGATTGTGTTGCTATCCGGTGCATGACTTCCATTGATCTAGGAGGTACACTGCTACCATTTTCTGTAACATGTTGTTACTTGTGTGTGTATATTTTGGGAACTTAGAGGAGAAGAAAAATAAAGCCTTGGCAAGATTGGAAATAATTGATCATGGTGCAAGGGGCTATGAGAATGAGGTACAGACCGAAGCAGAAAGGAATTTGATCAAAAGGGAATTGGAGGAGGCTGCAAAAGCTGAAGAGATTTCATGGAGGAAAAAAGCTAGGTGTCTATGGACCAAACATGGTGACAGAAATACAAAGTTTTTTCACAAACAGGCCAATGCACACAAGAGATATAAATTTTATTGACAAAATGGTAATTGATGAGGAACTGGTGGATGATAAGAAGGTGATAAAGGATCACATCCAAGGGTTTTATGAGAAATTATTCAGGGAAACAGAAGAACGGAGAGCGAGTTGGGAAGATGAGAACTTAAATAGGCTCCCTGAAGATTAGAAGGAATGGCTGCAGAGACCTTTTACTATGGAGGAGTTAGAAGCTGTTATTAAATTCTTCAAAGGAGACAAAGCTCCGGGCCTGGATGGTTTTAATCTTCATTTTGTTCAAAGATGCTTGAACACAGTGAAGGATGACATCTGGAGAACAGTGGAAGCATTCTATCCGAAAGGATCTTCCCTTAAAAGCTTAAATGCCATCTTTGTTGCTCTAATTCCAAAAAAGAAGGGGGTAGTTGAAGTGAAAGGCTTCAGGCCCATCAGTTTATTAGTTATAAGATAATTGCTGAGCTTTTGGCAGAAAGGATCAAGCATGTGATTGATAAGCTACTTTCAGCCAATCAGAATGCTTTTATTAAAGGGAGGCAAATAACTGATGCAACTATAGTGGCCAATGAATGTACTGATCAACTACTGAAGTCAAAGAAGAAAGGGATAGCTTGTAAGCTTGATCTAGAACAGGCTTATGGCTATGCTAATTGGTCGTGTCTGCTAAATATTTTGAAACAGATAAATTTTGGTGATAAATGGATTGAATAGATCAGCTATTGCATATCCACTGTTAGATTTTCCATTTTGATCAAAGGGAGCCCACATGGTTTCTTTAAATCTCAAAGAGGATTAAGACAAGGAGATCCTTTATCTCATTATTTATTTACTTTGATGGTAGAAGTTCTCTAGTATGATGATAAGGAGGGCAGAAAGTTTTGGCTTGATTAAAGGAATGAGCTTTGGAAGAACTGGTGGTGATAGTGTGACCATTTTCCATATTCTATATGCTGATGATACTCTACTGTTGTGTGAAGCAGATAGAAAGGATTTGTTATATCTCAGAGGGATTCTACTAGCCTTTGAAGCCGTCACTGGGCTAAATATAAATCTGATAAAAAGCAGTACTTTCAGTATTAATGTGGATTGATGTATAGAGGAATTTGCCGACATACTGGGATGTAGGGTAGAAAGATTTTCCCACTGTGTATGTAGAGCTTCCACTTGGGACAAAAAGAAATGATCCTAGTACTTGGCAAGGTATTCTGGACAGGTGTACTAACAAACTCACTCATGGAAAAAGCAATATTTATCCTTTGGGGGCAGGTTGACTCTCATCAGTAGTGTATTGGATGGCATGCCTACTTACCTAATGTCTATGTTTTTAATACCAGTAGCAGTGGAGAAAAAAATGAACTCAATTAGAAATAAGTTTCTGTGGGATGGTAATGCATAGAAAGGTTCATTTAGTAAAATGGCTGATGGTTATGAAAGATACGGAGGAGGGTGGGCTGGGTTTGACCGTGTGAGGAATTTAAAGCTTCACAATAGAAGTCTGCGATTCAAATGGTTGTGGAGGTACTGTATGGAAGGTAACGAAGTTTGGAAAGAGCGGATAAATGCAATCCATGGAAAGAAGAATGTATGAAGAAATGTGAAGGGTGGATTATGGAAGGACATATGTAAGTTCTGGGAAGATTTCAGGCTTTTCACCAGACTGGAGGTGGCATGGAGCAAAAATAAAATTCTGGACAGATCTATGGGTTAGAGATGAACGCCCGAAGGACAAATTCCCTACTTTATTCAATTGCTCAACAAAAAGGAATGGTAATGTGGCAGATTTTCACTCGAGTTCTGGTTGGCAGCTAGAGTTTAGAAGGAACTTAAATAATTGGGAAGTAGAGGACTTTTGCCAGTTGCTTCAACAAATAGAATCAGTTCATATTGATCATTGTAAAGTGGATTCCATAATCTGGCTAGCAGGCAAGGACAAAAAATTCTCAGTTAGGAATTGCTACAGCCTGTTAACCAAGCAGCCAGGTTGAGGAGGCTTCTTGGCCATGGAAGATGTAATGGAAGACTAAGGTTCCTATTAAAGTAGCATGCTTTGGGTGGGTTGCAACACGGGGGCATGTTAAACACAATAATCTGCAAAAAAGGGGTTTGTATTACGTAATAAATGCTGCTTGTGTCAAGAAGAACAAGAAACAAAGAGAACCTGTTTATCCGTTGCACAGTTTCCAACAATGCTGGGAATTGTTTCTAAGTATCTGTGGTATTGCATTGGTGATGCCTCAGAATGTGAGAGCGTTTAATACAAAGCTGGAATCAACAGGTTACTCACAAAGAGAACAAGCAGATATGGAGGACTATTCCATTGTGCATTTTCTGGACAATATGGCTGGAAAGGAAGAAAGCCGGTTTTGAAGGACATAGATCTCCTATTTCTAGAGTAAAAGATACTGCCTCTGTCCCAATTTATGTGGCATACTTTCCTTTTGAGCCCGTCCTCGAAAAAATGTCACATTTCTATAAGTGGAAACAATTTAACTTTTAAATTTTCCTTTTACCCTTAATGAAATGATTTATAGTCACATAAATGGTCAAGGAGTGTTTTTAGACCACAAATTTCAAAAGTCTTTCATTCTTTTTTAAACTTTGTGCCAAGTCAAGGGTGCCACATTAATTGGGACGGAGGGAGTAGTTGTTTGCAGTTATTCTTCTGGTGTATAAGTAGTTCAATAGGTAGTTTGAACTAATTATCCAAAAAAAAGGAGGAGGAGGTAGTTTGAACCAATTAATAGATTTCCTAGATTTGTTAGGAAGGGAAGTCTAGTAGTCTGTTTTTCTTTCTGGAGTTTTTGTTGTTTATATGTAACCTTTTGTTACCTTCTTGGTACCCTTTTAATAAAACTTTTACCTTTTAAAAAGTATTTGTAACTTGCTAGATGTTCTTTCCTCTGATCGTGTCAACTTTATTCCAATCATAGTTTGTTGTAGTCGAAGGTGAAGACATCTTTAATTTATATAGAATTTGGTGCTTAACGACCATATTAGTCAAGGGAATAATGTGGATAAATTATCTTCTGTATTAGTGTTCTGTCTTTTCTTATCAAGTGGAGTGATCTTGTTCTCTCAACTAATTGGCTTTGTAATTTCAATTTTACTCTATATATTAGTTCTTTTCCTTATGTACTGGTCGATTTCTTTGATAGTCTCCCCTTTCCCCCCTTTTCAGTCCCCTACTTGGTTACTGTTTCATGAATAGAAAAGACCATCTTCGTGTACCTTACCAAAAAACGTGTGCGCACACACAAAAAAAACAGATAGAGAGAGAGATCATCTCCATATACATCTGCCTCCTCCTCATCTAAAGATCTTATTCCTGCTAGTGCCTCTTATTAATAAGGCTAAAGAAATTCTCTCTATGGATACTGCATGATTGGCTTGCATGATTTGCCGCAATATATTGAAGTTGTTATTTCATTTTATTCTCTGTACTTTTTCCCTGTGAAAAAAGAGATGTATCTTTGGTTTTCTGGAAGTATACTTGCAACGTGTGTTGCTTTCACGTCACATTGGGCTCTCTAGTTGATTAATTATCAGATTTCTTGGACATGTGACAATGTAACTTGTGCAGTTCCTTTTGACACGCTGCTTAAAAAATCATTGGATCAATGATATGTAAGAAGCTAGTTTGGAAATACTTGGAAGCTACCTCTTGGACAAGCTTTATGTGCTCATTTATTTATTTGCTCATCTGTAAGTAACTTCTTTATGTAACATCACCAAATTTGGTGCTCTGGTTAACTGTATGAAGATATGGATCTTGCCTTAGAGGTGGAGTCAAGATTTTTAGTTTATGAGTTCTGAATCACAATCCTTTTTGCTTACTGGGTTCTGGATGGATTATTTATACATATTAAATAATTTTTTCAACACAAATACAGGTTTGAGCCAAAGCTACTGGATTATGTCGAACCTGTAGCTTCAAGGATGGCTCCTCCCCTGACTGCCTGTTACATTTTACTCCTTCCTATTTTGTTCAGACTTCATCAGTTTTGTCCTGCAAATGCCTCTTTTGAATCGGTACTATTCTTGTTTTATATTTGTATTTTCTTCGTTCCGTGTATGCTGCTGCTCTTTTTTTCTGCAATGCTTGTTGTACACTTGCTCGGTCCCTAATTTCCGTTCACTTCATGAATAAGGTCAACTCTGAGGTTGAACATTAGTATTGCAGGAACTATTATGTATGAAGTGTTTGTGTCCGCTGTACAAGTATGAGTAGTCATTTGAAAGGGAGCCTTGACGTAAGTGGTAAAGTTGCTGCCATGTGATTGATCAGAAGGTTACAGGTTCGAACTGTGTTAAAGATGGTTTCTCTGCATTAACTACTCTAGTGAAGGTGAAGCAAAATTATGAACAATATTTTACTTAAGCACATCACTACTAAGATCCCTTTCAGTTTCTGTAGTCCTTTTATGATTTCATCCTTTGTAGTCCCTCATTAGGATTATGATACTCCCTTGTAATGCACGAATACCCGATTTTGACGTAGCCATTTAATTTGTGTCCGTTTTTGAATTCATTTTGCGTGTGTATCCACTTTGGAATAACTTTAGACATGTGATATTTGAATATTAGTCTTACCAATGTCTACCTTCAGACATTGTATTTGAAGCTTCATATAGTTGAAGTTCAGGTATATATGGTTGAGGTTCAATCATGTTTACTTGAATTTCAGTCATATATATATATAAAACAATGCATGATTTAATTCAGCACAACTAATGCATCATTTGATTAGCAAAATACAATGTATTGAAGGGTGAAAAGAACATAATTTTGTGCAATATGCAAGCGACCCAAGCGGTGATAATATAGGAAAAAGTACATAAAATAGATTAAAAATTAAACTAATTATATAAAAATGGATCGTTTCATGCTAATTATCTGTAACCTAGTCGGCACAAAATAACTATAATTTATGTCCTACTATGAGTTTGAAGGTTTTTCGCGAATAAAATATCATGTCAGTATATGAATATAATGTAATGGTATTATGATGTATAT
>JACEIK010000649.1:234094-246129 GCA_018107945.1 Datura stramonium
AGGAGCATAGCACTATGAAATCTCTATCCTATGATTTTTAGGCATAATCATTAAAAAAAACTATTTATAACGTCATTCTCCACGAGAATTGTTTTAATTATTGATATATTCTAGAAAAATGACTATAATATGAAAACATGATAGTATAATGTATAAATATCATTACACCAGTAATAAAAATATTATTCATAAAAAGTACTTTTAAAACAATAAAAAATAAATTAAATGCCCGAAACTTACGCTTTTACGCCCGGGACTTACGCTCCAAATTCTGAGACTTACGCTTTAAGGATCTACCCTTTTATTTATGCCCGATGTGTTTTTGGTACGCCCCGTTCCGGGACTTGCCCCGAAAATGCCATTGAAAACACTGGTTCACAACAAGTTCTCTTAATTTTAAAGATTTGAGTAAGACTTTATTTTGGAGATTATGAAATTAATTTTAACCATTTTACATGACAATTTTTATGTAATGCCAATTTTATGAAATATATAGTTTAATTATCAATATTAATTTTTCAACTAAACATTTATTCTACTATTTCTGTTTAAAATTATTATATTAACCCTACGCTCAATGCGGGATTTCTGTTGAATCAGATCTTTTGGACCTAGTGAAAAGGGCTCTAAGATGACTTAAAATAAATAATAAAACATACTAAAGTATAATTAAAGTTGATTTCTTTTATGATATCATTCTTAGAGTAAATATGAATACGTAGATGATATCATATTCAAATAGCGTAAGAGTAAATTTGGACCCTTTTCCTGTGTTTTGCAACCATCGTCAAAAGAAAAGGGTGTTTTTTATTACAATAATCAAAAGGCAAGATATTTTGACCCATTTAAATAATTGAAACATATTTTTGAGACAAAAATCCCATTTATGACCAAAAAACACAAGGAGAAGTAAATTTTTTCACGGGCATTTTTAGTCCTTTATCCTAGAATGTTTACCCTTCCAAGAGGGAAAAGAAGATGCAACAAACTCACATAGCCAGAATATGTGCTTGCTCTCATTTGCATTTCACCACACCCCTCTATTTCATTCAACTGCATACGAAGTGTTATCTGACACCATTGAGGTGCAAAGTACAAACTTGAAAACTATATCGTGAATTCACCAACATGTGCCTGTTCCCATCGCGAGAGTGAAAGAGACAAGCCAAGTCGCATAAAAGGAAAGGCATCGAGTTGGGAGCCCCGAGGATTAATACCAAAAGACTTTTGAGAGTAAAGCTTGTTGACTTTATATCCCAAAATAATATGTTCTGCAGGATACATACCGTTTGTAGATGGGAAAGCTTGTTTTATATAATGTCCAAAACAATATAGGGCCTGGATTATATAAATATCAGCTCAATAAACTAATAGTCGCGCAGTCGGTCTCAAGAATTGAATAACAGATGTGAAGTTTCAATGCCAAAATTTTGGTGGCACAAGTCTATAACCAAATAACCTCATACTGGATATCATTCTAGATAATAATACATCATAGGATGGAGATGAAAATAACAAAAACCAGAAACAACAACATGCTATGGTGACGCTAAACTGATGAACGCTTGTGTAATCTGAACAATGGTCCAACTTCCGTTCCAATAAATGCTGCAGAGGACTACATGTTTGTGTTGCCATTACACTAGCAGCGTACAATAAAAACCTTGTATGCTCAACTTGCCTCTGAAAATACAATTCAAATCGTAAAGGGTTGTGTGAGTGATCATCAGCTTCAAACTGGATATCAAAAGCAACTGCCCTTGGAATATATGCACAAAACTACAACATCAGAAAATCAATGTTCAATTGACTTAACTCAGTTTGACTGGATAATTCCTAGAATCTCGCGACTCGAAACATGGTTCTTTTGTCAACCAGAAAAGTTTATGTGAAGTAGCAACTAAGGGAAGCAAGAAGTCCACCTTTTTGAGTTACACAAGTTGCTTATGCATTATCAGTAACAGTAGGCAGTGCAGTAATTTTCCCCACAGCAACAGTTTTCCCTGCACGAATGGCACTAATTATGATCCTATGTCATGTGATGATACAGAGAAATAAGGTTACAAACACAATGGTTTCTTACCTTCAGTGCGAAGAGTGAATCGTCCAAGTTGTGCAAAGTTGGAGAATTTCTCTACACATATCATATTATTCACCTGGCATGATAGTTTCCGAAGGATCAAATACCCACTAGACCAAAACTTAAGGACCTAGCTTTAAAAACAACCAAAAAGGGTGAACTTGAAAGAACAAGTGAATTCAAGGTAAAGTAAAGATTTTGGCCCCAAACTAGAAAATCTTCACCATTTTCTGTCACAAACATTGCCTGAGAACTGTACTTTCCGCAAATTCAAATGGTAACTTGAAGTAACTCAAAAATATGAAGACAGAACCATAACAATCAATCTTAAGAGCCAAGACTTCCCAATCAAAATGCATTCAGTTAGACAGCTAACCTGAACACGGCATAAAACAATAGCGCCATTCTTTACAAACAGAGGTTTTTTCTTCATGGGCTTCCTTGTCTTTAGATCAATCTGCTGCATCAGTTCAACAATCTCGCATTCCTCAACAACCGCATGGACATGCAATACAGCTTTATATCCAGCAGTAAAAATAGCCTGACAACATAGAATTCCGACAACATAGAATTCCATTTACAGACTAGTCGCACATGTGCAATTTGTATCCAAGTGAAGTAATAAAATGCTAAGTTAGGGTTGGATTCATACATTGTCCAACAGCTCAAGGATTTGTAACTGTGCAACAAACTCAGTAACTGCAGGTATTGGCTTTGCTGCAAATAGTAAACTTGTTAGAAAAATACAACAAAGCTTAAAAGCTATCCATCAGAAAAAGATAGCCTAACCCAACTTGAGATTACAATAGGAAACCACATTTGAATTTTTCACTAAACCAAGACAAAGCATTTAATTTCTCTCTTATCCTTGTCAAAAATCTCCCTCTTACCTTTTTTTTCTGAAACATGCAACTTTATATTTGATATCAGACTACATAGTGATTGACTAAATGTNATTAACATTGTTGATCCCTATTTAAATACATGTTTATCCATCCTTTTTTTTCTGAAACATGCAACTTTATATTTGATATCAGACTACATAGTGATTGACTAAATGTATGCTACCTCAAGACTAGCTACAACTTAGTCTCTCTGTATGTGTGAGTCCCAGACAAGGAGCTACATCTCAATGTTAGTTTGTAATCAAATAGCTCTTGGGACATTTTTTATGAGTTCCACTTGCAACTATTTCATATTTATTTCAATGCTTTTTCCTATAAACACAAAAGAGCTACAACTTTTATTCATTTGCATGACTGTGTCCTAATTATCAGACATATCAACTTCTCATAGCTCAATCTTACCAAATAAATAAAAGTTCATAACAAAATATAATATAGTGTCAGAAAGCCATTCTAAAGAAAATACAACATTTACTGATCTAACCTTAGTTCAATATAAATGGTTAGCAAAGGTTGGTAAGAGTAATAATACCAACAATAAATTTTATTTACATCTAAAATAAATGATAAGTAAATATAAGATGGTGTTTTTTTCACAAAATATAAACTTGTGGCTCAAATTTTGTATTTGACAAAGTCCGACTTATGATTTTGAATCCCAAATCGAGATTTTCTGAGAATTTGAAATTTCATCTCATGATTTAAAATCATGAGATAAAATCGCATGTCCAGATGCTGATTTCATCTCAGGATTTCAAATCACGTGATGAAATCCCATGTCCAAACGCCTACTAAATATCTTTTTTGTTAAGAAGAAAACCTCAACATTTTTTTACAAGTCAAGTAACTTCAATCGAAATAAACCATGATGGAATTTGACATACAAGATTAGTGTACAACTAGTGGGCTTTAAAAACCCCCAAAATCTAATCAACTAGCACAAAAATGGTGTTTCCTCTTTACACCCAAAAAATAAATGAAATTCAAGAAAACTTTTTACTTCTCAAATTGAAATCTCCTCTCCTGCAAAAGTCATCTTTCTCCCTATGAGTCAAATAATAGATAAAAGGTTCAGTTTCCAAAAGCTTTATTCCATCTAGTGTCCCAACTCCTTCATTCCCACCCTTCCATCACTGGAAGTACTATCCTTGAGAGCACCCATTGTATGCTGAAGATGGAAAGATCAAGGACCATAATTATAAGGTAATCACTCCTTTCCCTATTCTTTGACATACACAGCATCATCTAGAAACAGTCACCCTTCTTTCTTAAGTTCTCAAAAGTACAGACTGCTGCTAACTGCTTTGCGCACCCAAGTTTAAAAAAAAGGCTACTTTTTTCTAGCAAATAAATGGTAACATATTCAGCAGCCCATTACCAATGAGCTGCCATGTTACATGTAAACACTATTCTTTCTCATAACATGTTATCATAGACATACCATTTGCTTACATCACATGGTCATTAGCTGTACAATATTTCGTCTATTATTCAACTCTTCAGCAATATAAAAAATCACAAATAATTGGCATATATGAAGAAGATAATGAATGTCCATTCATTATACCAAGGAGATAGATTAATAGGGGAAAACATACCAACACTGCACAAGACAAAGCCTGACAAAATGTCATCTTCCTCAACTCCAGATAGCCTAACACGTACATTTTCCCCAGGACCAACATGCCTTACTCTGTCTTCATCACAGAATATGGCAAGAACTTTTACAGCAGCCTATAAAACAGGTTGGTAAGATAGATTTCCACAAGTATTCCATCAATCACAAAACTCAATACAATTAAGGTGAGAGAAGTCCAAAGATAGCACCTTATTTGGCATAATCAGTAGATTATCACCCTCGCGTATGCTTCCAGACTCAATTTTACCCATAACGACAGTTCCCATGTCTTTAAATTTGTCAATAATAGGCATTCTGCAAAGGAAAGGAAATTGGAAAACAAGTAAACAACTTGCCACAAAGTGTAGAAGGGAATTAGGAGAAAGGTTAGGAGGAATTCCTTGCTTATGATCCGGTGAAGGAAACAAGAGCGATGATGCAACAGAAAATAAAAGATTAAAACTATATTGCAAATAGAACTTGCAAGTCTTACTCCTCCGTCCCATCTTTACTTCTCAAGATTAGGTTCTAATTTTCTTTCGCACATTCTATCTTTCCCCTTCAATGATTGTGGACTGTGATCCGTTAAAGCATTGTCAACAAACTAAACTAGAAGGTTAGTGTTGGAATTAGGACATGCGGGTGCAGCTAAGAGACGGAAATAGGAAGATGTCACCAGATAAAGCGGAATGAGGTTCTAGAAGTACCTCAATGGACCATTAGGATCTCGAGGTGGAACTTCGACAGCATCAAGGACTTCAAAAAGGCATGGACCACTCCACCATGGGCATAAACTTTTCTCCATTCTAGTTTTCAAATTTGAACCCAAAAGCCCGGAGATCGGAAGGAATTGGACATCTGAAATTTAATCACAAAAAAGAACATAAATAAAACATCAGCAGCTTAGCCAATATGTAGTATCTTTGAACAAAGTAGAGGATAACAGTTAACAGATCTGCATTCGAGACATAAAGATAAATATGATAAATAAGCACATCCAAAAGAGTCTCTAGTAACATTGGCTTTAGATTATGTGACCCTGTTTGGTCAAGCAGGGAGTTTGAGAAAGGAAGATTTTTGTAATCCGTGGTCTTAAATATGCCATAACATTTGTGTTTATAAAATTTCTGGAACTTGTGGTTTAAAATATATCATAATATTTTTATAGCTATAGAAGTGTGTCAATAAGAGTAAAACAAGACGTTTAAGTTAAATTTGTATCCAAATTATAGAAGGGTTCTCTTTTTCTTTGGAACAGATTAAAAAGGAAATGAGATCACATAAACCGGAATGAAGCGAATGAACACTTTACTTCTTTTTTTCAAATTTTCAACTCAACTAGCCAGCCAGCTTGAATGAATACATGTAGGTAACGTTGAAAATGTATATTCACCACGAGTGGATAAGTGGCTTGAGACAAGTAAGCCCTAGTGACTAGTACTTTATACTAAAAAGGTTAAAAGCACTATCAGACACCTATATGTAGAAAAAAAAATCAAAATGAAGAGCTCAGTGAAAGGGTATGTAATCAGGTTCAGATAACAGATTACTTTAACACATCAAAATTGCAAAGAAATCAAGCAAAGAGGCAATCGGCAAGTAAATAATCCTTCTTTACCTTTCTTGACATTGTACCCAGATGATTTCAAGAATGGAATCATTTTGGACTCAATCTCATCATACCTGCATGAATCAACTGGATCCAGATTAGTTGCTAGAATATACAGGATATGATAATACAAAATTGAAACAGTAGACGGAATATCACCTTTCTTTAGACCAGTTGACAGTAGGATCATCCATCTTATTTACAACAATAAGAAGCTTTGTAACCCCTAGGGTCTTTGCCAGTTGAACATGTTCACGTGTTTGCCCACCTCTTTCATATCCAGTTTCAAATTCACCCTTTCTAGCTGATATAACCTTCAAAACAAGGCAGATAATGATCAACAACAATTACTATGCCTCAGTCCCCACCTAATTGGAGTCGGCATATGAATCCTCGCTGTCCAATTCGCTATATTTGGACCTAAGTTGCTCGGACTCTTCACTTTCGGTGCCACGCCCGTGTCCACTCGACGTGGGTGTGGGCGTGGATGTGGGATCCGTACTCGATCTGATCAATCAACTTTGGGTACTTTGACCAAAATCGACCGAGAAATTCCGAACAGATTCAATGATTTTTGTAATCAAAACAAAAGCTAAGGTGAAATTGAAGAAAATGGAATACTTTGTATATAGAAATTTCAATGTCACTCCTTTTTCTTTTATCTCCTTCCCAGATTCTTCTCTTGCTTAATATTTTCTCCTCAATTTTTCCACATAATATTCTCATAATCTAGGTTTTATAACTCAACTTTTAGATATTTGAATTATTTTTAGCCGAATCCCCGCACCCGTACCCATACTTGGATCCGTATCCCCAAATCTTAAAATTTAGACCATGAAGAATCCGACCTCTAGATCTGCACCCGTATGGGACACCTGCACCCGAGTCCAAGCAACTTAGATTTGGACCCATTTTGTTCCAGTATTCAATAATGTGGGGTTCATAAAGAGTCAATTCACACAACATGAAAGACTTAAAGAGGTATAGGGAAAAAGTTCTTACCAGCACACCTATATCAGCTTGAGATGCTCCACTGATCATATTGGGAACATAGCTCTTATGACCCTGGTGACAATGGAGCATAATAAAAAAGTAGATGTAGAGAGAGAAACGAGAATGGAAGCAAAAATTGAACAGAGTACAAAGATTACCAAGAAAATTACAATTTACATTCATTTACAGGCAGAAAATTAGCAAATATCAACTTGTAATGAATTTTGTTTCTTTACCCCAAGGATGTGGCTTAGTAGTGAATGAAGAAGGAGAACCTAAAGCTTCAGGTTCAAATCCCAGCAGAAGCAACCAACGCAAGGTGATTGTCTCTTGTCTCTCTAAGACCTTGGTGGGTAGAGCTACTCAGTAACTGTGCTAATGAGAGGTAGCATGTATCCGGTGGAACAGCCAAGGTGCATGCAAGTTGGCACGGACACCAACAACATTACCCCGTGTAATCCCACAACTGGCGCAAGAACGGATACCACCGTTAAATAAACTTAAAAGAGTTTGTTCTGAAACTATATATTACACCTCGAATCATTATTTATCATTTCATTTTAGGTGTAAAGACAACCCCTGAAACTACTACAATTTTAGCCTAGTGTCAATCAGTCTATCAGTAATAGCTCCATAAGACTCTAACATTGATTCATTAACAAACTAAAAAATTAAACCTCGTCCTAAGCTTTTCAATTTTCTTCTTACCATGTATATATGGGATTCAAAGGCGCACATGACAACAAGCTCAAGAAAATGTAAAAGAGGAGATGAACGTCAATTTCACGACAACGCAAAAGGGATTCCTTTATGATTAAGGATGAGCATGAGAGTTTACTCCCAGCTCTCACTCATCAGTGAGTTACTAAAGCATTGTTTTTTATAACAGTTGACCAATTCCACAGGTACCTGCTACCTCCCACCTGCAAGGGTATCGAGTACCTCTGTCCACCAAGGCTTAGACACAGGGAAAGAAATCACCTAGTTCTTTTGTCTCGGCTGAATTTGAACCTGAGACCTCATGATTCTCACCCAACTTCACTGACCACTAGGCCACACCCTTGGGTGCATTACTAAAGCATTGTTGCTTCGAACGAGGTTTAAATAATACAAAATAGATGGCACCAAAAACAATAATATGGTATAGAGACTCACAGCTATAGATAAAGGAAAACTTTCTATAGATCTTTGAAACCATGGGGCAAACAGCACCCCTCATGCACTAAACTTGTCACTTAATACTCGTACCTTCTCCTGTGTAAGGTAAACAAGAGAAACAATAAGGATAAAAAGTTACCGGGGCATCCAGAATTGTAAATCTTGTTGTCTCTGTTTCAAAATGTGCTCTTCCTACTTCAACTGTTATTCCCTGAAAAGAAAGTCGCAACCAAGAAACACACAAATGTCACTAGTAAGCTCCACCCACAATCCCAGACCAAAAAAAGAAGTAATACACAAAATTTAAGTATAAAAATAAAAGTAAAAAAGTAAAACAATACCTTCACCCTCTCCTCTTCATTTGTATCCATAATATAAGCCATATACCTAAAAAGACAATTGAAAAGTGAAGTTAAGAAGATAAAAGGAAAAGCAATAATTAATCAAAGACTGGGTGTGGAGGATCATTCCACACGCCGGAAAATAAGCTGGCTGTGGACCCTCTTCAAAACACATATATCAATAATTGTGCACTCAAAGTTGAATAGATGGCATCAAGAGATATTCTATCTCAAGAATAATCAAGCATGAAAAGATCAGGAAACCATGCAAACAAAGCTAACAAGCAACTAGCTTCAGAATTGAAAAACTCGAGAAGAAGAGCAGGAATAAGGCATCTATCTGTCTTTGCAACCATCTCTCGTAGATAAAAAACTGAGTCTAGGAATATCACAATCTTATCATAATTGACAGGAACTAGTACCAAATGTGTGATACCCAAACTCGGAAACTTTAAAACTTCTAGCAGTATATTGTGAACCAATCTTTGAAAGTACAATGCTGCATTCACCAAATTCTTTCTCCAATTAAAAGAAAAATACCAGCAGAATTGCATATGGCTGCTTGTGTAAGAAATCAATCAAGTTATGGAACTTGTACAGAACAACGCTCAGAATATCCTAAACTTAATATCAGAAGATAAACACTACTTAGTTGTAATAAGAATAGGACATGAACATCTATAACTTAACCTCTCTAATTAGGCTAATCAGACACCAGAGAAGCAACTCAGTTATCACCATGCAAGAGAATGACAAAAAGATGGGCTAAATCCGCGATATTCACCTAAAGAAGCTAATGGTAGCAAATGAATCTTCAGCCACAGCAACTTTTATCAAAAAGAAAAAGAACCTTCAGCTACAACCACACTTTTGAGGGAGGCTGTTTCTAGATGGTAAATCCTACAGTCTTATTTCCTAACCTTAAAATGATTTTTAATCCGGTGAGTTATTGAAAGAGTTCGAAATGAGGGGTTACAATGATTCAAAAGAACATAATAAACATTATTCCAGTGAAAATGTATCTTCGTTCTTAATAAGGATTGTACAACCCGATACAAACAATATAACCAATTCCATAAATTATGGCAGCTTATGAAGAGTGATACTAACACAAATACACTGATTTCTGCAAGTGACAAATTAAAAAACTAAAGCAAAAAACAACTTTGAAAACAAAAAGGATTACAGCAACGAAGAACATGCAGTTTTTTTCATTTGAGGCACCCAGCACTTTGCTCTGTCAGACAGTCATGAAAGCTACAACAGCTGTATTGCAAAAAGCACCACACGCACACACACACAAAGTGATTTCTGAAATAACAAAATACTATAAAGCAATCAGATCACTTCATAAGAATATGCATATTAACTAGCGCATAATTCTAATTCCAAAACTAAATTTACTAATTATTGAACCTAACAAATATTATAAAAGTGAACCAACAGCTATTTTCCCTTAATTCCAATTACCATATCTCACTATTATCATCAGTGGCTGCAATTCTAGTCATTCACATTTGAACAAAAGATTCGCAAAAAGCAAACTATCAAAATTTGCATGTAAAATTGGAGATAACCTACTGTTTGATAATGGTAAGGTATAAATTGCAGATAACCTACTTCTTACATGAGATCCCCAAAAGAGCGGACACTGCAAGCAGTTTACTTAAAAAGTGTTCTAGGTGAGCTGTGGTCCGTTTGTCATTGGTACTCAGTAGATTATAATTCCAACAACCAAAATTCATCTAACTGATGAGGTAATATAAAGAACCATGATAAACCAAGCTTCATATTTAGAATGTTATCACAGGTTATCCCACAAACCAAGAGGCCACTAGGAATTATGCAAAAGCCATACACAAGTTCCACCAATTAAGGAACACTGACAGCATATCTTAGCTATAGAAAGCTAGTAAAACTTTACCAGCTCTCTCTGTTTTTATCCTTCGCTTCTTTCTCGTACTTCTGTATAGTACGGTCATCAACTTGACCACTAAGTAATAGTATTTGTCCTCCAATAGTTGACTTTCCAGCATCTGCATGTGACATGGAGAACTCTAAGTAATAATTATGTGATGTTTCTCGGTTAAACAATTAGATTTCATCTTTCCAGTTACCCCAATCAGCTTTGGGAAGTCACTGACAACTTTCACATAAAAAACAAGAAAGTGATTTTACATCCTTCTTTTAAATTGGAGTGAATATAAAGTGATTTTGTATCCGACAAACTGCACATGCAGAAATGGAATTATACTGGTTGTCTAGTTCATTAAGTTGGACACAGCTTACCTACTTTAACCAAAATATCTAACATCAGTACATCACCATATATATTTCATACACACCACACCAACATCTCAAGGAACAGCTAATTAGTGACCAAAGAAAGAACGGAGAGAGAGAATAAAAAACACACACATAAAATAACAAAAGAGTTGAGGAAAGATACATAGAAGACTATGTCCCCAGAGTACCTAAAAACGCTCAGAATATTTTGAAGAGGCAAGTAGAAATACAATTTTGAGCAGATAACTTCCCGTTGATAAAGAAAGATCCCCAAATACAGGTGTGAAGGAAATAAGTAAATTGCCAAAAACTATAAGTCCTAAATAATAGAACGATATCAGTAACAGAAAAGAATTAAAAAGAAGAAGGAAAGAAAACAATATTGTACCAACAACTATATAATACTCCCATTTCCTTTTCAAGCATATTATTTGTTTTCCGTATTTTCCTTCTTGATACTTGGGGAGATTTGTACTCATCAAGCTTCACTACAACAATCATGCATCAAGAGGATAAAGAGTACATAGAAAAAGTAAAGACTTACCCACATGACCAATAAATACCACATTCAGGTGCCTCTTTTTATTGACTTCAACCTCTACCGGAATATCTTCAGTTTCTTTTCCAGCAACGCCCTTTGGTTCGACATGCTTTTGCTTTAAGTCTGGATGTGCTTCATCTCTCAACTCTGATACCATCAATAAATTAAACAATTACATAGCAGTTTGACTAATATGGTTTCAGTAATCTAAAGAATATCATCTTTCACCGGACAATCTAAAATCTAAATACACCAAAAGTTTTCTCCCTTTTTTTTCTTGAAAACTTGAATATACCCAAATTCCCTATGAGAAAAAGTAAGGCGATAATGAGAGGGTCGCTACTTGAAGATCTCAACAAGAATTCTCTCAAGGTCAATTTTCATAGATATGCTACCCAAAACGAGGCACACCCACAGATAGAAAATAGCTTTCTGGCAATTTAGCATCATACTAATATACATAACCTTCCAGATAAATCTTCGTATAAGCAGAATCAAGATGGA
>JACEIK010000649.1:246227-260487 GCA_018107945.1 Datura stramonium
CAAGTAGCAACTGATCTCCCTCTTTTGACCAGTAAAGCTATCACCAGATTACTCTTTGGGAATAGAGTTAAAAGAAAAAGGATCAATCCCCATTACACTGACATCTTTCTGCAACATAAAGCCACAATTTTAGGGCAGATGACATGAACCACTTCAGTTACCTTCAGCATGATTCTTTTCCCAAATGTCATCTCAAAAACCCTCCCATCAAGAGAAGATGAAAATCAGGAGAACAACTAGGACCAAAAAATGCTTTAAAGATGCAGATTCCCAGGTCAAGTAGATCAACAAGACTAAGAAATTCTTTAAAGGTGCAGATGCCCGAGTCAAGCAGATCAACAGGAATCATTAATAACATAAAAGACTGAGCTCAACAAGAACCAGATGATACATAATATATTCATGAATCTACCTACCATCTTCCATCATATCTGGTTTTTCAACATCATCTGGCTTCCTCTCTTCTTCCATAACGCTATCCTCTACCATTTAATAAACAATCAAACGTCATTCAGAAAGTTCCTCATAATATCAATGGAGGATAGGAAAGCAGAGAATAAAGTATATCTACATATATATGTGAAAGAACAAATGTATAATATAACAAAGAATAGATTTTAGAAAGATATTAGCAGAAAATAATAACAAAGTCTAACATCCTTTGTGCGTTGAAATACAAAAAATAAATAAATAAATAAAAGACATTTTCTCTCCTTTGGATTGTTGAAAAGATAAGTAACTATGAAAATCATGAGTTTGGAACTCCAAACTCCTGCAAATATTTTCTTGTGTGAATTACCATCCAAAACTAGAAGCATCAACCTCTCATGAAGCCTACTGAAGGTAGTGATTAGAAGGACTCTTAACCTTTTCAAAGATACTTAAACCCCCACCACCAAAGAGACAAGACTTAGAAAAAGACAATGTCAAAGTTAACAGTAGCATCTAAGTAATGACCAACAAAACAATTTTTCAAAAATTTTCCAAGCTCCAGGAATAATTCCCAACTCCCAACCAGGGAAAAAAAAGGGATGTCTTACATGGACCTCAAGGCCCAAAGGAGCAAGGAAGCATCTCAATATACACAGAAACAGGCGTTACTTTTAAACCAGAAGAAATTTCAATGATGTGAGTAATAATTACAAACCCTTCGAGATGGAGCGGAGCGAAGGAGGAGAGGGATCAATTTAAATCACAGCCTTTTTTTATAAGAGAATTAAATTATAGGATTTTTTTAATAATTCAATTTAAATCATAGTCTTATAATGATATACTGTATCAGAGCCAGAGCAATGAGGAAACCACTTTCAAAAACTACAAGAAAATAGCCACTCAAGAACAAGCAAGGCAAGAACATCAGTGAAATCGCTACAAACCTCCATCAGTTTTATCATGTTTTATAGCTTCATCGGGCCTTCCGTCCTCCACATTGACCAACACAGTATCTTCTGCTGACATTCAATCAGATTAGACATTCACAACCATATTTCCTTACAGTGAAGACTTGTAAGCCATTAATGGTCAACTTCAATGAAAAGTGGATAAACAATCTATGGCTACTTAATAAAGTCTAGGTGGCAATAAGAATGCAAGAAATCATAAAAGTGCTATAATTTAATGTTATACCAGATGAATCAAGCTGCAGTGCCTTGATGTCCTCTTCAATATCTATCAACCAAACAACCAAAAAGTATGACATCCATTAATCCATCATGACCCCAACAATCTCAGAAGTTATTATCTATAGAGGGTGAGTTTGGCATGGAGGAATATGTCTTCCATGGAAAAACCTGACATGTTTCCATAGAAAATGTTTCTTATGGAAGATATCATTTTTGTTTAGTTGAGTATTAAGTAGATACCATACATCTATCATGCTATTAGTAATACTACTATTAGAGCCCAATACTAAAGAAAACCAATCATAGTAAATAGTTATCTTATTTGTTTGAGCACATTAAATCTAATTGTTTCAACAAAATTTCAACTGACGTCTTGCTTATCTATGCAACGTACCTAAGAACAAAACCTTTATGAAAATTAAAGGGAATAAATCATGCTGTTAGTGAATAGTTGTTGACTGACACAAAATTATCATAACCATATAGTTCCTGATGATAACAGATAAGCTACAAAATAAGATTTGTCCAGATAATAATTGATAAATAGACGTTAATCAACTTAACCCCGATAATTGTTAAACGCTAATTGAATCAAATTGCTATTACAAGTACAGGATTTCATTAGTTCTAATATTTAAAGACGCTTCCTATTTATGCTAGAATCGCATTAGTTACAAAAGATTTCTGTTGAATTTTTACAAAAGAAAAACCTTTATTTTTAATTAATTTACATTGAACAAAATTCACTATGATTAATATAAGGGTATACTATTCATCATGGTAAAACAGTTCTATCACTGACAAAATTATTGAGCAGTGCAACAAACGAGTAAAATTTTAAAAAAAATTAAAGAAAAAAAGAATAGATAATCCAGGATATATATCAAGGTAACCAAACACTGAAAAATCATATCTTCGGGAGAAATCATTTACTATCACTAAAACACTCCAAAGAGAAAATTGTCTTTTCAATAAATCTTCACGAAAATTAATACTGTAGAATTATTGAGTTCTCCTGAAATAAGCGAGGGATATTAGATTTTTACACACTTCCAATCTAACTCAGTATAAAAATCTTGTGAAAAAACAATAATGGATTAACTACAATGATAAACCCTAGATTGCACTAACGATAGAAGAACTGAAGATCTGGCACATAACATATAAATCAGCAGCGAAATAGGCACATACCCATGGCAGTTAATTGAGCAAAGGACGCGTAGGGTTTCTGCTTGCGGTGAGAAGCAGCACAAGAAATTCGAGGGCTGCTTTTTTATGCTTATGAAAATGTATTGGGAGATGCTGCCCTGCTTCTTTTTATACCATTCGTTGAAACCGTGACCTGGGGTTTCAGGATCGGTTCAGATGTTAAACCGGCCTGTCCAAACTTTTTTCTTTTTTCTTTTTCCATGGAAAAATTTTCTTTCTTTGACCAATTTCTTGAAGTAAAAAAGATTTCTCACTCATAAATTTATTTAATAGATCAAAATTAAATGTATGTATAAAAGTAATTTCAAATTTTCTTTTTGATACCTGAAATATATTTATTACTAAATGAATTATGTACAATACATCTGAATTTCATAAACACGGGTCTCATAAAATCGTAATTAAAGTCATAGTTATATTGACCTAATAAACTCTAAAAATAGTAATTCAAATATTAATTCTCCCCATCGATTTAAGTAACTTCCAAGATTATCATTTTTATCATCAATCTATTTCTAATGTATAATTTATCATGAGTTGTCGGAAATAAAATAAAAATTTACTTAGGTGGCCCAAAATTATTGCATGCGAGCATTCTCCATGGCACTTCTGAAAAATCACCAACAAAATTTTTATATATCACCTTAATTGAAATTCTCACCGAATTTTGAAATCGCCCCATAGCAAATTCCGTGTTTATTAAGAATTTTATGGCCTTGAAAATTTTATATATCATCTAATGAACTTATGCTTCACATATAACTTGTGCATTAAACATAAGTTCAGTAGTATAATCTTCTTAAGACATAAGGTTCTGAAATTAAACTTATGTGTTTTTTTTTTTTACAATTAAAAACTTTATTAATTACTCAGTAAAGCTTTCATAACTAGACCCAACTATCCAATCAGCCTTCTCGTACTCCCCTCGCTGCCGGTGTTCCAAATATACTACCATTCTAGTTACAAATCAAACTATATCAATATTTTCATAAAATCAAAGAGCTTCGCATTATCATTACCCCTAATATATATGTGAATTTCGTTGTCTCTGTTACACTCCGTAAGTTTCAAATATTTAGTCGGCATATTCGTACGTTAGTTAAAAAATTTAGAATGTGACACGTACGAGAAAGGGCATGGGGAAAGGACGTACGGGCGTGGAATCGAGATAGCGAGGGAGAAGGCCGGAGCAGGCTGCAACAGGGGCAGCGTGTCGCGGACCCCCTCCCTCCGCGTTGGGCATCATGACACACCCGTAAATTGGCGCGTTGGGGGCCGCGACACGAACCCCCTGTCCATCGCCCAAGCCTTATATATATTTAATTGAATCATTTGATTTCATTATATAAGAACAAGCATTCGTCCCGAAAGTAAGAAATACGCCATTTTCAAGGTAATTTCTTCTGATTACGTGGTCAAACGCCATCTAAATTCAAATTAACTTCAGGTATCGAATTGTAAGCCTACAAGGAGCATTACTACGGAGTTATTTTCTTGAAATTCGTCCGGCGAATCGGAACTCCACCGAGTAAAAGTTGTCAGAATTGCTCCAAACTAATTTCTATACAATCACGGGCTTCAAGTAAGTATTTCTCCCTTTTGAACTCTCGAGAAATTATACGTTTTCGATCGTGTTTCGTTAAGTTGAAGTATAGTTAATAGTAGTATTAAAAGTTATCATTTTTGCCGAATTTAGTAGAAACTAGTCTCATTCTTCCAGTAATGCGATTACAGTTGGAAAGAGCTATTGAATATGGATTGAAACTCGCCAGTTAATCAGGAATCAGTGATCCAAGTATGTTAAGGCAAATTCTTTCAGCAAGTTAGTTTCTTCAGTATTATAACTCAGTTTGAATCCCAGTAACAGAGTCAGAAGTATATCTATTGTGATTAGCAGTTGTTATTAGCTGAGGCCAGTATTTTATGTATAGTTTGGGATTGACTTTACCTTGTATAGTCTTCCATAGCCAACCCCAGGGTTAATAGCTGTGTCGATGCCCGCCAGGAGCGAGATGACATCGCTCCAAGGAGCGGTATGCCGTCCGCAAGGGACGAAGATGGAGTCCAAGGTCCTCATACAGTCCATTCTATGGCTGGACTGTCATATGCCGTATCGGCACCACACCCCTGTCGAGCCTGGTGCCCGGGGTGTAGATATTAGAAGTCCACTTGACTCAGACACAAATACAGTTCAGGGGCTGAGCGGGCTCAGTTGCAGACCCGGGGGACTGGTAGGACGACTATCGTTATTAGATGACTCAGTGTGACCTTGTTAGAGGTATATAGATTGAAGTGTACTCACCGGGACTTATGGGGACCCTTAGTGGGTTATTCTGTGTTGGTTGTACCTTTCGACTTATGAGGGCCAGGTAAGGTTCTTGTTTGCATTAGTTACTGATACATTAGATAGCATTGAGTTCAGTTATTCAGGTAGTATTTCTATCCCTTCTTTTCAGTTACTTTTAGTTTCATTTTAGTTCATTCAGTTATTTATAATTATTATCTTACATATTTAGTACATATTATACTGACGCCTTTCTTGGGGCGTTGCATTACTTTCCTGCAGGTGCCGATAGACGCAGACCAGGATCTTCTTAGCTTTCCGCCAGAGTTAGCAGGGCAATCAGATTGTTTCCTCCGGAGCTAATAGTTAGAAGGTTTACTCTCTTTTTTGTAAAGTTTATGGGTAGGTCGGAGCCCTGTCTCGACCATTATATCACTCTAGGCTTGCAGATTATTTCAGATTCCATGTGGTTAGTTGTTGTTGACCGTGTGGGGCCCATATATGTTTTATCTTGCATGTTGGCCATGTGGGGCCTTGTTTAGCTGTTAGTTAGCGGCCTTGTCGGCCATAGACTTATTTGTTGCTGGATTTAGCTTACAGTTATAACTAGATATCATGGTGGTCTTGTCGGCCCGCATAGGATTCCTACTATTATCTGTTTCTGGTTAGCTCTTTTCTTTAACAGGTGGCTATAAGGCCTCGTCGGCCATGGGTTGTGTTTACAGCCGAGATATAGCTCATTGTCTTCTTGATTTAAGGATTAGTCATGCACCACAGGTGCATAAGCTCAGTCAGGCCAGTTCAGATCCTAGCAGGGCATTAGGTGTCAGTCATGCCTCCCAAGGTGGGGCGTGACAAACTTGGTACAGAGCAGGTCGTATCCTAGGGAGTTTGCAAGCTGTTCTATGTAAAGTCTTGCCTATGGATGTGTTGTTTACCACATACTATAGACAGGAGGCTGCGAGGCATGTTAGGGTGGTTACTCTTCTTTCTCTTCCAGTTGTGCTATAGAGTTGTGTTGTATAGGATTGAGTCTCTAAGCTTATTGTAATATGCTTTTCTACAGAGAAATGTCGTACAAGCGACATACCACGACTGGCAGGAAGTTAGATGACGCAGCAGGAGAAGGCACTAGCGGGTGCCCCGGTCAGAGTCAGCCCGATCTGAGGGCGACAAGGGGACTTCATCTCGGTCTCCCCAGCAGTTTTTGCCCCGTCAAGAGCTGCTCAGAGTGACATATGCGTCGGCACCACCTCCAGCAATCTCTATACCAATGCCATCACATCAGGAGGTCAGGAGTGCTCTGTTTATGATAACTTAGATGATGGTTACACAGTGTTATCCAGTGGCACCCGCAGTTGCATAGTCTTCGGGAGAACCTGGTAGTTCGAGGGTTCGAGAGTTCCTCGCTCTGAGTCCCCCGCAGTTCACAGAGATGGACCGGGATGAGGGCCCTCAGAATTTTTTAGACCGCTTGCAGTGGATCTTTAGGGTAATGCATTCCACGCCAGCGGAGTCGGTTGAGTTAGCAGTATTTCGGTTGCGGGACATAGCAGTATTATGATACGAGAGTTGGAAAAGGTCCCGAGGTAGGGATGTTCCCCCTCCAACTTGGTCTAGCTTTTCAGAGGCCTTCTTGTACCACTATTTACTGCGATAGATCCGACAGGCTCGGGTAGATCAGTTTATGCATTTGGAGCAGGGTTCGATGAGTGTTCAGGAGTATGCTACGAGATTTGACTCCTTGACTCGATACGCACCAACTTTTGTATATGCCATGCCAGCCAGGGTGCACCGATTTATCATGGGGCTGAATCCAAAATATGTAGAGACTTGTATTACGGCTACTCTGCGAGAGAACATGGACATTGCCCGTGTTCAGGCATTTGCTCAGAATATCGAGGGGATCAGGCAACAACAGCGAGAGATAGAGAGGGAAAATCAGGAGCAACACCGCAGAGTTAGACCTACATTCAAGCAGAGTTTCAAGGCAGACCCAGGCCACGACTATTAGGCAGACCACCCAGGCCTCCACCTCCACAGCAGCAGCAGGGGAGTAGACCAGGTCGTCGCGGCCAGTCAGGGCCCGGCGAGAGCTCACGGTCGTCGGGTTCGCAGCAGCAGAGAGGGTCAGAGCAGAGTAGATTCACCGTGCCATTTTGCCCTATCTGCAGTCGTCGTCATCCTGGGGCATGTAGGTATGGTTCCATGGCGTGTTATACCTGTGGGCAAGAGGGTCACCTGATGAGAGACTGTCCAGCCAGAGGTCAGAGTGATCGGGACCGACAGGACAGATCTTCAGTAGGGTTAAGTGCCCCAGCATCTCCAGCAGGGCGTAGGCCCTCAGCTTCAGCCAGCAAAGGCCGAGGAAGATCAGGGGCATCTAGCTTAGGCACCGGTCCAGATCGCACTTATGCTTTACCGGGGCGACAGGAGTCAGAGTCGCCGACGAATGTGGCGACAGGTATGCTGGACATCTGCTCTCATTTTGTGTATGTCTTGATAGACCCAGCCTCCACTTTGTCTTATGTTACGCCATTAGTAGCCCAGAAATTTGGTATCATGCTAGAATTGCTTCAGAGCCCTTTTTCAATGTCCACACCCGTCAGTGATCCCATCATAGCAACAAAGATCTATCAGGGGTGCACAATAGAGGTTGTTGGTTGCAGACTTTAGCAGATTTAGTGGAATTAGAAATGATCAACTTTGATGCAATTATAGGTATGGATTGGCTAGCACCATGTTATGCCAATGTAGAATGTTGGACCAAGACTGTCCAATTTCACTTTCCAGGGGAGGTAGTACGGGAGTGGAAAGGTAATGCAGCCACGCCAAAAAATAGGTTTATTTCTTATCTTCGAGCGAGGAAGTTGATAGCGAAGGGTTGCATTTATCATATTGTCAGGGTTCAAGATGTTCAAGCGGGATCCCAGACTCTCCAATCCATTCCAGTAGTCAATGAATTTCCAAATGTATTTCCAGATGAACTTCCTGGTATTCCCCCAAAATGGGAGATCGATTTTGCAATCGACTTATTACCAGGTACTCAGCCTATATCCACCCCTCCGTACCAAATGACTCTTCCGAGATCAAAGAATTAAAGGAACAGTTGAAAGATTTGTTAGATAACGGCTTCATCAGGCTGACTACTTCACCGTGGGGTGCGTCAGTTCTGTTTTTGAGAAAGAAGGATGGTTCCCTCCGTATGTGTATAGACTATCGGCAGCTCAATAAAGTCACCATCAAGAACAAATGCCCACTTCCCAAGATAGATGACTTGTGTTGACCAGTTGCAGGGGGCGGAGTATTTCTCTAAAATTGACTTAAGATCTGGGTACCATCAGGTTTGGGTTCGAGAGAGAGACATTCCAAAGACCGCTTTCAGGACCAGGTATGGCGATTTTGAATTCCTAGTCATGTCCTTCGGATTGACAAATACTTCTGCAGTGTCCATGGACCTAATGAACAATATCTTCAGGCCGTATTTGGACTCGTTTGTGATAGTATTTATTGATGATATTCTGGTGTATTCTCGTTCAGAAGCAGAACATCGGGATCATTTACGAACAATACTCCAGATTATTAGAGATTGCCAGTTATATGCAAAATTTTCTAAATATGAGTTTTGGTTGAATTCTATAGCCTTTTTAGGCCATATCGTGTCAGAGGCTGGCAATCAGGTAGATTCACAGAAGATCGAGGCAGTAAAGACATGGCCTAGACCTACAATTCTGATTGAGGCACGCAGTTTTCTAGGGCTAGCCTGGTATTACAGAAGATTTGTAGAGGGGGTTTCTACTTTATCAGCACCCTTGACCAAGTTTACTCAGAAAGCAGCTAAATTTCACTAGACTGAAGCATGTGAACAGAGTTTTTCGGAGTTGAAAAACAGATTGACATCAACGCCATTATTAACTTTGCTAGAAGGATCAGAGGGTTATGCAGTGTATTGTGATGCTTTGGGCATCGAGTTAGGATATGTTCTGATGCAACACGGTAAAGTAATTGCTTATGCTTCAAGGCAGTTGAGGAAGCATGAAAAGAACTATCCCACTCATGACCTGGAATTAACGGCAGTAGTTCACGCCTTAAAGATCTGGAGATACTACTTGTATGGGGTGCACGTGGACATTTTTACGGATCATAAGAGTCTCTAGTACATCTTTACACAGAAAGAGTTGAATCTGCGGCAGCGTTGCTGGTTAGAATTGTTGAAGGACTATGACGAGAATATTTTATATCATCCTGGGAAGGCCAACATTGTAGCAGATGCCCTCAACCGCAGATCCATAGGAAGTTTGGAACACTTGAGATCCGAGTAGCGAGAGCTGGCCCGAAAATTGCACTAGTTAGACAGTTTAGCAGTCCGAATAGTAGACTCGGGAGATAACATATCAGTGATAAAAAATACAGACGTCGTCCTTGGTGGTGGAGGTAAAAGAACGACAGTACGAAGATCCTTATTTAGCAAAACTCAAAGGTAAGGTACGACAGGGGAAGTATCCGCTTTCGAGGTAATCGAAGACGGGGTCTTGAAATGTAGAGGTCGCCTCTATGTTCCAGATGTGGCAGGACTTCGCCAGCAGATCATGGCAGAGATACATTATTCCCGTTATTCTCTTCACTCAGGTTCAACAAAGATGTATCATGACATAAAAGAGATTTACTGGTGGCCGGGATTGAAGAAGGAGGTAGCAAAATTTGTAGCACAATGCCCTAACTGTCGGCAGGTAAAGGCTGAACATCAAAAGCCTGGCAGATTGACACTGGAGATAGCATTGCCTATGTGGAAATGGGAAGCAATCAATATGGATTTTGTGACCGGATTACCCCATACCAGACGGAGATTTCATTTCTTCCAGGTGATTATCGACAGATTGACGAAGTCAACTCATTTTCTGCCAATCAGAGCTACCTTCTCAGCTAAGGACTATGCTGAACTGTATATCAGAGAGATAGTTCGATTGCATGGTGTTCCAGTATCGATCATTTCTGACAGAGGAGCGCAGTTCACAGCTAAATTCTAGCAGTCCTTTCAAAAAGGTTTGGGAACGCAGGTTAATCTGAGTACAGTCTTCCATCCTTAAACACACGGACAAGCAGAATGTACCATCCAGACGCTAGAGGATATGTTACGGGCGTGCATGTTGGACTTTGGAGGCATTTGGGATGAGCATTTACCCCTTATTGAATTTGCTTAAAATAACAGTTATCATTCAGCAATTCAGATGGCACCTTATGAGGCTTTATATGGGCGAAAATGCAGGTCCCCAGTTGGTTGGTTCGAGGTAGGAGAATCAGGATTAATTGGACCAGATATAATCCACCAGTCAGAATAGAAAGTGAAGCTTATCAGAGAATGCTTGCGAACAGCTCAAAGCCGTCAGAAATCTTACACTGATGTACGACGTAGAAACCTGAAATTCGATGTAGGCGACTGGGTATTTCTGAAAGTTTCACCAATGAAGGGCGTGATGAGGTTTGGTAAAAAGGGCAAGATTAGCCCTAGGTTTATTGGCCCGTATCGAATCCTCCAGAGGGTAGGCCATGTAACATATGAGCTAGATCTGCCTTTAGAGTTAGAATCGGTTCACCCGGTCTTTCATGTGTCCATGTTACGGAAGTGCATAGGAGATCCATCCCGAATTGTGCCAGTTGAGGACGTCCAAATTACTGAGGAGTTAGCTTATGAAGAGGTTCCAGTAGCCATATTAGACCAGCAGGTTCGAAGGATAAGGACTAAAGACGTTGCCTCTGTTAAAAGTGTTATGGAGAAACAGGAATAAAAAAGAAATGACCTGGGAAGCTGAGGATGACATGAGATCCAAATATATCCTCATTTGTTCCAGGCTTAGTCCAGACTATACTGTTAAGGTAAAGTTGTTGATTCAATTATTGTTTCATGATTTATGTTACATATACTATTCAGTTGACTACAACCTTGTGTGAAAGAGTTATTATAGTGTCATGTGAGATATCCATATGGGACTTTTCTGCATTTTAGGGTTTTCAGATAGTCCATTTTACAGGGGAGACTCTGCCAAATTTTTTCCAGAATAGTAGTTAAAAGAGTTAGATTCTTGTAAGTTAAAGTGACATTTGAGGATAAATATTCCTAAGAGGGAGGATGTTACACCCTGTAAGTTTCTAACATTTAATCGGCATATTCGTACGATAGTCAAGAATTTTATAATGTGACGCGTACAAGAAAGGGCCCGGGGAAAGGATGTACGAACGTGGAATCGAGGTAGCGAGGGAGAAGGCCGGAGCAGGCTGCAACAGGGGCAGCGTGTCACGGACCCCTCCCTCCGCGTTGGGTGCCGTGACACGGACCTCCTGTCCACCACCCAAGCCTTATATATATTTAATTGAATCATCTGATTTCATTATATAAGAACAGGCCTTCGTCCCGAAAGTAAGAAATACGCCATTTTCAAGGTAATTTCTTCCAATTACGCGGCCAAACACCGTATAAATTCAAATTAACTTTAGGTATTGAGTTATAAGCATGCAGGGAGCATTACTACAGAGTTATTCTTTTGAAATTCGCTCGGCGAATCGGACTCCGTCGAGTAAAGGTTGTCAGAATTTTTCCAAACTAATTTCTATACGATCACAGACTTCAAGTAAGTATTTCTCCCTTCTGAACTCTCGAGAAATTATGTTTTCGATTATGGTTCATTACGCTGAAATATAGTTAATATTAGTATTAAAAGTTATCATTTTTGCCAAATTTAGTACTGAAACTAGTCTCATTCTTCCAGTAATGCGATTACAGTTGGAAAGAGCTATTGAATACGGATTGAAACTTGACAGTTAATCAGGAATCGGGCATCCAGGTATGTTAAGGCAAATTCATTCGGCAAGTTAATTTCTTCAGTATTAGAACTCATTTTGAATCCCAGTAAGAAAGCCAGAAGTATATCTATTGTGATTAGCAGTTGTTATTAGCTGAGGCCAGTATTCTATGTGTAGTTTGGGATTGACTTTGCCTGTATAACCTTCCATAGCCAACCCAAGGGTTAATAGCTGTGTCGACAGCCACCAGGGGCGAGATGACGTCGCTCCAAGGAGCGGTATGCCATCCGCAAGGGACGAAGATGGGGTCTAAGGTCCTCATACAGTCCATTTCATGGCTGGACTATCATATGTCGTATCGGCACCACACCCCCTGTCGAGCCTGATGCCCGGGGTATAGATATCAGGAGTCCACTTGACTCAAACACAGCTACAGTTCAGGGGATAAGCGGGCTCAGTTGCAGACCCAGGGGACTGGTAGGATGACTATCGTTATTAGAAGACTCAGTGTGACCTTGTTAGGGGTATATAGATTGAAGTGTACTCACCAGTGCTTATGGGAGCCTTGAGTGGGTTATTCTGTGCTGGTTGTACCTTCCGGCTTATGGAAACTAGGTAAGGTTTTTGTTTGCATTAGTTACTGATAGATTAGATAGCAGGGAGTTTAGCTACTCAAGTAGTATTTCTATCCCTTATTTTTAGTTACTTTCAGTTTCATTTTAGTTCATTCAGTTATTTATAATTACTGCCTTACATATTCGGTACATATTGTACTGACGCACTTCTTGGGGCGCTGCATTACTTGCCTACAGGTGCCGATAGACGCAGACCGGGATCTTTTTAGCTTTCTGCCAAATTTAGCAGGGCAGTCAGCCCCGTTCCTCTGGAGCTAATAGTTAGAAGGTTTACTCTCTTTTTGTTTGTACAGTTTATGGGTAGGTCGGGGCTCTGTCTCGACCATTATATCACACTTAGAGGCTTGCAGATTATTTCAGATTTCTTGTGGTTAGTTATTGTTGGCCGTGTAGGGCCCATATATGTTTTATCTTGCGTTTGGTAGTGTGGGGCCTTGTTTAGCTATTAGTTAGCGGCCTTGTTGGTCATAGACTAGTTTGATGCTGGATTTAGCTTACAGTTATAACTAGATATCATGGTGGTCTTGTCGGCCCTCATAGGATTCCCTACTATTACCTGTTTATGGTTAGCTGTTTTCTTTTACAGGTGGCTATAAGGCTTTGTCGGCTGGGGGCTGTGTTTACAGCCGAGATATAGCCCGTTGCCTTCTTGATTTAAGGATTAGTCATGCACCACAGGTGCATAAACTCAGTCAGGCCAGTTCAGATCCTAGCAGGGCACTAGGTGCCAGTCATGCCTCCCAAGGTGGGGTGTGACAATCTCGTACTATCTGCTCCAAGCTGGTTATCTTGCCTTGAAACAATATGTTGTTCCTCTCAATCCATATAGCATATATGGTGTGAATAAAGCATGCTTTGAGAAGAGTGTGTTGGGGGAGCTTGCTATATGTGGACTTTCGAATCCATTTCCATTCTGCCTACCATTTCGGCATCAGTCTACTCCATCCAAGCCATCTCAGTATTCCTTGCCATAGTTCTGTGAAGTAACAACACTCAAAGAATAAATATTCATGATTTTTCACACCAGTCTGGTATAGTGAACATATTCCAGTCATGTTCATGCCCCATTTTAATAAGACATCACGTGTTCTCAATTTCCCCAGAAGTGCCAACCATAGGATGAATATACACTCTAGGCTGACTGCATTATTGCATACTAATTTCTTCCAAGGGACTTGGTTCACCTCACCTCGCAATCTTTTGCATGCATCCCTAAGCTGAAAATCTTCTCGGTTGAAGGTTGTATAATTGTAGTCTAAAGCAGGCCAGTGTTTGCGCATGTTAAATATTTTCCTGACTATACATAATACTTGCTTTGGGACGATCTTATGTCTTGTAAGGCATAACTTGCAGTGAAAGATCCCAAAAGGTGTGAATTAGTAGTGACAAATCACAAATTGATATGCATTTTCGAAATTACATATTCAAATTGCATCAAATAGGATACACCTTATATTTAACCTAGATTGCTACGAATCTGAATTTGATTAAACACATTTATTTTAAAATTTATTGATATATGTATTTTTAATCTGTCAAATCATGAATCTTCAAAAATATACCAAATCATAATTTTTTAAAATCATTTGAAAACTACTGTATTATGTTAAATTTGTAATATTATTTTATATTTGAGGATGCTACATATTTTAAGTATCGCATATTGCTTACATAAATGAATAAAACAGACATTAGTTAAATAAAAATTATAT